>JARFJB010002165.1:3530000-3630000 GCA_036346205.1 Vesta saturnalis | reverse complement strand
GAAATATATATTGAAGATGCGTATATAAGATCAACCGCTTCGTTCATTAATAGTAGATTTCGCAACTAGTGCGCTGTTTACACATTTCTTGGTGCGAGGCTGTTCTTTTTTACCCGAGGCGTAGCCGAGGATAAAATATATGGCGAGCACCAAAAGGTGACAGCGCACGTGTTTGAATACATTTGTAATCGTTCACATAAAATTAGAAAAAAACTAAATTTTGAAATATTTGTTGACAAATGTCAAATTAAATACATAAATAAAAAAGTTTATATATTTAGTTATATACCACTTTTCTCTTTATGTATTAAAAGTAACGATTACAAAAAGGTATTTTTGTTTATGTTTGTAAGTTTCGAATGCTTCTAAAACATCTAATTTGTCTTTTTTTATTACAAAAATGCAAAAAAATTAATTTTGTTTCGTGATGTGACAAGCTGGTTAAAATACTTAGCTTTTTTGTTTTTTGTTGTGTTGTTTATATTTATATTTGACATAAATCTATACGTTTATAACAATTACAGTTATCGTCCTCAGCAGCTATATCTTTAAGAACGTTTAAGATGTTGGATAAATTTCTGAAATATCGAAACTTAATCAAAACCTGCCATTAATATAACAGTTTGATAAACGTATAAAACCAACTATGGAATCTAGTTTCAGTAAAGAATAATTAGATCCTTAATAAAATTAAATACTATTAAATCGCCTTGAAGAAGACCCAGAACACCCTCTAGCGGTCGAAGGCTGACAAAGCATAATCAAAGATTTAATTATATTATGAAGTAAGTGTAAAGTTGTGAAAAACTTTAATTTCAAATTGATAAAAGCTTTCACAAATTGAAACTTGACATATCAATTAAAGATCTAGTCAAATCTAACAAAGCAATAGTTTTTTTGTTGATTGTAATTGTCATTTTACGGTGAAAACACAATGTAATACGTTTAATATGATTTTTAATACTATTTAAATAAAAAAATAATTTAAATTTCAATTACATATGTTAAACTATTATAGTGCTGTAGTAACTGAACATATAATTGATAAAGCAATTTGCCGCAAGATCTAGGAAAAAACACTGTAAAAAAATCCTAGACATATCCAAGCTAAAATTAAAACTAAGATGTTTAATTGTAAGATGGCAAAACCTATTTAAACGGAGATCTTCATGTCTATTGAAGTTATTAGGGATTGGTTATCCATCTCAGTAAATTCACGTTGTAAACGAACATAACAATGAGTTTGCCTTGACAATATTTCCATGTTCTCAAATGATTTAAATTCATCAAAGCATGTACACCTACCGCAGATTTCTCTGGTTGACCTAATATGCAAAATCTCACATGCTCTTTATATCTTTTATCAATGTTACGTTTTGTGGTTCCAACGTATACTTTCCACAAGAGCAAGACAACTTATACACTCCCGAATACCATAGTGGGCTAGAAACATCCTTAGGTGACCTTTTCTTACATAGGTTTAAAAACAATCCTAATGACATGACTAATTAGGATTGTTTCCATTCTATCTGTAACATTAGTTATAAATAGAAGAAGAGCAGTAGTAACATTAAGCACTAGGCTTTCTTTATGATGATGTATACCAGGTGCAATAATATTATTAATATCTTTAAGTGAATACCTGTTAAAAAATATTATTAATTTTATTTCCTCTTCGTTGTCCGTCAGTTGTGGTACTAACCAAGTTTGTAACTGAAGGACGACATTAGCCAATAATCTCTCAGGTATTTTGCTGTGAGGGTGTTATTAAGCCTTTGAACCTAAGATTTAGATTATGTATATCTGTACGAAATTTCATTTTATTGTACAAGTACGGTGGCGTTATTATTTTGTGGTATAGGCAGGTCAAATGCATACACTCGTCTATTCGCCATATTAAGCCGTTTAGCATCAACTAGCGCATGAGATATGTGGTCAAATTTACGTATTCCGTAAATCTCAGACACGTGTTTTGAACTATTTGAATTCTCTGGGACGAGTCATAATCAATGCAGGTAGCACATATTTCTGAACAAAAAGTAAAACGTGATAGTACGAGTGAGGAGTGAACAATACCTAGTTGTGTATTAAGAGCACAAAGTGATACATTGCCGCTCTGTGCGAGAAGATTGACGCGTGACGCGTAGTGGAGCGCGGCTATCTCGCGAGACCGGCAATGTCACTTTGTGCTCGAATTACACACATGTTTGGTAAAAACTAATAATTATTGATAACCTCAAGTTTGACAGTTCACATTTCAAAACGTGAGCATCACTTTCGCTACAAATGTGTTTTTACAAGAATGTTTGTTAAAAACTGTTTTTATTTTTACAATGTTGCTTATTTTCGTAATGAACTTGTTATAAAAGAACCCTACTTGCAGTAAAAAACCATACATGCTCATAGAAATGCCAATTGGTCTTGGAACAGAACGGATCACACGACGACAGACATCGCGAGAAATGGACAAAGAACAGGAACATACTACGAATAGTTACATGGCATATTGGTTCGTGGAACACAAAATATCAAGAAGTAGTAGCAGGGTTAGAAGAACACAAGACATATGTACACTCAGTGAAACAAAAAGAAAAGACAAAGGTACTGCAATGAGAGGAAACTACCTTCTAGAATATAGTGACGTAGATAAACACATAGAAGCGCACGCAAGGGTTGGAGTACTGATACACATAAAATACATAAACAATATAGTAGTAAACGAAAGAATGATGCTAGTCACCTTAAGCTTTGATGGAGTTTTGTACTTGGTTGCCGAAGATCCAATATTTTCAACTAGAATAGATGGACAGATGAGGCCCAATTTACTAGAGAGGGTATTAACAGCACTCATAACTACCATCTATGGGATCTCCAGAATTCACATGCTGTTAAACAGTCGTGATTTCAACACCGTTTAAGTGTGAATACTTGGGCTGGTATCTTTAACGGAGAATTGCTTGAATTAGAAGTTTTACCACACAGGCTAAATGCAGAACACTATTTAACTTTTCTTGATGAAACGCTTTTTGAGAAGATTGAACATACTCATCTTCTTGTTTGGTAACAAATGTGGTTTCAGTACGATGGCGCTCCACCTCACTACAGTAGATGAATACGTAATGGTTGAATGGACATTATCTTGAACGATGGATTGATCGGGGAGGTTTTATTGTTTGGCCGCTAAGATGTCCCAGCCTAAAACCTTTGGATTTTTTTCTTTGGGGACATTTGAAGCAACTGGTTTACAGTGTCGAAATTAATCCACGTGAACAATTACTTGACCAAATAACAAATAGATTTAACGAAATTCGGCAATAGCGTGTGTTTACGACTCAATGGTTCGCAGGTGTCATGCTTGCATTCGAGCTCAAGGGCTGTTGTAGACAATATTTTTCTTTTACAGTAATTTTTTTTTTTTTGTTGTCCATTTTTAAAGTTTTAATTGAATAGAATTCCAAAGATGTAGTTTTGTAAATAAACAAAATACGACCTATCTTCATATAACATTTTTTCTTCAAATGACTTTCCGAACATGATGTCAAAGTTTTGTACACCTATTATAAATCACCCTGTATGTACAAGTAAGGAATAAGGTTAATTGAGAAATAATCATACTGGGAAAAATTCACTAAAGATGTAGAATATGGAACATAGAAAAATGTTTGGAGGACTTTACAAAACCAAAAACCATACAAATCAGTAATATTCCAGAACAGCAATGGATTGAACATTTCCAAGCACTATACATGGAAACAGGAAGAGAATACAGAAATCTGAACTAACCAAACAATAATAATAATCAACCAATACACATAACACTGGAACGAACCACACAAGCCACAAATAAATTAAAAAACCGCAAGTCACCTAGTCCGAATGGCATATTCAATGAACTAATAAAATATGGCGGAGAAACATTAAATACACACATACACAGATTATTTAAAAAGTGCTAGAAGAAAGAAAAGTGTCTCTAGAATGGAAGAGAAGTTTTACTATCCCCGTATTTAAAGAAGGAAACAAGAAACCATCAGAAAAATATCGGGTGCCAGATGTGATATTTATGCTACGCCAGATGGTGGAAAAATCAATAGAATATGAGAACCCCATGTATCTGTGTTTTGTGGATCTTAACGGAACGTTTGACAGAGCCAGGAAAGAGGATATTATTGACATCCTTCACGACGAAGACATGTCGCAACTAATAATAGATACCATAAACTATATTAATACAAATAACTCAACTGAGGCAGCAACAAATAAACACGACGAGGTGATTCGATAAAACAAAAGAGGATACAGAATGGGAAATAAAAACATCAATATATGTTACGCTGACGCTAACACAGAGAACAATCTCCAAGGACTATTGCATCAATTCAACCCAACTGGTAAACAATACAATATGGAAATATCGATAGGAGAAGACTAAGGCAATGGTCATATCAGAAGACCCCATACGTTGTAAGCTTGAAGTTGAGGGGAAAATGATCGAACTGGTTATGAGCTTTAAATATTTAGGAGTTAATGTAAGCAGTAACAGAGACTTGATCACCGAAGTCCAACGACAATCAATAAAAGCAACGCAGATAGCCGGATGGCTGAGAAACATCATTTTGAACAAATACATGAGGACAGAAGGTAAAGTTATAATATACAAAGCAATGATTAGTCCGGTGTTAATATATGCGACAGAGACAAGAGCTGAAACAAAAAGAACAAAACAAAAATTGAGAACTACTGAAATGAAAGTGCTACGCTCAATATTAGACCTAAAGCTACGAGACAGACAAACAAACAACAGCATTAGAGAAATATGCAATATATAGGATGTAGTAAAATGGACCAAGAAAAGAATGGAACAACCAGAGCGAAAGAGACCACCAGGACGACGGCCCAAAAGATGGGCACAGAGCTGGTTTTCATCGTCGATATAATAGAAAGGCCAAGCAAACAGGAAGCATTTCCTAGCTAAAGGAAGAAGAAGAAGTAAAAATCAAATCAACTGAGTACGCGATCAACTAATGAATAAATCCGGCAATAATGCATAGGGGATCAACGGAACTCGTGTGCCCGGTTGCGTTACAGTCTCGGTCTGTCCGGTCTGTACCATTTTCAACATGTCTACGTGCCTGTAACCACGATAATTCGTAAATATTTTCGTTTTGTGACTTTTTAATTAAAATAGGTTTATAAATAAAGATTTCTTGTGAATATTTAAAAGGTATCAACTTTCGAGCAAAACATACTTTTCCATACGCTTTATTTTACAAAGGTCTGTGTGTTTGTGTGCAATCATGATAATTTGTATAACTTTCAAAGGATTTATATGAAACTTTAATATTGAAATATTTTGGTATTGTGATTTTTTGGTTAAAATAGGTTTGTACAGGGTGGCCAACTAACAATGCGAGGTACTGTATCTGGGAAACTATCCATCGTAGAGGCTTACGTAAAAAAAAAGTTATTACTAAAACGGCCAATACAAAAATCTGGAAAATATTTTCAAGTTTCTGAAACGGCCGCTAGGGGGCGTAACTGCAATCTTGAATCTAAAAAAGTGGTGTTTCTGTGAATTCTGCTATATTAAGCTAATAAAAAATAACTGATCTTTAAAGTCAAGGATAATCTGAACTTTTTTTGTTTGGCACTTTTTGACGTATGTCTAAAAATAAAGTGGTGGGGGGTATTGAAAAGTTTCCTTAAAAGCGGCTAAGCCGATTTTAACAAACTTGGGCGTGTTGAAATGAGCTTTGGCTACAAATATAATATTTGAAGTTTTGTTAGTTTCACATGTCGTCGCTAAAGGGCTTTGTTCGGCATTCCGACAAAAACAGTTAATTTTCGCAAAAAAATTAAATGCATTGGTATGACTTTTTTCATGAACAAGTAGCCAAATGATGCCTAAACAAGCTCGCGAAAACCGCATCTCGATATCTTGTTCCTAACCTCCTATCGCTCAAAGACTTTATACGACAATCCCTTAAATTTCCATTTTTTTTAACTATATTTTTCTGGAATTGTTTCTATTATGTAAGTTGTGGCCCTAAAAAGGACCGATTTAAAGGAGGAAGGTTTTTAATGCCACCGTAAATGCTCGAAATGCTGACCATCACGCTCTATGCATTGCTGAAGCCTCCCATGACTAGACAAAACTGCACCTTCAATTTCGGCTCTCTGTATGTTACGTATTGCGGTACGAATTCGGTTTTTCATATCTTCTCTAGTAGTAGGTTGAGTCCGAAACACGATGTCCTTTAAGCGCCCCCATAAATAAAAATCGAGGTAAGTCAAGTCTGGCGATCGCGGAGGCCATGGAAACAGACTTCCTCTTCCAATCCACCCTGTTGAAATACTGCATTAATATGCTCTCGCACATTAATAGCAAAATGTGCTGCGCAACCATCCAACTTCAAAAACAATTTTTGCCTTGTTTCCAGAGGCACATCTTCCAACAACAACGGTAATTGATTGGCCAAACAGTCGAGAAATACATTGCCATTTAGGGGTTGCTCGAAAAAATATGGCCCAATAATTCTGCTTCCCAGTATGCCACACCATACATTGAAACTCCAACGTCCTTGGCGCTGAACTTCACTCAACAAATGGGGATTTTCTACATACCAATAATGCATATTGTGCAGATTGACCCTCCCATCACCACTGAAGGTGGCTTCATCGGTGCAAAGAATTTGAAATAAAAATTCTCTATTTTCGCGTATCATGCCTAACATCCAATGGCAATAGTCTAACCTTCGATCAAAATCTTCCTCTTTCAAGGCCTGATGCAAAACGACATGATATGGGTGCATTCTTAGAGTAACTAAAACAAGTTTAAACGAATACCTATATATTTTGATGGTCATTAGAACTTACCTATGGTCCTTCAAAATATTTTGAACCGTTGTCCGTGATATGCCCAACTCAGTGGATAATGCTATTGTGCTAACATGAGGATTTCCTTCAATATAGCCCAGTACACGGTTAATATTTTCTTGTGTTCTTCCAATTCTTTGCCGTTGAAACGTAGGCCGAAGACTACCATTGGCTCGTAAGCTCGCCACTAATCGGGGGAAAAACTCTTACATCGCAAGGACGCCGATTTGGATATCGAGCCGCTTAAACTCTTTTAGCTACTGCGGCATTCTGAAGACATAAAAAATAAACCGCAAGCATATCAACAGCTTCATTATTCGTAAAACGCATTTTGAAAGCATAAAAATTGCTGAAAGAAACGCGAAAGTATTGACAACTATTGACAATTTGAGGATTATGTAGATTTTGTTTAGGTATCTGTTTCCATTGCCTGCTTCTATTAATTGTATTTTTCGTATATATCCATAGTGAATATGCATTTAAACAAACAAAAAATAGGCCTTTCGTATAACTTTTAGCATTGCTTACTTGTCCGTAGTAATTTCAAAAAGGGTGTATAAACTTACAAACATTTGAAATCGCAATTTCTGGGTAACCTATTCAAAGCCGAAATTGAATCTGCAGTTTTATCTACCCATAAGAGGTCTCAGTAATACACAGAGTGATGTTCAGCATTTCGAGCATTTACGGGGGCATTAAAAATCTTCCTCCTTTAAATTGGTCCTTTTTAGGGCCACAACTTCCATAATAGAAACAATTCCAGAAAAATATAGTTAAAAAAAAATGTAAGTGATTTTCGTATAAAGTCTTCTTTGGACGATGTTTTAGGTTAGGAACAAGATATCGAGATGCGGTTTTCGCGAGCTTGTTTAGGCATCATTTAGCTACTTGTAAAAAGTCATACCAATGCATTAAATTTTTTTGCGAAAATTAACCGTTTCTGTCGGAATGTCGAACAAAGCCCTCTAGCGCCGACATGTGAAACTAACACAACTTCAAATATTATAACATTTGTAGCCCAAGAATAGCTCATTTCAATGCACCTAAGTTTGTTAAAATCGGCTTAGCCGTTTCGAAGATACAAGGGGTTATTTAAGGATACCTTTGAATACCCCCCCCCCCACTTTATTTTTAAACATACGTCAAAAAGTGGCAAACAAAAAAAGTTCAGATTATTCTTGACTTCAAAGATCAATTATTTTTTTATTAGGTTAATGTAGCAGAATTCACAGAAACATCACTTTTTTAGATTCAAGATTGCAGTTATGCCCCTTAGCGGCCATTTTAGAAACTTGAAAATATTTTCCAGGTTTTTGTATTGGCCGTTTTAGTAATCACTTTTTTTGCGCAAGCCTCTACGATGGATAGTTTCCCAGATACAGTGGCTCGCATTCTTAGTTGGCCACCCTGTACATGAAGGTTCTTTGTGAATGCTGCAATATTTGAGACCTTTTTTAAACATAGATAATTATAGGCGTGTTTTCCATTTAAAAGCAGGGGCAAGAGGTTGTGTTTATTTAAAAAAAATTGTGGAGTTATGAATAAGCCGTATAAACTTACTGTACAGGGTGTCCCAACGATAGAGTAAAGTAAGTTTATGCTTAACTAGAATTATTTGTGTAAATATTGTATGGGCCATGGGGTAGAGGTAAGAAGTGTGCATTTTTTTAAAATATTGGAAGTTATACAGGGTGCGCCAGAAAAGCAGGACGTGAAAAGTATGATTTTTAAATAGAACACCCGTATTTGATTTTAGTTTTAATTCTACGTGTCCATACAAACATATTTTGTCATACAAAAGATTGGCTGAAAGTTTTAGTTCTTGAGATATTCGCGTTTAAAGATTATTATGGTCATTTTCGTGGGGTTGATGAATGGGCAATTGTTCCGTTATTTCACAATAAAAAATTGATATTTCGTGTGAAAAATGAGTGATATTATACTAAGGTTTAGACCGAGTAGTATTTCTAATTTTCTCAACAGGGTGTTTGTTATAACCATTCAAATTTGAAAATTCTCAAATTAAAAAAAAAGCAGTTTTTTTTAATTGCACACCCTATATATTTTTATTTCATTTTATTCGAGATTAAAAAATCTATCATTTTTGTCAAATATATTCTATATCTATCTTTGAATTTCGATTTTTCTCACTAGCTACGTTACATACGATACTATAACATTATTGTGGATCGTGGTAGCCATGGAAAACAATTGCGACGAAATAAAACAAACCACCTAAGCGAGAATATTAACAGTTTTTATTAATGAGAAACAGTAATTCAATAATTATTCAACATTGCGTCTTAGTAAATGCTCAAATAGACGGCCTTCTTGCTGAATACACATATTGAGCCTTTTCTCATGTTCTGTCTCACTTCGGATAACATAAGAGGGTCACTGTGCGACAAGCTTCTCGAATTCTATTTTCATGTCCTCCTTGTTGTAGGTTTAATAATATACACCCGATCATTTATGTATCCCCATAGGAAAAATCCAGTGGAGATAAATCGCATGACCTGGGTGGCCATAATATAAAGCCATTACGTCCTATCCATTTCTCCGGGTATTGATGGTTCAAGAATTCCTTACGTTCCGATAAAAATGTGGAGGTGCACCATCCTGTTGCAACCACATATTTAGTCGTCCTTCTAAATTGATATCCTTAAGTAACACAGGAAATTCTTCACGTAAGAAATGCAAATAGCTGCGGCCCGTTAATGGATCATCAAAAAAATAGGGACCGATAATTTGGTCATTAAGTATACCACACCACACATTTAGTGACCAATGATTTTGGTTTTGAACTTCTCGTAGCCAAAATGGATTATCAATGGCGTAATAGTGCATATTATGCCGATTTACAGCCCCATTGCTTTTAAACGTCGCCTCATCGGAAAACATTATGGAGCACAAAAGTTGTTATTTAATTGCAGCCGTTGATTAATGATATTGCAGAATTCAATTCGTCTTGCAAAATCCTCTTCTCGCAATTCTTGATGAAGCTCAATGTGATAGGGATGGTACTTATACTTCAGCGTTGTTCGATTCACGTTTGATTTGGAGGTATCACATATCGTCGCTAATGTTCTAGAACTCACTTGGGGATTTTCTTGAATATTTAATAATATTTCAAGTTCTTTTTCTTCATTAGCTGGCCTTTTATTAACAACTTTACGTTTGAAGTATTTAACACTACCGCTAGAATCAAATCTATCCATCAAATTTTCCAAGCCAACAGTAGTAGGTATTCGACGTTCAAGATATTTCATTTTGTAGATTCGTTGTGCCAATAAAGGGTTTTTTCAGCCTCGCCCAACACGTATATCATATCTATTAATTCATTGGCGAATAATCCATAATTGATACAAGAATTGATAACAAGTTAAATGCGAAAACGACAAATTTAATATGTGTTTATTTTGACAAGTAGGAAACCTTTGTATCTTAGTAACGCAATTATTATTTTCCATGGCTACCAAGATCCATGCAATGCAATGTTATCGAAAATAAAGTAGCTAGTGTGAAAAATCGAAATTCCTCGAAAACTATCAAAAATAGATACAGGATATATTTAACAAAATGATAGATTTTTAATCCCGAATAAAATGAAATAAAATATATAGGGTGTGCAATTAAAAAAACTGATTTTTTAATTTGAGAATTTTCAAATTTGAATGGTTATAACAAACACCCTGTTGAGAAAATTAGAAATACTACTCGGTCTAAACGTTAGTATAATATCACTCATTTTCACACGAAATATCAATTTTTTTATTGTGAAATAACGGAACAATTGCCCATTCATCAATCCCACGAAAATGACCATAATAATCTTTAAACGCGAATATCTCAAGAACTAAAACTTTCAGCCAATCTTTTGTATGACAAAATATGTTTGTATGGACACGTAGAATTAAAACTAAAATCAAATACGGGTGTTCTATTTAAAAAATCATACTTTTCACGTCCTGCTTTTCTGGCACACCCTGTATAACTTCCAATATTTAAAAAAAATGCACACTTCTTACCTCTACCCCATGGTCCATACAATATTTACACAAATAATTCTAGTTAAGCATAAACTTACTTTACTCTATCGTTGGGACACCCTGTACAGGAAGTCCTGAAATCCCTTTGTGAATACTTCGAAAATTATCAACTAGAGCACCAGATTTTGTAATGAAACAACTAGTGTTTCTTTAAGTAGCTGTGATTTTGATATTTGACAAATGAAAAAAAAAATCCATTTAATTAATAAATGAGACGATCATATTATTTGATAGTTTAAACGAAATTAGGCTAAACCTAACGCAACATATGACACCGTTTTCAAGCATAAGGAAATGTATACTGGCCACATTATATGTGTTTATAGGATGCATTACCCCATAATGTCTAATTGTATGTGGACTAATAACTAATAGCAGAACTGTTATTTCGTATCGTAAATAATGTAAAACAAGGATGATGAATTATACATATTTTTAGACGAAATGAAAATGAATAATTTATTTATGAGTTTATAGGTGCTTAACAAATATTTATTTAAATGTAAACGTATATATACATAATTATATTTAGTAACTATTTTGCATTCAATGTTTATTACATTTTTTTTGTAAAAGTCAGGATTGTCGTGAAAGTTTACTTCCATAGTAAATGTATTATTACAAACGCAACAATTAATGTTAATAAAACGCAGTAAGTTACATCATTTTATTAATTACAATAAACACTACATTTCTACACATAAATTTCATTTTCAACGGATTTGTTATGTTTTATTGTATACAAAACAGGAAATACAAAAAAACTAATTGTTAATTATATCTCATAAAACGTTGTTTTAATTGTTATTAAATGATTTATATTATTTGGGGTTTAATTCTCATAAAGATAATGAATGGTTTAGTTACTTTGGTACGTTTTGATGAATTTAATATTAATGGATTTTTTACACTACTTTCGGTTATTCTACAAGTATAATTTACTTTTTCAACATTTTTATCTGAAATGATTGTGATCGGTCAAAAAAATCGAAATTAACACGGATATACCCGTTTTAAGGTCACTTGAGTCCAAAAAAGTGCAATATCATTATTATTACACGTATTTGCACTACAAACAAAAATCCAAACTTTTGCACTATTGGCAGTCACCCGACCTATTTTTAATTCTAATATGCAGTTCATAGCTTAATAATTGTGATAATGACTCATTTCCAACAGCTAAGAGCATTTATAAGAAATATAAGAAAATCAAGGTGATGGTTCTAACGTTGTAAAAATACAAATGGCCTAATTTGTATTTTTACATTCAAATTAATTACAGGTAACAATTTTAGTGTGATATATTTATCGAAAATCCTGTTATTTGTATAAAAAACTAAACCTCCATGGTTGCTTGTTAATAATTAAACGAAAAATGTAAATTACTCACCGGATTAGTGAGATCGGAATTACGGTTTTACGATCTTTTATGAGCAATAAAATGCAAATTCATGGCAAAATCATTCTATCTTTATGTCAGCAAATATTTTTAATTACTTGAATTATATTTAAATCCTTTCAAAGATTTATGTGCTTTTAATATTTTGATAAAAGATTATTGTTAAAATTATTCTGTGAATAACTGATTCAAATTGTACTAATAGTATCTGATCTGATAAATATTCCATAATCCTTTGCTCCCGCCAGTAAGGGGTTAACCCAGTTCCTTAAATATGCAGTCACGTTAAACGTTATACAACTAATATAAAGTTTCCCATTTCGTTTTTACTAAGAATTCTGCGATTAAACACTTTCATCAAACCTATAATTGGTTTTTGCATCCTGCCAATAAATGTTAAAAATTCTGTCCTGCACGTATTATGTAGTGTAACCAATCTTGTTTAATTATTTATTAAGGAAAGCTTCCAATTAATTTACATTCCACATGTAACAAAAATCAATGCTACATGAATATAATAAACAAACTTCAGTAGCTATGCAATAATCCCACAAGCCTCTTAGACATATTTTCTTGAAAGTGAAACTAAATTCGATTTCATGTTAAAGAGGTCCATTCTCACACTCTCTAAATCACTAAACGTTAAATAGTACTTATAAATCTGTATAATAATTTTGTAACTGTGGTCTCATATTAGTTGAGTTGATCCACGTGTTTCCAAAGTTTTCCCATCATTTTGATAGCCCGACGTTGAGCCAAATTTAATTACCTCTGGTTCCCAAGCACTTAACTACTTCTCGACTTGAATTTGGAACCCTTCACTTATTAGTATGACACCTTTGCCAATGAGCCATTGTGTAATCCAATGTATATTTTTAAAATGTATCTGTATGTTTAACCTTTTGTGGTTGTGTATTGTGCAGGAGTATTCCGCCTAAGCTCTTCGCGCTTTATTGCGTCCGCATGGGTTTGTTTTCCAGACTAGCCTGGCTTATCGGATTTTCTGCCAGCGCTAAGTAAGTGGTTTCTTTGAGTTTTCGGTTAGTCGTGTTCTTATCCTTTGCACTGTTTGTATGTTATCCCATTGGATTCAGTGATTATTGTGCCAGACACGTTTGGTGAGTCTGGATCTTTCTATTTCGCATTTGCGGATGTTATTCTTACGTTTCTGAGTTCTAACTTTGAGTGGTCTTTCTCTTATGTATGATCTGCTGTATTCATATGGAAGGTTGTATACTTAATTTTTAGACTTCTGGTCTTCATATTGTGGTTTGGTTATGGAGAGTATTTCCCTGAGTGTGGTCGTGCCCTATTATATCCGAAGGATCTGGTACATATGGTATTACCGCTGTGTATTTATGTTCTCCTTTTCGGTTATCCTTTCTCTGTTTAGCTTAGATGTTAGATCGGGATAGCCTTTTGGGCGTGTTGCGCCATATGTATCGTACAAATACGAAATAGAGGTTGCAAATACAAAATACGCACTGCCTTCAAAACCAAACCACACAATGGAGATAAGCATTACAAAAATTGTGTGTACAACCTACCATGCGAATGCGGTAGATCATACATAAGCGAGAGCTGTAGACTTTTCAGGGTTAGAACACAGGAACATAAGGGTAGAAAGACGGCTGATCAATTCAGCTAATATGACACCACGGTTACAAAACACTTATAATACAAATTTAGTATCTCGGTACGGCCGCGAACTCAAAAAACTATTCAGAAAGCTTGAAAAATCTATCAACAAACTATCATTATAGGCGAACCACCTAACCGTGATAACAAAGTAATATCTACAGGCTCAAAACCCAATACATGACAATATCACAAATTGCAAGAAGAGCCAGCAAAGCGTTAGTCAAAGAACGAATTAGACATCACCGTTTCAGAAAGCAAAAAACTAGAATAACAACCAAACGAGATTGATTAGAGAAACCATTCGAAGCTCTGGGAACGAATAAGACTGATAGGATAGACTACGGCTGCCAGAACCAAATATTCAAAGACGAAGACAACGTACAATGAAACCTAGTGGAAGAAACCAGAAAAGCTAGCGAAGGAGAAGAAAGAATCAACCAATACCAATTGCAAGAACGCTGTCATAAACTTATCTAAACAACAGTTGTACCATTACGAACTGAAGGTTCTAGACGAAGGCTTGAAATATGCAATAACACCAAGGTACAGGGTCGGTCCATATATTTGGAGAGCGTCTCCTATCTCTACTATAATAGATAGAGAAAAACTTTAGATACAAAAGTTGTAGGGATTTATCTATATCGCCAGAAAAGTCTACCAAGCATTATACAGGGTGTCCTAGAAAAACGTGGTAGACCAAACTTGTGTTTTTTCAAATGGAACACTGTATTTTTAAAGAAATGAGTAGACCGCATTTTCTGATTTATATACATATATATATATATATATATATATATATATATATATATATATATATATATATATATAGGTGTTACAAAAGGTTGGGCTGGCTATACGTTTCTGGATTTTATGGACAATTTTGAAAAAATCAAGAATAACTTTTTTCGATTTCTAACCGCCATTTTGTATTTTTCTAAATAAAATTATATCTGTGTTCTTTTTAAGATATTTTCATAAAAATTGGTACACGGATGTATCTTACAAAGACACAACATAGGAAAATATTCATTTACGTAATTTAATTTTTTCAAAATGGTGGCCATGTCAATTCTTTAACGTGGAATTACGAAAAACCGTAACCCAAATGAAAATTTTAGAAGAGACTAAATAATTTCGAAATTAATTTATCTTTCTAGTGACACCTTATTTTTGAAATCGGTTAAGAAATAAGGAAGATTGTAGTTTCACGTTACGCGTTGCTAGTTAATCGCGGTGCGCGAGTGATTCAAACAACAATTAGGCGGCAGGATTTGTCCGCACAAGAAAGGACGTGGTCGCCAAATAAATAAATACAATAGCATAAATAATAATAAATAGCATAAATAAATAAATACAACAATTCTCATAAAGCAAATCCAATAAACATTTTGGTCAACAAATTGCTCATATTAAGTGTTCAAAGTGACCACCGTTGCTAAAAACACATTGCTGCAGTCGACGTAACATGGATTCCCTAACTCGTTGTAACAGTCCTGGCGTATCCCTGATTCATCTCATTCCATGCTCAATCCGATGTCTCAGCTCTCCAACATTGGCAACCGGAGTTGCGTAGACCAGGGATTTTAAATGTCCCTAAAGATAAAAGTCAACACGGGAACTGTCACTGGTAGTAATGCGTTTGTTTCGTTTACATTTAACAGCTGTTCGTTAATTATTATCAGATATTTTCATTGTTGCGGCATTGTATTGAAAATGTAGCAGGTTAGATAACAGTATACCGGAATTTTAATAAAGTGACATTGAATGTGTTTATACTAAATGCCTTACTAACCTTACTTAGATAAATTTCAAATAAATCAGTAATAGCGACCTAGCTGAGTCCCGCGATCGCGAACTTTGTTGTGAAAGTTTTATAGTTGTTTTTAATTAGTAAAACATAAATTTAGCCTGAAAAGGTAATTTTATTTTCCTTTGTAAATAAATTGATTGTTGCAGTGACAGTTGTATTTATTTATTTATGCTATTTATTATTATTTACGCTATTGTGTTTATTTATTTGTCGACCACGTCCTTTCTTGTGCGAACAAAGCCTGACGCCTACTTGTTGTTTGAATTACTCCACCGCGATTAACTAGTAACGCGTAACGTGAAAACTACAATCTTCCTTATTTCTTAACCGATTGCAACAAACAAGATGTCATTAGGAAGATAAATTAATTTACAAATTATTTAGTCTCTTGTAAAATTTTATTTGGGCTACGGTATTTTCGTAATTCCACGTTAAAAATTGACATGGCCGCCATTTTGAAAAAATTAAATTACGTAAATGAATATTTTTCCTATGTTGCGTCTTTGTAAGATACATCCGTGTACCAATTTTATGGAAATATCTTAAAAACAACACATAATTTTATTTAAAAAGATACAGAATGGCGGTTAGCGGCTAAATGAAGCCGAAATCGAAAAAAGTTATTCTTGATTTTTTCAAAATTGTCCATAAAATCCAAAAACGTATATCCAGCCCAACTTTTTGTAACACCCTGTATATATATATATATATATATATATATATATATATATATATATATATATATATATATATATATATATATATATAAGTAGAACGGAGACACTTGAGGCCATCTAGATTTTCTGGGGAAAACCCACCTTTACTTTTTTCGGAGGTCTTTTCAACCCTTGATGGGATTTTCATCCCTAATTAAGGCCTTCTTGTTTTTACTCGCTTACTTGAGGGCGTATTTTTCACCCCCATTTTATGACAGCTTACGTATAGGACACCTTTTTTCAACCCCTAATTATTTTTACACACCCACGTGTAGGACGTGTTTTTACCCTATTCCATGATAGCTCACGTGTGAGCTCGTTTTTTCTACCCTATGGTTTCTTTTCGAGGGTCAACCCTAATTAGAGCCTTTTTGTACTTGGTCACGTGAGAGGCGGATGTAGGGGTTGGTCTTGGACTTGGGGTTGGTCTTGGACCTGGAGTTGGTCTTAGGGTTATTTTTGATGGTCATCTAATTAAGGTTTTTGGTTGTATTAAGAGCAGTACCCATGGAGGTTAGGCAAACGCCCATGCATACAATGTTGGAAATTGCATAATTACCCTAATAAGATATTATTATTAAAATTATCGATCCTATTGTTCTTTAAAATGGTCATATGCTACTGGATATGTTCGGATGATCTTTTACCTATACGAGAAGTTTATTTATACGTTGTATTTCTAATAAGGAAGTTCTTGTAAGACACGTGTAGGGCTTGGCAAATTGTTCTCAGGCCTTCGCCCCTGGCAATTGTATGAGGGTTCTAACCTAATCTTACAGTTGTAGGCCTTCGCCCGTCACACAAAATTGAATTCTAATAAGGTGGCCTAAACCTTGTAAGACAGGACTTGTATCAGGGTCTGCCCTTGGCCCTTTGAGTAAAATTGATTTTAGTGTCATCTAGCGGCGTATAGACTAATAAGCATTTTCTATAATAGAAGTTGATAATGCACACCTCTCTCTCTCCTCTTTCTCTTGCTCTATCTTGTTTCTCTCTCTCCCTGTCTCTCTTTTGGGCTCTTTCTCACACACACGCACGCACGCACGGACGCACGCACGCACCCACGCACGCACCCAGCCACCCACCCACCCACACACAGTCACAAACAAGCAAACAAACAAACAAACAAAAACAAAAAAACAAACAAACAAACAAAGAAACAAACAAACGAACGAACGAACGAACAAACAAACAAACAAAGAAACAAACAAACAAACAAACAACAAAACCAACAAATAAATCAATTAATTAATTAATCAATCTCAAACAAATCATGCTCAATCAAATCAACCAGATCAATCTCAATCAATCAACCGAAATTATGCTTAAAGTTTGCGGAAATCAGATTACAGTTCAAAACTGAATACCTTAAAATCTAATTAAATTTGACGTGAAATAAATAATTTCTACCCTAACGCAATGATGATTGATGTGTAGGCAGCTTCTCTCTTTCTAAACAGACACCACCTATACATTCGGAAAATTATATCTGATTTATTTGCATGTTCAATTACATACACACCAAATTGTTTCATAGAAACGTGTTCGTTAACTGTTATAAAACCCATTAAAAAGACTGGAAAGTAATAATTACTTATATGTAATATAGAGTTAAATTAAATTAATATGTTTTTAAGAAGGTTTTAATGGTTTTATTATTATTGTACGCGAATTAACAATAAACAATAAAAATAAAATCCACGAATACGTACGTACCAACTTTTTGTAGAGCTGACCTTATGACGTCATCCTGTAAGAGTAGTAATACATTTTAAAAATCTTTATCGACATTTTTGTTAGCAATATCAGGTAAAAAACATATATATACATATATATATATATATATATATATATATATATATATATATATATATATATATATATATATATATATATAGTTTCTATTTAGATTTCCACAAGTATTCATGTTTAAATAAGACAATTTTTCTTTAAAACTTGTGTAAATAAACGTAAAATTAATTCAACGTTTCGGGAACGTCCTTTGTTCCCTTTGTCAAGAATTTATTTGACAATTACAGAAATTGAAATAAGGTAACTATTTTTAACAAGTACAAAATATGAAACAAGGTAACTAATTTAATTTTAATCTGGACGAGTGTGTTTGACTTCGGGTAGTTGGTCTAGTATGTGATGTAGAAGGTGCAGAAGTGGGGACGCCTGGAATAGTTGCAGCATAAGTGTTTGAAATTGCTGGAAGATTTGGAGTTGGTTGAAATGTAGAATCAACTTGTTTAATGATATTCTTCCAAATTTGTGGCATTCTAGAAGTGTCATCTCGTTTATTGAGGGCGTTTGGTCTTCTTTCAATTTCAAATGCTTCTCTAATAATTCTTGCTTGTAAGGTATATAGAGGTGCAATTAAACGGATATTGTTGGTATTAATTTGGTGTCCTGTATCTAAATGATGTGTAGCTAAAGACGATGAAGGGTTGTGCTGTTTAATTGCTAGTTGGTGTTCATCGGCTCTCGCATATAATATTCTGTTAGTTTGTCCTATATAAGTTCTCCGACAGTTGTTGCACGGTATCTCATACACTCCTTGGCTTTCATTAGGAACTTTGTCTTTGGGGTTTCTTAAAAGTTGGAACAAAGTTGAATGTGGTTTGAATACCGGTCTGAAGTCGTTTTGGGAAATTTCTTTGCTATTCTGTCTGTAATTCCCTTTATATAAGGTAGAATAACAGGAATCTTTCGTTCATTGTTTGACAAGCTATTATTTCTTGGTCTTCTTATTACTGGACACGAAATTAACACAAATAATATTCGATTACTTGCTCCTTTATATAATTTACACCAGCGGATTACTAGAAGCCATTGAAATTGAGAAGAGGCCTAATGCCCTTAACAAACGTGATGATAGTTCTAGGATACCGCATATTTGGAAGAACCTTATTAAACAAAATTCAAAATTACCAAAACTCAAAATCTTCCCAACATCTCGGCCAATATTACATCTACACCACCTCTAAATCCTAATACTCAAGATTCTGATAACATTCCGGCATCTAATACAATTCCAAATTCAACGTCATATCTTGGATCTGAAAATCGAAGCAGAACTCGTTCATCAAAATTATTATAATTAATTAGTTAGCTTGTTTCATATTTCATATACTAAACATCATTCTTGATAAAGGGGACATAGTATGTCCCCGAAACGTTGAATATCATATATTATATATATATATATATATATATATATATATATATATATATATATATATATATATATATAGTTGATATTTGGTTAAGCCGTTTTCGCGCAATTCGCATTTAAAATTAGAATTTTGAAGTTTTTTCAAATCGCAGTTACCATGTAAATAGGTTACCCGTCCATTAATCATCGTTAGAAAATGAAATAATTATTATTTCTAAACTTATTGAAAATAATAACGATAATATTAAAAATATTAATAAGTATTATCTTTAATATACTATTTTTCTTTGAAATAGTGAATCAGTTGCATGTTAAACATAGCAAACCAAAACGAAAATTTTATTATTATTTTCGAATGCTGAATATGCCCGCCGTTGTTTTGAACACACTTCCTGCAAATCTCATTTAAATTTAATAAAGTATTGACGATAAATTCAGGATGTTGATTTAGATCGTTAATAGTTGTTTCCATTCTATCTCTCAATTCCTCCAAATTATCGTTTCTCTCTTTATAAACCTCGTATTTTAGATAAGTCCACAGAAAGTTATCCAAAGGAGTTAGATCTGGACTATTGGGTAGCCAATTTATCGTCCTATGCGTTCCAATTCACTCGTTATAATGACCAGTTAAAAATCTCTTACTTGGAAAACGTTATGTGGCGGTGCTCCATCTTGATGCTATATAATGTTAATGTATTCTAAGGGGACTCTTTCTAACAATACTTTTTCATTGTTTAGAAATCCTAGACATCTATTACCTGTCAACGAGCCCTCAAATATAATTGGTCCAATCACCCGGTTCCTAAGAATGCCACCAAACATTCAGTAACTTACGGCCCTGCGTGTTTATTTCAACATATGCGCGAGGGTCCACGGCTGCCAACATATGAGTGTTCTTGCGGTTATGCATTCTTGCAGTGGTGAACGTAGCCTGATCAGTCCACAATATCTTATTATAAAAATCATTATCAACTTGTTTCCTAAGTAACACATCATTACAGTAAGCTAGTCTTCTAATTTTCTGATTATCTGTTAATTTTGGACGGGCAACATTTTATAAGGGTGTTCATATTTATGTAAAACTGTTCTTATTTTTTGGTTGATTTCCCAAAGTATTTACTAGCATCTGCCGCAGATAAATGTGGATTTTCTACAAATGTAATAACATACTAACTTATAAACGAAATATTAGAAAATGCCTTTCCAACCTTCAAAATACAATAAAATCGATAGTTCTTCATCCTCATTGCCCACAACAATGCGCTTTTTCTTTGCAAGTTTTTCCGTTCCCTAATAGCCCGTTCTGTAAAATAAAAAGTAGACCAGGCAGGAATTGGCATCAAGGGATGATATTCTGCTTGCGCCTGTGCGACGTTATTATTGTTTTTGTAAATATATATATATATATATATATATATATATATATATATATATATATATATATATTTGAAATAAGAAAATGCGGTCTATTTATTTATAAAAAATACAGGGTGTTCCATTTGAAAAAACATAAGTTTGGTTTTCCACGTTTTTCCGGGACACCCTGTGTAGCGTTTGGTAGACTTTTCTAGCGCTTTAGATAAATCCCTACAACTTTTGTATTAGTTTTTCTCTATCTATTATAGCAGAGATTGGAGACGCGGTCTTAATATACGGACCGACCCTGTACATTCCGAAAGTAGATTTAATAACCCTAAATGAAGAAACAGCTATGAAGTTAGAGCCTGACGAAACCAAAGAATTTAGTGGTAAGGTTATCTGAGTCCTACATCATCTAGGTGACTAAACCTAACCGCTCAAATCTAGAAAGGAGAGCGGTCACTTCCCTCATGAATAACCCATCGATTAAGATTCTCGCATCAGACGAAAATGCGACTGTGGTAATGGATATGGAGACTTACGATAGTTATATCCAATAATTACTTGGCGGGGGCGAAGACAAGCCAATACCCAAGGACTCCACACCATCAATCAAAAAACGGATAGAAACTGGCAAAACATAAGGGGCAGTTCTTCGATTATCAGAGAAATACACCCACTCCTCACTAAAGAAAACCTTCACCTACGTACGGCCTACCAAATATCTACAAGAAAGGAGTTCCTATAAGATCAATTGTGAGCTCGATAAATTTCACTTGTATTCCATTGGCACGCTATCTGCTAGGCATTACCACGGTAAAGAACATAACGAATAAATACTGGCAAGCTTCGACATACGTAAAGCATACTTATACTTATAAACGTGCCAACCGACAATGTTCTAACTCATAAGGAACAGACCGGAATGAGGCATTAGACGACCGCACGAAACTCTTGGTAAACACAGTAATTAAAATATGCATAGGAACAACTTACCTTAGCAGAAGACAAATTATACCAACAAGAATTCGGGATGGCGATGAGTTCCCGCTACCAATCATAGTGAGCAATATGCACATGGAAGACTTCGAAAACTAAGCGATATCCGAGTTCACGAAAATACCAAGGAAGTTTCTTTTTATTTATTTATTTATTGCCCAACAGAATAGCATTCCAATTATAGGACAAATTACAAAGAAGTATAGAAGTATTCAAGCTATTAAATACAAAATAAAACAAAAAATGAAGTACATGTTAACAAGCATACTAAATGTTTCACACAAAACCAAAAAGTTTTTGTAATAAAGTATATATAAAAAAAATAGATGTATGACTTTGTTACGGTAACTTTAATTGGTAACAAAATTTATAAAGCCAAGGCTCGGTGGTTCAGCGCTAGTAGGCATTGGGGTGGGTTAATACAGTTAAATAATTATACATAATATTATATACAGAAATAAAATAAAATAATAATCAGGAAAAATGGACGCCACGTACTTCCAAGATAGTTATATTTGTAATTTACCTTAGTTCGAAGTACGAAAAACTAAATAAATCATAGAAATATTATGAATAAATAGACACAATGGGGTCACAAAATTATAATCGCCATCAAAAACAGATAAATGGTCTAAATGGTAACATAAATTTGACAAGTAATAGAGATACCTGTAAGGATTGATTAATAAAAAAAAGGAAATAAATATTATTTTAATAAAACATTGAGTGATTGATCTAAATTACCTTAAATTAATCCTCGAGCAACAAAAAAAAAAAGGAGGAAAAGTGATATTAGTTAGTTAATCTTACAAAGTTTTCCAGAATTCGGTTTACCCAAGTAAACAAGCGATCAAGTATATCAATAATCTCACCTGAAAATAACTTCTTTCCGGTGTCGTTTCCTTGCGCAAGTAACGTCCGAAATTACAGAAGCTAAATGGAAAAGAAAACAATAATAATTCGGACCTTAAACAATAGGTTGGCCCTAGAAAATGGATACATTAATTACTTGATTGACAACAAATTCGAATACTGAAGGTACACTAATAAATTAGGTTACAATAGGCAAACACATAGTTAAAGGTAAAGTGGTTTACAATATTGATAAATAATTGAAACTTAAACAAAACTATGAATTTAGAAAGAGATCAAATAAGCAAATAGTGACAGTGAAATTTTCACGTATAAATTAAGACTATAAAAGTAAGATAATAATTTATTGAAATGACTAAATTTTAGCTAGGCAAGTTATCTAATATTAAAAGTAAACACTTACTAGGTAAATTCGTGTGAGCAGACAGTAGTTTTCTTTATAAGTCATTAAATTAGAATTTCTTCAGTCGTAAGAAAAATTCAAAATGGCAGCGGTGTTATTTTTCTATTGACGACGCTGGATCAACTCGAAGTGGTAGTGGGTAGGTAATATACGTAGAGGGAGAAAAATAAGCGAAAACGAAAAGGAAAAAAAACGCTTGTAAGCTGGTAACCACAAGCGTTAGAATTAGATAAGGAGAAACACAACACTCTTGAACGCTTAAAACCGTAATAATTATCACGTAACTTAAGTGACGCGAACTAGCATCAGGTTCGGCACAAAATTAATTATTCATTGATCGAGAAATCCGGAAAATATCCGTTTTATTTTTAATTAGAAAATCATGTCAATGAATCGCGGTTCAAGTGAAGCAAAAAATATCCAACTCACCTTTTTTTTGTGTCTATACCCTTGCAACCACGGAAACAGAAAAACAAAAAACGAAACTAAAGGCGGAAACAAGGGTTCGAGATTAACGAACGCAATACACCAATGAGAATCAAGTAGACTGCAAACGTACGCTATCCGACAGTAAAGAAAAATGAAAACAATTTATTCCATAGAATAGCGATCCTAGAAATGTAACCAAATTAATTAAGATAACGTTACAACTTATTTACAGAAGAAAAAATTAAACAAAAAAGTAAAACTAAAAAAGAAAAATATCAAACGAAAATCAATAATGATGTCATAAATGTATGGTGTTATTGCATATTTAAACTTACGGTTTCAAGAAAACGTTTTAGTGTGTCTAAGTGAATATCGCAATTATAAACGT
The DNA here is from genome assembly GCA_036346205.1 of Vesta saturnalis. Lineage (NCBI taxonomy): Eukaryota > Metazoa > Arthropoda > Insecta > Coleoptera > Lampyridae > Vesta > Vesta saturnalis. The sequence goes on along the minus strand of JARFJB010002165.1, from coordinate 3,605,880 downwards.
AGCAATTTGCATTATGGCAAAAATTGGTGATCTTCGCAAACTGTTTGTTCTGGTAGTGCTTCAGCAAAAAGTAAAGATTTGTCTAGTATTACTCCTGGGAACTATACATTTTAAGTACGGCAGGAGAACAGGGCAGTGAAGTCTATTGTTGATCAATTTATAGAGAAATATCTACGAACTGAGTATACTTTGGGAATTTAAATCTATCAATGAGAATTTACCCGAAAGAATATTATTATCAGTACCTTGAACTGGATACTGAACATCTAATTTATAGTATAGCAATGGAGCCAAATTAAAGAGGCATTCTCCAAACGCGACCTCACAAGTGAGAAGTATAAGTTTTTTAATACATCCTTTCTCCAGAAATGTCTGCAAATTCTTATAAGTTGCTTAGATACCTTTGTAGTTTCGCAACACGGTTAGCAAAAACTGGATGAATTCCCAGATCGTTTAAATAGCCCCGCGCCCTCGATAAAATTCATAACGGAATTGGAGTCGGAACAAAACTGCCATTCCTAAATGTACGTATACACACACAGGAATGATAACGCTTTCACAACAAGTATTTACCGGAAACCCACCCACACGGGGAAGAACCTACGCTATAACTTCAATCAGACAATGTGTAACGCTAGACGTGATAAGACGCTTGTACAATAGCGCTGAAACAATATTATCAAAACAACAGGACCTGAAAAAAGGAAAAGAATATATACCGCTAAGACACTAAAAATGGTTATTCCTATCTAAAACCTAACCTAAACAGAGAAAGGATAATCGAAAAAGAGGAACCCAAGACACAGCGGTAATACTGTATATACCAGGTACCTCCGATAAAATATCATAGATAGGGAGCAAACGCTAGATACGCACTGCCATGAAATCCAGTAAAACGATCAGGGGAATACTCATCCACCCATCCACTCGAGTTCTAAGAAGTATATTGGATTACTCAGTGGCAAAGGTATCCCAGGGTAGTCAAATGTTTGACTTAAATGCTAAAAAAGCTCTGCTCTGGAGTAAGCCTAATGATGGAAGCAGAGTCCGGTTCCGAAACGTCGCGCTTTCAAAACATAACTATAGAAATAAGCCGATCAACTCAAATAAAAATATACCATTTTGTAAATACTAGAAATAAGCTTTTCCTCTAAAATGGTCCAGTAATAATAATGAAACAGTTTTAATTTTAATTTTTCTTTGTCCTACACAATTTGCTTCAGAACAGAATATCAACCCATATACCTAATTAAATTTAGACGTTTCGATAACAATTACAGTTACCGTCTTCAGTAAATGGTAGTACCTTTAAGAATTACTTGAGATGTTAAAACAAATTTATGAAATACAAGAAATATAAAAACGTAAACCATTACCATTCACTGAGGGCGATAACTGTGTTTGTTATCGAAACGTTTAAATTTATATGAAAAATGGATAGAAAATACACGATTTAAACATTCAGAACCGAAGTACTGTAATTATAATATATATATATATATATATATATATATATATATATATATAATCATCTTGAAAGCTTACATTTCCAGAAGCCCATGTACCTGATTTTGTGAAATGCTCTAATGTTACGTGCCAATATCTACACCATACCAGAATTTGATAAAACAAGGGGCCGCCTCTAAGAAGAAACTAAGTAGTCTCCGGTAGCTCAGTTAACCTAGAGGTGGTGTGCGAAAATAATGGCAAAATAAATGAGCAAGGGTGCACAAGCTAGAATGTATGAGACCCTAGAAGTATACAGTAACGTTAAATACTTCTATACCTAACGTAACGTAAAAAAGTCTGGGAAATGGATCAAGAAAACACTTATAAATAAATTCAAATTTAATGTATTCTTTAAAATAAACGGATCGCGACGAGCCTTAAAACCGTCAAGCTCTTAAATTTAAATAACGTTTTTACGTTATTTAAATCCTATATTTTATTTTTAAAATATAGGATGGAATTATAAAATTTATTTCATGAGTATTGAGACAATACTGTGTAATAACTGCATTAATTAAATAAAACTACTTCTTCGATTATAGATGATTGTAATTGTGTCTTAAAACTCGTAAGGGGAAACGAATATAACCAGAGCAGAACGAGTTTTGTCAAAGCTAACATAGACGTAATCCTTAATCCTCGAGCAATACTGCGTGACATCTAAAGTTAATTAAATTAAAGTTATGCAAGCTAAGACCAAAAACGTCAAGTTATACTGTGCTGATAGGTAACACCTCTAACGTTCACAAAGCAGAAATCAATCGAGGTCAGTAATACTTTAAATTTAGAAATTAGAACAATGCGTTCTACTAGTCATTAAAACAAAATGTCGTTCAAACAGGGTTTGCTTACCAAACGTACACTGTATAGTCAATGATGGTCATACATGAAGCAAAAAGAGATCTAATTAAATTTAGATCGAAGTGAATACTAAAATACAATCAGTTGATTTATTATTTGAAAGAATAATTTAAACTAACAAAGCGTGAACCGTAAGCTTACTTTCTTGACAATAACATCTCAACATACAACATAAAAGTGAATTTATGTAAAACTTTTAGTATTGTTGCGTTAATTATAGGTAATCATAGAAAATATTTATCACAAATCAATTTAGGTTTAATCAGCATTTAGCACTGCAGCAGCTGTAGTCAGATTATTGTAGAGTCTTAGAGTGCTGTTAAGTTATAGAGGGTCAGTCAAAACACCTGTATTACTCTGACCTTAACGATGTCACCGTAAAGTAAATAATTATGGAATATCAAAATGGATCACCAACCGGAGAAATTGTCTCTTGATCTCAACGTAACCCCACTAGAATGTTCAGATATAAGAATAGCGAAATCGTTACTTGAATTCGAGGTATAGCAATATTTCAATAAGAACATATTTGCCGTTAGTATTGTTAGTGTAACTATTAAATCATTTGTGATGGTTAAGGTAAAATTGGGTGTCAAATGCTGAGCAAGTTTCATCCTTTTAAAATCACTTTAATAGCGTATGAGATAACTCCACAATACCCTGTAGATACCAAGCAATTATAAAAACTAAATTAATTAAAAAACTAAAAATTTCTAGTAGATAAAATGTTTGACCATATTATTTAACAGCACATGGTAGAAGAAGAACGTTTTTGGTTGACATTTCCTGAATTCGTAAATGAAACGAGAAAACGCTGAACGGTGAGACGTATTTAAATTAAGTCATTTTTTCAAAGATGTTAACGAATTTATTTCACCAAGTGAAAAGCATCGGAAATTTTAAATAAGAAATTGAAGAGAGAAGTTGTAATAATTGCAGTGTTAGCAAATGTAAGTATAATGAGAATGTGACGAAACACGAAATGTGAATAAATCTATCCATCAACTAATATATTTGATTTAAATAAAACTTTTATTCATTAATAAAATACTTATCTTTTTTGGGATTTTTTAATGGTGTACTTTAAATTATACAATCTAAACGTTTCGATAACACTTACAGTTATCTTCGTCAGTAGTAATGTTTGTTAAAAATTGTTAAAGATGTAGTCAACAATTTTGTCAAATTTGAAAAATTCAAACATAAACATAAGCCTGCTATTAATATAACAGTTTGAGAAACGTATAAGCCAACTATAAAATTGTAGTAAAGAATAACTAGGTCATTAAAATTAAATATTGTTAAACTGCCTCAAAGATGACAAACCAGAACACTCTCTACGACGAAAGCTAACAATGAAATTTGCCAGCCAAAAAACACATTTAACAAAATTTAATCGAGTTATGATGTAAGTGTAAAGTTGTGAAAAACTTCAATTTTAAAATGATAGAAGCATTCACAAATCCAAACATTACATCAAATAAAATAACCCAGTTAAATCTAACAAAGAGATATCTTTATCAATAATTGAAAGTGTTATTAACAATGAAAAGCACAATGCAGAACGTTCTTTGTAATTTTCAATTTCAATTTAATTTCAACTACTTATGTTAAATTATAGTGCTGGGGAAATTTTAAATTTAAATTTCAAAATTGAAGAAAGAGGGTGATATAATGGTTAGTTTTGATGTTATTTCACTTTTTACAAAAGTACCTCTAAAAGAAACTATTGAATACATAGATCATCTTTTTCTAAAGGACGTAACCATTCTTTTTCAGCACTGTCTTACTACAACTTATTTTCAGTGGAATAGTAAATTTTATGAACAGATTGAAGGTGTAGCAATGGGTTACCTTTTGAAGATATAATTTCCAACATCGAAAACGCCATTAGATTATTACCTTTTGATGCTGCTAATGAAGTTAGATATAACACTGTTAACATATTACGTAAAACAAAACCTCCAAAGAGCAACTTATCCTTTCGTCAACGACATGCTTTACTTGATCTTAAACGCAATGAAAGTATTATAATATTAAAATCAGATAAAGGTAATGCAACTGTTATATTAAATTTGAACGATTATAACACTAAGAACAATTGTTGGGACCAGAAACTTATCGTGAAATACCAAAAGATCCAACAAAAAAGTTTCTTTTAAAAACTAAAGAGCTGATTAAATTATCATCTATTCCTGAAGAAATGAAAAAGAAACTATCTAACTCTGAAGCTATTTCACCAAAACTATATGGTTTACCAAAAATTCATAAACCTAATATTCCTTTAAGGCCTATTGTTAGTGCAATTGGTTCTCCTACATATAAGCATGCAAAACATCTTACATTGTTATTACAACCTCATATAGGAAAAACACCCCATTACATTAAAAATTCTGCCGACTTTGTTGAAAAAATGCATAGTTTCAAAATTGAAGAGGGTGATATAATGGTTAGTTTTGATGTGATTTCACTTTTTACAAAAGTAACTCTAAAAGAAACTATTGAATACATTGATCATCTTTTTCCAAAGGACATAACCATTCTTTTTCAGCACTGTCTTACTACAACTTATTTTCAGTGGAATAGTAAATTTTATGAACAGATTGAAGGTGTAGCAATGGGTAGTCCCCTTAGTCCTGTTATAGCTAATTTTCATATGGAAATGGAGAAGAAGCACTGCATGAGTTTTTGGTTTTTATAAATGGTATACATCCTAGTATTCAGTTTACCATGGAAAAAGAAACTAATGGAAGTTTACCATTTCTTGACATATTAATATCTAAAAATAATAATTCACTATCTTTTAAGGTTTACAGAAAGCCGACACACACTGATAGATACCTTCATAGATTATGCAGTCACCATCCACGTCAAAAAATTAGTGTAATTAAATCTTTAGTAGATCGAGCAAAACGAATTTGTGAAGCTATTGAAATATATAAACACCCGAATAATTTTAATAGACAAGAAGAAAATCTCCGTTTAAATAGGTTTTGGCATCTTATAATTAAAAAAGAGCATAATGGTACGCCTTAGTTTTAATTTGTTTTCAACTTTTGGTATGTCTAGGTTTTTTGCTGTGTTTTTCCTAGACCTTGAAGCAAATGCTTTACCAATTATATGTTAAATTTCCCCAGCACTATAATTTAGCATAAGTAGTTGAAATTAAATTGAAATTGAAAATTACAAAGAACGTTCTGCATTGTGCTTTTCATTGTTAATAACACTTCCAATTATTGATGAAGATATCTCTTTGTTAGATTTAACTGGGTTATTTTATTTGATGTAATGTTTGGATTTGTGAATCATTTTAAAATTTAAGTTTTTCACAACTTTACACTTACATCATAACTCGATTAAATTTTGTTAAATGTGTATTTTGGCTGGCAAATTTCATTGTTAGCTTTCGTCGTAGAGAGTGTTCTGGTTTGTCATCTTTGAGGCAGTTTAACAATATTTAATTTTAATGACCTAGTTATTCTTTACTACAATTTTATAGTTGGCTTATACGTTTCTCAAACTGTTATATTAATAGCAGGCTTATGTTTATGTTTGAATTTTTCAAATTTGACAAAATTGTTTGTTCTTTAACAATTTTTAACAAACATTACTACTGACGAAGATAACTGTAAGTGTTATCGAAACGTTTAGATTGTATAATTTAAAGTACACCATTAAAAAAAAATCCCAAAAAAGATAAGTATTTTATTGAGTGTTAATGGTGAAAGTTTACATTTTCATATTTTATTCATTAAAACTAATACTACACGCATATATTGTAAGAATGTAATATAACGTATTCCAGTTTCAGCCACTCGATTTATCGTTAGCACAATATTCCTTTTAAAAGAAAGAATATAAAATAATACAGTACCGCATCTAGAAAGTTTAAATAAACTTTCACATCTCATTATACTAATCAAAATTAGTATAGACCTTTAGTAGAGTTTTAATCTGGTTACTACTCGACTACACTGAAACACTGATTATTTATTCCATAATAGATACCTAACGGAAATAATATTCCCATGTTTACAAGTGATACTAAAATAGTCCATTATTTCGAAGAACTACTTTTGAAAACTGGCAAATCATGAATATTGGATAACAGCTCATCATAATTTACAAGTGAATCTAGAGGTGGTAGTGCAAAATCTAATTGAACTGTTAAACTTATATGTAAATACTGTCCGTACGTAACCAAAAAACTGGTCAAAAATATTTCGACCCTTTGTTAGGGAAAATACATTTAAAAAATGTTTTCAGCAGTTTATTTACCTGGAAACAGTAAAGTGGTGGTTTCGGTCAAGAATGGTTGACGTTTCCTTTCTGAGACTTTGCGTATACTACTCAGATATAGGTCTTAGATCGACAGAAAATTTACGGGAAAGTTGTATATACCATCGGAACTGTTCATTGCGGGCTTCAACCGCCTCCTCTGGCAGTTGAACAAGCGGAAGAATTGCATGTTTAATGACTAGCGCCAAGAACCAAAATCTAATTAGGGGCCATCGGTGACCGTCCATATAACTTTACATGTTGCTCTGCTGTTTCCTTACAGTATGCCGGAAACTATTCCATTTCAATTTTGTGACCACCAGAAATAGCTTCGAGTACGAGTTTCAGTTTCCTGATAAGGTTAATATCAATGCCAGTAATTTTCGAACTTGTCTCTGGATCGGAAAAGAATCTCCGTGTTGAGTTCCCATCGTTCGTGTTCCCGCTCCTACCTTTGGCATATCAACTAATAATCCCATTACTTCTTTGAATGATTTTTGAATACTCTGTTCAGTATCGTGCACAATTTTTGTTTCAGTAATAGTCTTTGGTTGCCACTTTCCTATAAGCATTTTGTATGCTACGTGAGGAAGCGATACAACAAATCGTACACGTGTATGTAATATGGAAAGCCTAAAACGTAAAGCCTTAAGATTCCCTTCATTCGCATTACTTAAGTCATTGAATTGTTTTGACGTCTTCCCACGTATGTAGCATCTCGTAGTAGATGCCGTGCCGGTTTACGCATTACATACCTTTGCATCCACCATTGTTGATACCAGTATGTGCTAGATGTATAGATTTTCAGCAGCCATTAGCATTTCTGTTTCTGACAGGTCCTTGGCTTGTGTTTCAATATATGCGATTTCTTCATTTGTTATATCTTGTCTCGTGTATAAACCTCATTCTAATAGGTCCGCAAAACCTAGTGGATGAAGGTGTTGAGTTCTGGTATATTGCCTGATTTGGGCCATTACTATTCGTTCGCAAATGCAGAGGAACAAAAAAGCTCTGAAAAAGATTCGCATCACTGCATGTGTAGTGTGTAAATTTTTGTTTACATTGCGATTGCTGGGAACCATAACATTCCCATTTACATAAGAGTTCCAAGTTCTACTTTTGCTCTCCTGTGCAGTTTCGTAAAACTTCTTCTAAATACAGACACAGTCGGGAAGTTGTGTGATCAAGTAAATCTTGTAAGCGAATCTATGTACAGGTTTCTGTCTCACGTATTGCTTCTCTTTTTGGATAACTTAATGATTTAGCTTCCTTGATGAGTGAGTAACAGGGGTGAAATAGTGACCTCTTTTATTATTTTTGATATATCCCCGCAGCGCGCTGATTCATATGTGCAGCATATTATAACTCCTCAGAAGAGATTTTCTCTCTAATAGCTTTGGTTTTGCGCTTCTTGCTTCGGTCGCTTGGCTCTCGAAATTTCTTAGTAGGCCGACCAGATTTTGGTGAAATAAACGAAAAAATACTTATTGAGGAATTCAGCCACTTTTCATTTTTCTGTAAAAATTTCTTCTTTATGACTCGAAGCGGCCCTTTTTTTTTAAATCTGATTTAAAATGACTCAATGTATGTTTAATTACACATTCTTTGTCGGTATTTGAGCAATTGGTAGTTTTAATAATTTTTGTTTCCATATATGAAAATCTGTCATTAATTTGTTTGAATGGACACTCTTTAAATAACTCATATACTACGTAATGTAAACCAGTGATAAATAAAAATGACGCGAACATACTGCAATGGGTTAAACATATGTGGCTCTTCCTTTATTATATTTCCCTCACTACAAAGAATAGGTGATAGGGGTTCTTTTGCCATTTTTTATAATATCAAAATTATTGAATAAAAATTTTACACTGTTTTTGTGAGACTTAAAATGATTACGTTTTTATTTAATCTGAATGGGTTTAATTTTTAAGGATATCATTCAATGGTTAATTTTACTTCGCATGCCATTTAGTTTTCAGATTGAGTAAATGAACTTTAATATTTATTTTTGAGAATTCTTGTCTTATCAAGATGCGCCAGCTAGCTCAAATGTTAAAGAAAAGGTCACTGTTATCAATTACCAAAATTTATACTCAATTTGACTTTATTACTTATTTGGATTTCTATTGAGTTTACTTCCTTCCGCATTTATATATTCAATATTTATGTAAGCTACGTTTTCTTTACAACAACACGTAACAATCAAACCTATAATTATAATTAATATTCTTAATAACTACCATGCAACACTGTCTATCGATAATGAACCAAATATATCTTCGTTCAGTAATTTTTTTTAGGATAACTATGCAACATCTTTTATAAGAAGCTCATTACAAAAATAGGCAACATTGTAAACGCAACAATAATAATATACGTCAAACAGACGTTTAAAACCTCATGAAAGACAGAGGTGAATAGACATCTAGATGCTAACTTAAATTAAAAGAAATGAAATAATTTTAATAATTTAATAATTAGGATAACATGCAACCTCTTTATTATACGTTCATAACGAAAGCAGGCAACACTGTAAAAACAAAAACAGTAATCTATGTCAGAACGACGTTTAAAACTTCATGTCAAATGTAGGTTCATAGACATAAATACATGTTAACGTAAAAAAAATTCCAAACCCGCTAATAAATCTTCAGCATTTTCAATCATATTTATTTAATTTTTACATTTATTACACTTTACATTAAAAAACTTTGGACTGAAAATTTTTCTAAAATTCAATTTGCTTTAAAAAATACGTCTACACTTTTTCTTATCAAATTAATCGTTATTGTTTAAGGTCTATATACAGGGATTTTTATATCTTTGAAATATGCAGCTGTTTTAGAAATATTCGATAAAAACAAAAAACTGCCCCTAATACACCCCCCTCTCTTCCGCTGAATTTCACCCAAAATCTAATCAGCTCTAAGCCAAATGAAAACAAGCTTAAATACAAAATTTTAAGTACGTAGGTATTTTCGTTCTGACGTTATGGTGGATCCAGGCATGATGGCCGATCTTGGTTGTAAAATGAGCTAATAAGTCGATTTAGCGATAGATCAAAAAAAGTCGATTGCATAACCTTCCATACCTACATATGTATATGTAGGTTGGAAGGTAAAAACAGTGTGGTTGCACGCATGCGGATAGTAACAAAGGTTTAAACCTTGGCCGGAAAGGTGACGTGGGATTTTGTGATTTAGGTCGTTGCATTACACAGATATATTTTATCCTTTCTGGAAATACGACTGGGTTAGACTTAAGGAAGTGGTGGAAAGGCTTTTAATGGCTCAATTTGGCTTTTGAAAAGATTAAGGAGTAAATGAACGTGACATTTCGGAAAGTTTCTTAAAAGATTGTGAATTGTCGACAAGTAAAGTTGATTTAAAGGTCTGTAAATGGAATTTGTTCTTTTATCGTTCCGATAACCTAGGTGGGAAAAAGAATTCTTTCGGTGGGCATGTGACAATGGATTCAATTTCACTCCAGATTGACAACGGCAGTCAGCTGAGTGGACATGAGTCGGTGAAAGCCGTGACAGAACTTGGATGAAACAAAAACACTTTTAAATTTTAAACATTACCAACCCCCACAAAAATTACTAAATCAACTAAAGTAAAGATTTTTTAAAAACGGCATAAAAAAGGCCAATTACAAAAAATATCATAAAAACGTGTTTCACAAGAACTTGATGCACTCATTCTTTAAAAAACTCAAGCTACGCCACTAGTTTTTTTAAACTTGAATTCGTGCATCAAGACTGGTCTTATGAAACTTGTTTTTTAATACACTATTAGACAACACAACAAAATCTATCAATTCATTACTTTTGAAACCAAATTATACCAACAAATCCTTTTAGGAATACAAGCATGAAAATTATCATTTTAAAAATACAAGCAAAATTCTTATTCAATCCAAAAGTCTCTTAGGTTTTTTCATTACTCTGCCTTTCTTGGAAAATTTAACTTCATTTTTAGTAATGTCCGGATAAATCCGATCTGAAGCACTGAATTCGTCTCCACCATTGTAACTTAACTCATCATCTAAGTTCCCTTCCACTGTTCTGGGTCGCTCGGACCGCTGTCTCCGTCGCCACAGTTTTTTTGTGGTTTAGGTTTTCCAGTGTCTTGTAAGGCTGTGCTATCTATGTCTTGAGCATCATTGCAGTTTAGTCAATATAATCTCTGAACTGGTCGCAACAATACGCCTCTCTTGGTCTTTACACTCGCTTCGCGAATTTTGCCATCTTTACTAGGATACACCTCAAATACCCGACCTTATTCTTTTATCGTGATCATTTCCTACCAACACTACGTCACCTGCTTTCAAATAACCATTCTGCTTTAATCTATTTTTTAGTTGTAGTTGACCCAGATACGAAAACGCAATTCCAGACATGCTTTTAACTGTAGTCTGTAGAGGAAACGTTTAGACAAATTCTTTTCACCAAAAGCAATATCAGGCAAAGATAAATCATTACCACTTAAGGACGATTACAAAAACATCACAGGGGTGAGGGGGTTAAGGTCGTTGAGATCCTCTGTTAAATATGTCAAAAGTCTCAAATTTATTAGGTTTTCACATTCACACATCAAAGTACTCAGATCTTCAAATGTCAACATGCTCTAACGTTCTGTTTAATAATCCTTTTATTAATCCGACCATCCTTTAGAAAAAACCTCCCCACCATGAGCAGTAGGGGGGGGGGGTTAAATTTTAAGGTAATTATTTCTGTACTTGAATTATCTATGATTTTCTTCCAGTCAACAGATTTCAACAGTTTCACTGTTCCGACAAAACTGCTTCTATCGTCGAATATTTTCGGTTACCGTCGTCTTGACATAAATTTTCACAGTGCCTGTAAGAAACTTTCTGTTGACAGTGACGTAGTAAGCTCAAAATGTACAGCTCGAGAGATTGTACAGATGAATAGGCACACCCAAACTTTCTTCTTGCCTCCAGGGGATTTCATATACAGTGGACCAAAATAGTCAAATAGCCTCTTTCACGAGGCAATGTGGTGCTTCCCACTTCAACATTTTTTACACTTTGTTTTTTGCAAGATAAACACTTAGAAGTCGCAGCTTTTATTGACCGAAGGCCTCACAAAATCCAAAAATGTTCTTTCAGGAGGCTTGATAATGGTTGCTTACCCTCATGACAAGTTGTTATGTGTTTATCAAAAATCACTCTACTAACGATGCTGTTTTTGCCAGGTAATAAAATAGGGCAACGAAAATTCGTTGTGCCCTCTCGCTCTGAAATTCTAGATTTAATTCTAATAAGCCCTTTTTCATCTACAAAAGGGCTCAAATGCAAAACATTTTTGTCGTTTTGTTCACTAAATTCCTTAGAAATTACAATTTCAGCTTCATCCAGTTGTTTTACTATTAGATTTCCAACCAGCTTTTCCTTATTAACGATATTTGATTTTGAATTGTTAATAAGTCATAAAAAATATGCATTCATACAGTCTTGACTTGTTTTGAAAAATAGTCTGAATTAAATGCACCTTACTCAACACAATTGGTTAAAGACTTAGTTATTTTCTTCTTCTCGTGAATCACTTTCTCCTTGTTACATGCAACATTAACTGATGGCCATTCAGAAGGATTTCGGTATAAAAATGCGGATCCCTCCCACCATTTCGATAATAGTAATTATTGGGGAGGACATCCTCTGGAAGGTAAGTCTGCTGGACTCATGTGTCCTGGGATATGGCTCTAGGCATGCGGTAAACTAAGTGCACATATCTTTGTTACTTTGTTTAATACGAAGGTTAACCATTCTGCCTTCCTCCTGATCCTGGAAATAACAGTCAGAGTCACTCCAGAAAAAACGTTTAATACAGAAGTCAAAATTCACTCTCAAGAATTCGTCCAACCCAACACCAATAGTAGCTGCCAGTAACTCGGAATTTCTAATTTTCTTTTTACAGGTGTCACTCTTGAACAGGTTCCCAATGATGAAACGACATTTTCTGGTCCTTCCACTCTTAAGAACACCGCCGCAGCATACGAATCCACTCTGGCATCACAAAAAGTATGCAGACTTAGCCCGTTAGTATCTCCACCTCCCTTCACCCATCTTGGTATTTTTATCGATCTTACATTTTTTAATTCTGTGAGCCACCTTTTAAACTGTCTTTAGTCGATTCTAGAACTTCTTTATCCCAATCAATTCCCTCATTCCATAATCCTCTCAATAACAACTTAGGGTACATTGATCATCAGGGTGTCGCATATCATCCCTAAAATTTGAGAGATTTTAGCTTTTGCTGACAAATAGGGCTCCATGGTGGACTCTCACCCTCTCAAATAAAATTTAGCTTCGGCTGTTAAGTGAATTGACTCCTTAACAAATTGATCAGCAGACGCTCATGTATGATCTTTAATTCCCAAAGAGTATAATTCCCATATCTGCTGAATAGTGGCATCCCTGGTTAAAAGCGTGACTGTCATGGATACCGTACTAGAGATTGGTCGTTCTTTCCAATAAGGGTCCAGCCAAAACAGGTTTCTATAGCAATCAAACCACATTGTAAGATATAATGTTTTCTAGTTTATATGACCCCAACTACATCAGCGCCAAATAACAACTCAATTGGCCCACTGGTTCTGTCTTTAATATAAACATTTAGACTACTCAATTTCTCTATCCAGCTAAAAAAACGGGGGGAGGTATGGAGGTACATATAGTATTCTCATCTAAAATCTTAAAGACCTTTGAATCTCCCTCAAGGACATTTATTGAACCATGATAAGTACTGTGCTCTTTAACGTTTGTGTTCCTCCCACCAAATAAAGCTTCTCTTGGATGAATTGTTTCTAGGCCCAAATGATGAACAGTTGACTTATATATATATGAAGTATAACAATGTTGGCTCTCATAGTCTATGCGGGCACGTACTCTTTTGACCCGTTGGGCCTTGTTACTATCACCCGTAATGTTTGTAAAAATACATATCCGCTGGTGCAATTGGCCTAATTCATACTCTTAGAATTTGAGGTTGGTGGGGCCTGTCATTTCGGCTGGTTTTTCCTGTTCTTTCACGGGTATGTAACTGCAGGCCCTGATATCATAGAAGCGCACATAACAACTCCATGTCCCCTAAAACAAACTGGACATCTTATGTGTTCTCTACACCGCTTAGCCAGCTGACCAACTTTCAAACATCTGTAACAGCAAGTACCCTTTGATACCTTCTTTTTCTTCTCATTATTTTGAGCTTTAAGGCAATTTTGGCTAGAATGGAAAACAAGAAAAATACACTTGAAAACAGGAGTATTATTTACTAATCATAATGCCGTAGGTAACGATTTTGTGGTTGTGTATCTACTTTCTTCTTTGAAATGTCTCCTATTTTATGCTCAGTCTTTGTAAGAGATCCTAGTCTAAAACCTTCGGTGACTATAGAAATCCGTTGCTCATTTTCTACCTTAGACTTCAGAAAATTGCCTGACTGTCAAAGTAAAATCTCTTCTTCTGACTTGTTTTCATTATAATCTTCTTCATCTTCCTTGCCTACCTCCTTAGTGCATTTTTTCGAGGTCTGTAACGTGCAAAAATCGATCTTAAATACGATATAACTTGATCAAACAATTTTTTGACTTTAATGTATTAAAAGGAATATGTACAAATTGACATGGTAGTAGACATGGTAGTATGAGACTTTTACAACACTTCTACTGGTTGCTACACTTATTACACTGGTTAGTTTGATTGTTTACCGCTAGAGGGCAGTACCGTAAATAAATACTTTTACTTCTCAATAAATTTATGACTTCCAAAAAATTAAGAAAAGAACTTATTGGTAACATTGATGTCAGTTTTTCTGTTTCCGGTAAAAGGCGTTGTCTTGAAAATTTTGTATTCTTGATTACTGATGCCTGCCGGTAGTCTCTAAGATAGAAGATTTAATCGAAATAATTATGCACATATGGCTATACTTACGTGTTTATGTTTATTGCTCGCTGAAAGTAGCGGATATAAATGAAACACTCCTTTCATTCGTGGGTAAGATACCGCTATTCCTTTAATCTTTGGTAATGCTTAAATTTCTCTTAGTGGATGATCTAAATAAATAGCTGCTAGTTAAAAAATTACAACTTTTGGGACTCGATTGACACCGTAGACGTAAAACGATTGTCAGAGTATCAATTTGCACTTATTCGTGTTATATTATTTTAACTCTTTCGTTCTTCCGTTCTTTCATTCCTTCGGTCTCTTAGTCGTTACGCTTTTGGGATTTTTGTTAATATATATATATATATATATAGAATGAAACACATGGGAAATAAAAACTAGATAAGAAAGGTATGAAAATGCTGGCGTTATTCGTAGATCTAAAGGCAACAGAGTGAACCGGGAAAAGCTATGGGAATACATTAGAAAAAAAAGATAAATGAAAGACTGATAGAAAGGATGGAGTAAATATATGAGGAAACGAGGAGTAGAGTGGGGGTGAACGGGGAGATGAGTGAGGAATTCGTAAGAAGGAAGGGCCTGAGACAGGGATGCTCACTAAGCCCAATCCTCTCCTCGATATATACGGGGAATCTAGAGGAGACATTAAGAAGGCAGCAAACGGGAGGATTGGTGGTAGAGGCATTGAAGGTATGGTCGTTGGCGTACCTAGACGATATAGTGCTGGTGGCGAAGGAAGAAAGAGAAATGAAGGAGATGATGAAGACGATGGAAAGATATACGAAAAGAAAGGAACTAGAAGTAAACAAAAAAAGAAAACAAAGATACTAATATTCAGAAAGGGGGGGAAGAAGAAGAATGGAAGAGTGCAAATGGGGAGATGATTAGGTTGAGCAGGTGAATGAATTCACATACCTGGGATATACAATGGGACAGGACAATAAGGATGGGGATCATATAAAGGAAAGAGTGAGAAAATGGAACAAATTAATAGGATAAGTGTGGAGTGTGGGGGAAAGGTTGATAGGAGTGGACCTAGGGAAAAGGAAGATTCTATTTGACAAATTAATACAAAGTGTGGTGATATATGGGGCAGAAGTGTGGGGGTGTATGGGGCAAAAATAGGTGGAAGTGCTGCAAGAGAAATGTTGGAAATGGGTATTGGGGCTGGATAAGGAAACGCCGAGGTATATTATAAGGGAGGAAGTGAAGGTAGAATAATAGTGGAGGACGGAAGAAGGGTAATGAAATATGAGGAAGAAATGAGAGAAAGAACGGAGTGTAAAATATTACAGGCATGCTGGAAAGAGATAAAGGAAGGGAGAGTTAAATACGGACAATGGGGGAGAGAGGAATATTATAAAAGGAACGGGTACGCGACAGAGGAAGTAGATCCGCTAAGGGTAGAGGAAATCAGGGTAAGATAAGACATTATAAGAAGGGGAGGGATGTCCAAAAGCAAGAAAGATGGGTAAAAATAAGAGAAGCAAAATATAATGGAAATCACTAAAAGATTAAAGGAGAAGGGATACCAGAATATGTGAAAGGAGAAGGAAAGAATGGAAAGAAAAAATGATAGCGAGGTTCAGATGCGGCAACGAAGAGTGGGGAAACAAGTATTGGAGGACAGAAGAAGATGTAGATTATGCAGAGCAGGAATGGAGAGTGTAGGGAGTTAAAGGAGGAGGATAGCAGTGTAGGAGAAATATTTGAGGAAAAGGGAGGGGGAGTGGAATGGATGGAGAAAACATGGAAAAGGAGAAAACAGTTAATGGGAAAGGTACCAATGAAATGATATATAATGGGTGATAGGACAAGAGGGAGAAGATAATTAGTGTTAGATAAAAATGTAAAAAATCTAAATAGTAGAGTAAATAGAAATTGTAAAACTAGAATACTTTGGAACATTGTAAAAAATGATCAAATAAATATATACTTATATAATGTGTAATTACTGTAAAGCGTTCGTAATATTAATTGCTATATGGGCTAGTTATATTAAAATAACATAGGTTTAGTTTTCACTATAATCTCTTGAATCACACCCAGGACTAAATTAGCGTCGCCATCCATTTTATTGTGTCATGAACCATTAACCGTTTCTGTTACTGTCGCGCAGAAGATTTAATCTAGTTTTTGTTATACCGGTTGTCCTCGTAATTTTAAGTCAGTGTTTATTCAGAGTTTGCAATTTATCTTTTAGGTTTAAGCATGATAATTGATAATTGAACAATCGTTTTGATATACATAGATATATCTCTACTGATTAGTTATGGGGGGTTTGTGTAACCTTTTCCTTTTTTGTCAAGTTACCGAAGTTTTAAGTCAATATATGTATTTTGGTTGGCTGTGAATTTTCCTTTTCAGGTTAACCCTTGAAAGATCTTTCAACAAACCCTCGAGAAGTCGGCAAGTACTTTACTTATCGACGTTTTTTACTTACCAACGTAAAATTATACCTATATACTATATATTTCACAACAATAAGAACAAAAACTTTGGACACTTCCATTTAAAACGTCACTTTTGACATTTCGTTTATTTAGTAGAAATTAAATAATTTCAATTGTGGTAAATATAATGCAATCGTGCAAAAAACAGTATGAGCATCACGAACGTTAATGGTTGTACCGGTCTCCGGCCAAATTGGAGGCTTCCAAATATGGCCATCGACCGGTAAACGTCCCTTACTGTTCTTGATACTCAATATAATGTTAAAGTTTCACAATAATCACTCTCTTCATACAGACCGTTCCAAAACAGAATTATTCAAACTTCCTGATGTAAAAAAAAAAAAAAAATACATTGCATCAGAAAAATTATAGTTACAAAAAAAAATCATTGTTACCATTTGTAAGAATTTGATGTAAAAAATTCTTATAGTTTTGACATTGACAGTTTTCCTTGATTATCGTGTGTTGTATTCCTTCTGCCGGGCCAAACTATCAATAAGTAATATTATTTGAGTTTTATGCGCCCTTCGCAAAAAGAGGTCAGATTTGTGAGCAGACAACTCGTGTTTGCTTGATTTAGCACCGTGTGACTTCTGAATATTTCCTAAACTTAAAAGAGTGCCCCCGAGGACACCGTTTTGAGTCGATTGAAGAGATTTAATGTGAATCGCAGCGCGCTCTGAAGGCCATACCGGAAGATGACTATTTGCATATTTCGAGAATTGTAAAAAACGTTGTCATAAATGTATGTGTCCCGGAGAGAGCGTCTTGAAGGCGATGAAATAGATTTAGACGAATAAAAAAAACTGGTTTTACTTTTTGGACACAGTAATATGCAGTGTGTCCAAAATTGGTCAGTGCAGTATTGCTATCTTGGAAACTATAAAAGATCGAAAGACGGTTAAATGGAGAAAGTTTTAGAGAATTTTGAGCCCACTAAAATGCCATTCTGAAATCAAGGCTATCTCAAATATTTTTCAAAATATTAAAAAAACAACTGAAAATCGACAATTTTTATTTTTAGCTATATCTCTCTAAAAAAATAAATTACATTTTGCCATTGCCACTTTTAATCCTCTATTGCTTGGTGACAGAAAAAAATTAATCCGACGTTTCGTCGATTAAAAACCATCATCAACTTTATTCCTTTTTATGCTTAATGATAATTCGACGTTTCGACCCTCATTCTTGACATTTTCAAATATTCCTTTTTTATGAAACATTTTTGAAAAAAAAACTACCAAAGCAAGTTATTCTGCAAATGTACATTTATTTCAACTCATAATTCATAATAGGACGTTTCGACTCATCAAAAGCATCATCAAGTAATCTCTTATGAACAGTAGCTATCTATTCGTAGATAACTATTTATTACGATATCGAAAAAGCCTTTCCAAACCTTGTCTTAAACAATGACAGATAAATAACTCTTTTATTAAGTATAAATTTAAGTAAACACCTATCAATACATTTACTATAAATGAAAATATTTAAAAAAATGTGAAAAATCCTATTAAAACACTTAAAAATTAACTACAGCTAAATAATGAATTCGATTATTGTAAATTTCTGGTAGTAGGCTTTGATGAGTTTAAAACAATTATTGTATAACAATTATGTTATCTGTCAAAAGACTACAATAGTTTCTCACATTTTAATGAACATTGTTTGAAAATGGTGTTAAATTATTCTAACGAAGAAAATTTTGATATATTAGTGTGCTATATCAAAAATGAAAGAAATGCTACCAGAGCTAGTGATGACTATTTTCAAATGTACCCCGAAAGAAGACAACCTGGCAGAAATCATTTTAATAATGTAGTAAGAAATTTAATAGAATTTGGAAGTTTTGAAAAACCACGTTCAAAAAAGTATGCGATCGATAATGAGAATCGTAACGGAAACATTTTGGAATATTTTGACGAAAATCCGAAATCTTCGGTACGAAATTGTGGCACGGAGTTTCATATTCCAAAATCCACGGTACAGAATGTTTTGAAAGTTGTTAAATATCATCCTTACAAGCCAACAATTGTACAAGGCCTGCAAGAAGGTGACTTTGACAGGAGAATCGAATTTTGTAATTGGTACCATCGTAAATGTCAAGAAAATCCTGATTTTTCTGATAAAGTTGTATGGACAGATGAGACACGTTTTACCAACTGTGGAGTCTTCAATAAAAAAAAACATCATTACTGGGCCCGTGAAAATCCATATATTCGCGATCCACGTCGACTTCAAGTACGATTTAGTTTTAATGTGTGGTGCTGAATGATCGGTAAGTAATATCTTTGTTTGAGTTAATTGAGTAACATTTAATAAATTAACTAGGACTTATTTTTGTAATATTCCCAATTAAATCGTCTGATTGGTCTATTTATTTATGACCACGCGTTAACAGTGCAACGATACCTTTTAATGTTGCAAAACCAAATCATTCCATCCATTCGTGACGCTGTTCCCCCAGATGAATTTAATAATTTGTGGTTCCAACAAGATGGATGCCTTGCACATAATACAGGGGAAGTCCGAGTATTTTTACGGAACATTTTTGGTGAAAGAATCCAACGGTGGTCCTGGGCGTTGGCCTGCTAGGTCTCCGGACCTTACCCCATTAGACTTTTATTTATGGGGATATGTCAAAAATGAGGGTATGAATTTGATCCCCAGAAAATACGCAAGTTCTGGAAAGTCGAATTATTAACATTATTGAAAATATTAATCGTAATGCAATACGTCGAGTAACCAGAACTGTCGCAAAAAAATGTCAAAAGTGCATTGAAGAAAATGGTCGACATTTTGAATAATAGTATGTAGATCTAATGTCGATTTGATAATTATCCTGTAAAATACATTTAATATTGATATAAAATACCATAAAAATTATTTGATATTGTAGTGTTGTAAAATGTATGATTCACTGCTAAAAATGTTCTTTAATTACTTTTTAGTTATAATTTTATGGTTTAAATGGGTAACATTTAATATAATATCCTAATAACTACTATGTGTTTTTTGAATATATCCCATTATTTTCACTCCTTTGCTTGAGCAATTTATTTATGAGAACCAAGTAAACATTTTAGTATTTTTAAGACAAGTCTTGGAAAGGCTTTTTCGATATCGTAATAAATAGTTATCTACTATTAGGTAGCTACTGTTCATAAGAGATTACTTGATGATGCAATAATTGTTTTAAACTCATCAAAGCCTACTACCAGAAATTTACAATAATCGAATTCATTATTAGCTGCAGTTAATTTCTAAGTGTTTTAATAGGATTTTTCACATTTCTTTAAATATTTTCACTTGAAGTAAATGTATTGTTAGGTGTTTACTTAAATTTAAACTTAATAAAAGAGTTATTTATCTGTTATTGTTTAAGACAAGGTTTGGAAAGGCTTTTTCGATATCGTAATAAATAGTTATCTACGAAGCTATTCTTCATAAGAGATTACTTGATGATGCTTTTGATGAGTGGAAAGGTCCTATTATGAATTATGAGTTGAAATAACTGTACATTTGCAGAATAAATTGGTTACCTTAGTTTTTTTTCAAAAATGTTTCATAAAAAACGAAATATTCGAAAATGTCAAGAATGAGGGTCGAAACGTCGAATTATCATTACATCATTACATCGTTGGATTTAGAATAAAAAATAGAATCACTTTATACCATTAGCTAATTTCCGCCCCATATGAAAAAATAAAGTTGATGATGGTCTCTAATCGACGAAAAGTCGGATTAATTTTTTATGTCACCAATCAATAGAGGATAAAAAGTGGCAATGGCAAAGTGTAATTTATTTTTTTATATCTGTTCAAATAAAAGAGATATAGCTAAAAATAAAATTTGTCGATTTTCAGTTTTTTTCGAATATTTTGAAAAATATTTGAGATAGCTTTGATTTCAGAATGGCATTTTAGTGGGTTCAAAATTCTTTAAAACTTTCTGCGTTTAACCGTCTTTCGATCTCTTATAGTGTCCAAGATAGCAATACTGCACAGACCAATTTTAGAAACACTGTACGGGGTGCCCAACTAAGAATGCGAGGTATTGTATCTGGGAAACTATACATCGTAGAAGCTTGCGGAAAAAAACGTTATTAGTAAAACGGCCAATACAAAAACCTGGTAAATATTTTCATGTTTCTGAAATGGCTACCAGGGGGCGTAACTGCAATCTTGAATCTAAAAAAGTGATGTTTCTGTGAATTCTGCTATATTAACCAAATAAAAAAATAACTGATCTTTGAAGTCGAGGATAATCTGAACTTTTTTTGTTTGGTACTTTTTGAGGTATCTATAAAAATTAAGTGGTGGGGGGTATTCGAAGGTTTCCTTAAATCACCTCCCATATCTTCGAAACAGCTAATCTGATTTTAACAAACTTGGGCGCGTTGAAAAGAGCTTTTCTTGGGCTACAAATGTTAAAATAATTGAAGTTTTGTTAGTTTCACATGTAGTCGCTAGAGGGCTTTGTTCGACATTCCGACAGAAACGGTTAATTTTCGCAAAGAAATTAAATTCATTGGTATGACTTTTTTTTTCATGAACAAGTAGCTAAATGATGCCTAAACAAGCTCGCGAAAACCGCATGTCGATATCTTATTCCTAATCTGAAATATCGGCCAAAGAAAACTTTATACGAAAATACCTTAGTTTTTATTTTTTTTAACTATATTTTTCTGGAATTGTTTCTATTATGTAAGTTGTGGCCCTAAAAAGGACCGATTTAAAGTAGCAAGGTTTTTAATGCCCCCGTAAATGCTCGTAAAGCTGACCATCACTCTGTGCATTGCTGAGGCTTCCTATGGGTAGACAAAACTGCAGCTTCAATTTCGGCTCTGAATAGGTTACCTAGAAATTGCGATTTTAAATGTTTGTAAATTTATACACCAGAATAAAATCACCCTTTTTAAAATTACTACGGGCCAGTAAGCAATGCTAAAAGTTATACGAAAGGCCTATTTTTTGTTTGTTTAAATTCATATACACTATGGACATATACGAAAAATACAATTAGTAGAAGCAGGCAATGGAAACAGATACCTAAACAAAACATAATACTCCTCAAATTGTCAATACTTGTCAATACTTTCGCGTCACTTTGAGCAATTTTTCTGCTTTCAAAATGCGTTTCACGAATAATGAAGCTACTGATATGCTTGCGGTTTATTTTGAATGTCTTCAAAATGCCGCAGTAGCTGAAAGAGTTTACGCGGATATCCAAATCGGCGTCCTTGTGATGCAATGGTAGTTTTCGACCTACGTTTCAACGTCAAAGAATTGGAAGAGCACAAGAAAATATCAACCGTGTGCTATATTGAAGGAAATCCTCATGGTAGTACAAGAGCATTATCCATTGAGTTGGGCATATCACGGGCAACGGTTCAAAATATTTTGAAGGACCATAGGTAAGTTCTAATGGTCATCAAAATATATAGGTATTCGTTTAAACTTTTTTTAATTACTTTAAGAATGCACCCACATCATTTCGTTTCGCATCAGGCCTTGAAAGAGGAAAATTTTGATCGAAGGTTAGACTATTGCCATTGGATGTTAGGCATCATACGCGAAAATAGAGAATTTTGATTTCAAATTCTTTGGACCGATGAAGCCACCTTCAGTAGCGACGGAAGAGTCAATCTGCACAATATGCATTATTGGTCTGCAGAAAATCCCCATTGGTTGCGTGAAGTTCAGCACCAAGGACGTTTGAGTTTAAATGTATAGTGTTGCATACTGGGAGGCAGAATTATTGGCCCATATTTTTTCGAGCAACCCCTAAATGGCAATGTATTTCTTGACTTTTTGGTCAATCAATTACAGCTGTTGGAAGATGTGCCTCTGGAAACAAGGCAAAAACTGTTTTTGCAGTTGGATGGTTGCCCAGCACATTTTACTATTAATATGCGAGAGAATATTAATGCAGTATTTCAACAGCGGTGGATTGGAAGGGGAAGTCTGTTTCCATGGCCTCCGCGATTGCCAGGCCTAACTTGCCTCGATTTTTATTTATGGAGGCACTTAAAGGACATCGTGTTTCGGACTCAACCTACTACTAGAGAAGATATTAAAAACCGGATTCATAACGCAATACGTAACATATCGAGGGCTGAAATTGAGGCTGCAGTTTTGTCTAGTCGTGAGAGGCTTCAGCAATGCATAGAGTGTGATGGTCACCATTTCGAGCATTTATGGGGGCATTAAAAACCTTCCTCCTTTAAATTGGTCCTTTTTACGGCCACAACTTACATAATAGACACAATTCCAGAAAAATATAATTAAAAAAAAAAAAATTTACTGGATTTTCATATAAAGCTTTCTTTGGCCGATATTTTAGGTTAGGAACAAGATATCGAGATGCGGTTTTCGCGAGATTGTTTAGGCATCATTTAGCTACCTGTTCATGAAAAAAAGCCATACCAATACGTTTAATTTTTTTGCGAAAATTAAGCGTCTCTGTCGGAATGTCGAACAAAGCCCTCTAGCGACGACATGTTAAACTAACAAAACTTCAAATATTATAACATTTGTAGCCCAAGAACAATTCATTTCCATGCGCCCAAGTTTGTTAAAATCGGCTTAGTCGTTTCGAAGATACAGGGGGTTACTTAAGGAAACCTTTGAATAACCCCCCCACCACTTTATTTTTAGACATACGTCAAAAAGTACCAAACAAAAAAAGTTCAGATTATCCTCGACTTTAAAGATCAGTTATTTTTTTATTAGGTTAATATAGCAGAATTCACAGAAATATCACTTTTTTAGATTCAAGATTGCAGTTACGCCCCCTAGCGGCTATTTCAGAAACTTGAAAATATTTTCCAGTTTTTTGTATTGGCCGTTTTAGTAATAATTTTTTTTGCGCAAGCCTCTACGATGGATAGTATCTCGCATTCTTAGTTGGCCACCCTGTATACCTAATACGGATAATTTATCTGGTATTAATGCATTTAATTTAGTAGTTGCTAATAGAATTGTGTCAAATAAATCTTCCATGGTTTCATTGCAGGAATAAGTAATATAGGATGACGCAGACTGAATGAGACCATTCGTCTCCTATATCTATTTTTCTAGCCATAGTACCAGTAAACATGTTGTAAGTTGGTGATTTCTAATATCCGCTGTTAAAGTACGGAAGAGATATAAAAATACATCAGTTGTATATGAAAATGGTATAAAAAAACTATTGAAACAGTAATAAAAATGCAATTAAACAAAATATGAATAAGTTTAACGATTTCAACAAATTGCGTATGTTAATTTTGAAACTAGGTCTATTACATATTTATTTGCACATTTTGTATAATGCATTTTTTACAATTCATGTTTTTTAGGTCTCTATATACGATATGCACGTAAATTTTGCTTGGATGTGGTCATATCATTAGGCAAATTTATTCATTTATACGCCTCAATATAAAAAAAATATCTAAAATTGATGTTTTTAGGAATAATAATTGTAACCAAGTGAAGGATTTAAGAGACAAGTTTAAAAATCGTTTTTCTCGACTCCTTCAAGCACATTTATGTAAGTAACTTGATAAAGAGGTCAAACAACCGATGTATAATTTAGTTCGTATATAATACAAAAAGTCTTAAACTTCTTCTCTGCTATAATCAAAGATTTGTTATTTTAAGTAGAAATTAAGAAGCATAATTACTTTACTTTCTAAAAAGGTATAACTTGTTATCCACAAAAAAAATTCTGCTAAGACCAAGATGTACAAAATGTACAGGATATCACTTAACGGCTGAGTGTCTAAGAAAAGAAAAATCTCGAGATATCAAATGTGTCAGTAACTATCCAGCCAATTATAACGGATGCACCATATACAAAGAGTTCCAAAAGCAAACTTTCCCCACTCTCAGACCCAAACAATATACTCCACCTGAAAGGATTATGTAATTTCGTCTTTACTCCCAAGCAAGTAGGATCCAAAACTAACTCCTTTTTAATACTACACAAATACCGAACACAAATCAAATCAACTAATGATCTTCAAGAGCGATAGAACATGTTGAAAGGACGGTTTGAATAAATGGGAACTCTGTTAAACCTTCTAACAACAGTTCTTACTAAACTCAAATAACGGATAAGACATTAAAAATTGCACTACGCTGATGTCAAGACTTCACTGAAAGAAGCTATACAAGAATCCCGAACTAATCAGTGTATTCCACTAATCACTCAGCTGGAACAGCAAGAGGAGGAGCAACAATAATAATTAAAAACTCAATTAAGCACTACCAAACCACCGAATTCTGTCAAGAATTCCTACCGGCTGCTAGAGAGTCCGTAGAGGATTCAACAGGTCCTCTTACAATAACAGCTGTGTATTTTCCCCACTCAGTAAAGCAGGGGCAATATGAAAACTTCTTCAGCACCTTGGGACGACGATTCATAGCGGGTGACGACTATAACGTTAAACACATAATGTGGAGTTCTATACTTAGTACACCCAAAAGCCGACAATTGTACAAAACACGAGAAAATAACAATTTGAAATTTCTAACGACTGGAGGACCAACGTATTGACCAACCGACGGAAACAAACAGCCCGTCCTCGTCGATTTCTGTATCACAAAAGGTGTTTCTCAACTCTTCGTTATAGCAAAATCGTGTCTTGACCTAACAACTGATCACTCTCCAGTCTTAATTTGAGTGCTACAACGATGAGTAAACTGAAAGAACCGAGGCTAAGTAGCAAACTCACGAACCAGGAATACTACAGAAATCTAATTGATGAGAACCTAACCCTTAAAGTACCGCTCAAAACTGCCCACGACATTGAAGTGGCAGTCAAATATTTCAATGACACATTCAGCACAGAGGCTGGACTGGCAACCCTGAAGCGAGTAGATCCGTCGCAACCTATGATTGCACTGCAGCAACCAAGAACAAAATTAAAGAAAAAGAAAGCTACAAAAACAACTAAGAATCCCTGAAAATAAACGTTTACTGAACGCTGCCACGCGGGAGTTAACTGAACTCCTAAATGAAAATAAAAATGCTTGCATAGAAGCATTCCTTAAGAACTTCATCCCCACAAATGCTACAGAATACTCCCTCAGCAGGACTACCAAAAAGATAAAACAATGCAAAAGAGCTCCTATAAAAAATCATAAACTCTCTAAATACCAAGAAGGCTCCTGGCTATGGCTCGATTACCGCGAAAACCCTAGAGCAGCTGCCTTACAGTAGAATAAAGTACTTTACTCAACTGTTTCAAATAGTCTTACGCATTGAATATTCTCTTGCGCAGTAGAACGTAGCCCAAATTATCCTTATTTTAAAACCCGCAAAAACCTCCTGTTCAACTAGATTCATACAGGTCAAGAAGTGTTTTACTTATCATATCAAAAGTTTTTGAAAAACTTATCGTCAAGAGACTACTTCCAATTCTGGGAAAGGCTGAGACAATTCAAAATCACCAGTTTGGTTTTTGGAAAAATGCACTCCACAGTTGAACAAATCCACAGAGTAGTGGAAAAAAATTAGTTCATCTTTTGATGCCCGACAAAACTGTTCAGCTACATTTCTCGATATTACCGAGGCCTTCAATAAGGTCTGGTTTACTAGTTTATTGTACAAGGTACGCAACCTCCTACCACTTAACTACTTCCTAATCCTAAAGTCCTACCTTCACGAGAGGCATTTACTGGTAAAAGTTGAATCTGAACACTCTGAACTCTTCCCAATACATGTACGAGTGCCCCAAGATAGTTTACTCGGCCCTTCGTTGTATCCAATCTAAACCGTAGACCTGCCAAGTTAATCGGAAGTCCTAACTGCATCATTTGCGGACGATAATGCTATCCCAGCGTCGGATACCGATGCCTCCGCTTCCTCGAAAAAACTGTAGGCCAATCATAGCTCCATTGAAAATTGGTTAAAAAAATGGAGAATAAAAGTTAATGAATACAGATTAATCCACATAATCTTCACGACACTGAGAAAAGGCTGCCCCCCCCCAGTGCAACTAAACTCCAAGTTAACACAACTACATGAAGTGAAGTACCTTGGAGTTCACCTTGATAGAAGACTTACATGGCTAAAGTACATATTCACTAAGAGAAAGCAATTAGGAATGGCCCTTTCCACAATGTATTGGCTACTAGGACGGGCATACAAACTTAGTCTGGAAAATAAGGTAATGGTGTAAAAGTAATACTACAACCAATATGGACATACGCAATCCAACTGTGGGTTACAGCTTCAAACCCTAACATTGAAATACTGGAGAGCTTCCAATCTAAAGTACTCCGTATCATAACGAATGCTCAATGGTGCATTTCCAACACCGTTATCCGAAGGCATCTCTAAACTCCAACAGTCAAGGAAAAATACAACGCTACACCTTACAGTACGGTGCTCGACTCAGAGCTCATCCCAATGAATTTCCAGTGAACCTAACCAATAACCCTAACGCTAGGCGACTGAAAAGATTTGTACCAAGTGATCTAGTGAATAGATTCTGTGTAGCTTAAGTTAGTTTATTAGTATTAGTAAGTTATAAATCCCTAGTCACAAGAACCTTAAAAGCTTACTGTTACAGAAGTCTGCTAATGAGCGTTCTTCTATATGCCATCACTACCGCCACGCAATTTACTGAATGTACTTGCAGAAATTGTAAATAAAATGGATATCAAATAAAAAAAAAACTGTTCCTATCATAGTAAAAATATTTAGATACTGAACCAATACTGTATTGCTCAAGAAATCAATTCTTTAAAGATATCTTGTTGCTAAAAATCCAACTATTTTTAATCAGTCAAGTTTGCAGATTGCGGACGACACGCAACAATCCCTTTAGCCGATACCAAAAGCTTTTATTAAAACGGAATAACTGAAACAATCCTCACACTGACTAATACCGTTTTGCATAACAAACACCTTGTCTTATAGTTCATTGGCTACACTTTTGGTGGGCCTGAGTTCCCAAATGTTTATACAACTACGAACTTCAGTTTTCGACATTTGTAGAATTCCAACAACTTTTCTCGCGGATATTTTTTATTGTTTTGTAGTACAACTTGATTAACTGGAACCAAAGAGTAAAATATAAGGAATTTAACGCAATAGAAAAACGTGTATCTAGTGTAAGATATGTGATCTACATGGTATTGACGAATTCATGCAATAACTGATTACCTTAGGATACATTTAACGTCGTAGTGGGGAAATATCTGAATAGAAATTTTTTATGTTTCTACGCAATGTTGCCGTGGTTATTTCACCTTTACTAAACATAATTAAAACGCACTCTTACTTTTAATTGTTTACAATATTAATTAACATTTATTACTTAGTGACACTGTGAGATGAAACATTTTGATTGGTCATATTTTTGTTTTGTTAATTTGAATTCAGCATTATTTTACTAGTATTGTGTTTATGTGAGATAGGTTTGTGTTTGATTGTTGGCTGTGTAGGGCAGCCTAAAATTTTCCTGCAGCTTGCTTTAAAGGCTATTAATGGGCGTGGAAGGAGCGGTAGAAGCTGTCTCTCCCACCGCTAGCAGGAGAAACTGCCCCATTGCGCCCGAGCTGGGATTGATGATCGCAAGGTTATTTTAGGAGTGATTTGAGTGCGAGGTGGCGTTTGTTTATTTTAACATATTTTTTTAGTTGTTATTTATTGATTTAGAATTCTTCGAAGCTATCATAATGAAAGTTTAGTTGTTTTACTGAGTCGCACCTGACATTCTCGTATGTTTGCTTTCTTTATGTTTCTAGATGTTTGTTTAGTTTTTGACTTAATAGTTATGTAGTAAGGTATATTTAACCACTTGTATATTGGATTTAGGTTAGTTAGATTACTTGTTCTTTTGATGATAGAATAAGTTAGAATAGAAACTCTGATTATGATACCGATTGAGGATGACCATTTTTTGCTTATCTTTGACTTTTTAAGTATAACCGACTGTGACCTCTTACCAGATTTGATGTTTTTTTGTTTTTAGGTTGAATGTGTTTATTTTTATTTTGTATGGACGTGGTCGAAACCAGGAGGTGGACGCTGCGTTGGAAGGAGTCACGCAGGACACGGCTTCCCTACCTCCCAGCGTCATTGGCCATTGTCCTCCATTGAGTATATGTGTCGTAGGTGGTGGTTAGTGCGGGTGATATCTGACCAATCACGGAGCGGAGGCTTGGAGATTTATAACTTTTTACCGATATGCTGTGTCATGAATTTGTGAGCGACTGACCGCATGGATCTGGACGCTTCACGGACAGGCCATGTCAGGGTAAGTTGCTGCTCACCCTGTTTAAGGTTCGAGACCCTATATCTCTTGGCTGTATCCTACAGGAGGTGACGCGGAACACGTGTGTGTGTGTGTGTAATTATCATTGTCTTTGTAGCGGTAAGTGGACCTTAGCCATTATCTACCGCACACCGTTAGTGGTGGCTCTTGAGGCACGTTCTTGTGGGAGTGTATTTCTGTATATGTTGCATGATCGGAACGCAAGTTATACAGTATTGATTGAAATTTTTCAAATAAATTCAGTACTTTTGCTGTCGACTTAAAAAACTAATATTCATTAGATTAGTACACAATATTCATGTATGAATATGTATTTTGTAACATAAATTCAAATATGTGAGAATTAAGATACGTCACTGGGAGGGATTGAAATTAAATTACAAATACATTAAAGCATTTTGTGTAAATATAACGTGAATCGTATATTCAAGTTCACAGTCAAAATTTGTAAATGGATTTTAAAGCGAAATATAAATTAATGTATATATTAAAAACAAATTAACATTCAATTCAGAATTATAAAAGATAACGAACCGTCACTGATCAAACTGTAACTTATTTTAGTTTGAAAGGCAAAATATTAAGACGCCACGTGTCGACACAATTTACACCTAATTCAACAAGAATTGTTAAGAACTGAAACAAATTATTTTGATTGCACAAGTTTTTAAGGTTGATCCTAGAAAATTTCATATAGAATCAATCGAAAGTTGATGTAATTGATTTTGATCGGGAAAAATATAATTCAATGGTATTAGGATGTTAAGGATATGGGAAAATTATAAAAATTACTCCTACCAATTTATTCGAAATTTCTGGCATTTTACGCAGTTAAGTAAGCCATATGTAGAAACGTTTAACGAAAACCTTCACAAAAGTTGATTTTACGAATTTTCATTGGCCAAATTAAATATCCCTCCTCCTAAAGGGGTGAAAAGTTATAAATACGACACGAGTCGGTAACAAATTTGGTCGCGTGCCATGGGTTGTCATTAGTCAGTCAATGTGAAAATGTTGAAGCTTTAAACGTTCCGACCATTTTTATTATTATAATTTTAAATTATGAAAGGTTTCAAATATTAAAATTGAAAGTTTGTGTCAGCAAGAATTTAAACATAAGGTTGCTGAAATCTGTTTGTGATCATATCCAGGATTTAAAACGCCAAAATATCAAATTGTGAGATTTGGTTAAAATTATAAATCTTTAAGGCGCATAAGTTGAACAAGTCTATATTGACAAAAGAGTGTTCTATGCTCCCTTTCCTTTAAGAGAGCTAATAAATAAACTAATTTACATTTATACTTATAATATAAAAGTAAATGGTGAATTGACCTGGTCCACAATTATTTGGTTATAATTGAAAAGGCAAAGGATCTGTTACACCGTATATAAGCTTGGAACTTAACAAACAGGTAGGTGAATGTAAACGTTTTAAATAGTTGCATCTTAC
Organism: Vesta saturnalis; assembly: GCA_036346205.1. Lineage (NCBI taxonomy): Eukaryota > Metazoa > Arthropoda > Insecta > Coleoptera > Lampyridae > Vesta > Vesta saturnalis. The sequence goes on along the minus strand of JARFJB010002165.1, from coordinate 3,575,119 downwards.
ACTAGGACGATATTCCAAAGTAGTGTAGTTTAAACATGATGATGATGATTTTCCCATTATTCCCTAGTGGGACATATGATTTGGGTAAAGTCTCCAATTTTGTCTGCTTTCTGCTAATTTACTCAACTGTGCCATCGACATTTTTGTTTCCGGTTAATTGGTCTTTTCCATGTGGTTTTTGGGTTGTCCTCCAGCGTTCTTACCCTGTGGGTTCCATCTCAGCGATCGTTTGCATATTTCATCTTCTTTCTTTCAGAGCGTGTGTCTTAACCGCCTGAATCCCCTTTTAGTTCTATCTACATTTATTTCGTGCTGGTTTGTTCGATTCCATAACTCTTCGTTAGTGATAATTTCAGGCCACCATACTCACAATATACTCCTCAAACATCGATTGATAAGTACTTGTAGTTTTTGTTTTAACACTTTAGAACCCAAGACTCGAAACCGTATAAGAGCGTTGGTTTCACCATAGCATTTAATTTTTAGAGTTAAATTCATTGTACTCTATTCAGCCCTATAAATACTGCCCGTGCCCTATGTATTCTTTCTTTGATATCCTTGAATACTCCTCTTTCCTCTGATATACTTCCTAAATAGGCCACTCACTTTTTTAATTGGTCTATTAACAGCTCCTTTCTTCTTTTGGTTCTTTGACGTTGATACACATAAGCTTTGTCTTTCTTTGTTAATCCGTACATTGATATTAATTGATTCCTGATGTAGTTCGTTTATCTTTGTTTGCATATTTTTACTAGTATGAGCCAGTAAACACAAATCGTCAACAAGTCAAGATCTTCTAAGGTATTGTTTAAGCCCCATCTTATTCCTTCTCGATTATTTGACACTACACTTTATAGTACTTCGTCCAACACTATGATAAATAACATTGGGGACCTTCATGCATCCCTGTCGCACACCCATATTTGTTACGATTTCGTCTGAAATTCTGCCATTATTATGAAGTACTCTGCACTTATAGTTGTTATAGCCATCTTTTATTAAGTTGGTAAACTTGTCTGGAAGAATCCTTTTCGTTATCCCCTCACAGTTGTTTAAGTCACCCTTTTTCGGTATTTTCATTATTAATCCTTCATTCCGTCCAAGCGGAAAACTTTCCACTGTCCAAATCTTATCTACTAGTGGTTTCAGTAGAGTTGTTGTGACCTTTGGATCCACCTTTAGCATTTCTGCTATTATAAAACCTATTCCCGAAGCTTTGCCGCATTTCATCTGTTGAATTGTAGTTTGCACTTCCTCTTCGGATAGACATTCTATATTCATTTGCAATTTTTCCCGTGGCCTTGTTTGTATCATATGTTAATTTGTAGCATATCTTAGAAATACTCACGTCGTCTCTGAATCTGTTTCTCTTCTGTAGGAGGAATATTCCCATGTTTACTTCTAAAGATGTAGTTGGGTCTTCTAGACCTACCTAGCTTTTTAATATTTGAGTCATGTTTTCCAATGTCTCCTTTGTGCATTTTCTGCAGTGCTATCTATATGTTTCCTTTTGTCCCTCCGAACTGATTTTTAATTTCATTATTAATTTTGTTGTATCCTTCTACTAATCTTTTTTCTTTCGTTCTATTTTTTTCAGCTAATTTGTGAATCTTTATTTTTCTTCTCATCTCAATTTTATTCCAGGTATCATCACTCATCCATTCAAATTTACCCGTTTTAGCAAGGTCACCCGTTTTCCTGCATGTTTGTAGCACCAACCAATTACATTTTTCCCAGGTTCCTGTTTATGCTTTGTACACCTTCTTTTAGTTTATTAACGTAAGTTGTTTTCACATTTTCATCTTTCAGTTTTACTACGTTGTATTTTCTTCCATTCAGCTGATAATATATTATTTTCATTCCGGGATTCCCCATGTTTATTGTAACCATTACCAGATAGCAATCACTATTTATTTCTGACCCCTTTTATTTCTTACATCTGAAAATAAATTTTCTCATTTCCTACTAATGCAAATCTGGTCGATTTGGGTTTCAGTATTTTGCCTTGGTGATTTCCAATTAACTTCATGGATATTCCTGTGCTTAAAATTGTACCTCCGATCACCAAATCATTAATACCACACAATTCAACAAATCACTCACCATTTTCATTCATTACACCTAGTCTGTGTTTGCCCTTTACATTTTGTATCCCTCTATTACCACCACCTAACTGTACATTCACGTCGCCCATTAAAATTATCAGATGATCCTTTTTAATTGAATGGAACCTCTTGTTCAACACACCACAAAATTACACTGTCTCTTTATACACAGTTACATTTGTAGGTGCATAGCACTGAAGTATGGTCGTTTCCGTCTGGTCAAACTCTCGGGTGGCTTTTATTAATCTCTCACTAATAGGGTTTCACTCAATTAGGGCATTTATCTTGTCACTATTAAAATTATTCCTACACCATATTCGTGATCACTATTTTCTGCCTCTCCGAGTGCATAAGAGAATACCCTACGCCCCTTTCGATCACCGCCTCAATTGTTATCTCAGTTTAAACATAGCATAACCTATTTGTGTATGTAAGAAAACAACTGATAGCGACTTAAGTAAGAGACATTTGTGTGTTGAAGTACTGAAAGAAAAACAAACTGGTTTGTCAAGAAACCAACTGCAGTTTAAGGTGATCCAAACATTGTTATACCACAGCTACCTTGGGATATATCATTATATCAGTATGTTATATGTATTTAGATTAAATATAGCTGGAACTGGGGATGATATGATTATTTAAAAGATTTTAGTGTTAATGCTTGTGACATTATACAATCAATTTGTTACACTTATATTTACCGTTTAACTTAAGTTGGAGTAGTCAATCTGTATCTTGGAGTTCATTGTCCCAGTTTAAAGCAAATTGAAGTAGACAGTACCACAATATTAAATTGGAAAGAAATATTTAAACTAACTTAATTATGGTAGAGAATAAAGCATTCAATTGTACCTAAATAGATTTTGGCATTGAAATTCTCTAAATTTGACAGAAAATTTAAAAGAGATCAACATAAGTGTTCCAATACCTCAATTGGTTTAGTTTTAAAGATATCAAAGACATAATTTATTTGTCATTGTTCATAAGTAAAGGGAGTGTATAATAGACCAGTGTATGTTATTAGTCCAGTCCATAAATAATTTTCATGTACTAAAGGTCAGGGTTTAATTTAATTAAACTAACTCAGACAAGTTTTCACAATATTTATATTGTCAGGTCTATTGAGCAACCTTTTACTATTATTACATTAAATGATTTAGAAGTAAACTTAATACTGACTTCAATTACAGTTAGTTTTACTGATGCATTGATTTAAAAATAAACCCATTACCAATAAATCAGTATCTATAGTAGATATGGCAGACAAGTTTTGAGTTTGCTGAATATAAATTCAGGATCAGTGAATTATTGTTAATGGTCAAAGTTTAACCATCTTTATTGAATGTAAATTATAACTAGATGATGTTCGTATAGTAAGAGTTATCTTGGGAAAATAATTATTATAATTTATTGCTATAATAAATTGCAGTGCAGATTACATATTTCAGTTTAATTAATATGTCCTTGTAACAAAATTAAAAAAATTAACTTTTTAAATTTTAATTTACTTTCTTTTAACGACGAAGTTACATCACAAATTTGACACCCATCGTGTGAGCATGATTTTATCATTTATTGAATCAATACAATTTTACATTAACATGAGGAGAGTAAATTAGCCAAGCTTACCATCACAAATTTGGCTTTCCATTGTGGGGCTTGTTTCATTACAAACTTCTCTACCAATGTGATGAAAGATATTTAGTCAAACGTGAAGTGTTAATTTCCAAAACGATTCATCATAACTGGGCTAAAATAAATTGATTTAATCAATAGGGTATTTATTTATAATTTTGTTAATTATAAGTATATTATGTTAATTATTAAATAAAAACCCGTTCATAAAAGTTCAATGTATATCGGTCAATAAACGTTATTAAAAAAAATTTCCATATTTAATAAAAGTGTTTTATTTATAGTTTATTATACAGCCATATATATTTCTAAATATTTTTAAACTTGGAATCGATAATATGCACAATAATTAAAATGTTTTTTTGTATTCACGGATTCCATTTAGCTGACACAATCTATCTGCACACTGTGTCCAAGATAAGGATTCTCACTATGGGGGATCTCGGAAATGATAATCGATTCAACTCCGGTTAAATGAGAAAAAGGTTGTGTAATTGGGGTACTAATAAAATGACACAAAAAAATCAATGGTGTTATTTTTTTTTTGAGATATTTGAAATAATTTTAATTTTTGAAATTTCTATTTTATTTTTTCCGGCGTTATATTCCTAGACTGCTCAGGAATTATGTGCCGGAGTACCGTCTTGTTAAAACCAGTAGTCTTCAATATCAGCTTAAGGTATATCAGCTAAAGCTGCTTCTACTTCATTTTATAATAAATTTTGGTAGCGTTCAGAGTTTAAAGACCCGTCATAGAGAAATGGACCTATTATTCGCATTCCGAATATTGCAGCCCACATGTTAAATACGAAATGGTGTTGATGTTTACGCACTTTATATACTGTAGGAGTTTCTTTTCCCCAATAGTGAGCATTTCTTCTGTTTAAAATTCTATTATTGGTCACCTGACTTTCATCCGACCAAATGATTTTATAGGGAAATTGCTCATTATCTGCACATTGCCTGGAATAGCATTCATAGAACTCTCTGCGCCTCGATGTATCCGCTGGTCGAAGTCCTTGAAAAATTATAAATTTAAATGGACGTATTTTTTCTTTTGTAAAATAAAATGAGCAGTAGAATGGGCCACTCCAATTGTTTGTTCAATGTGTCGTGCAGAAATTTCTGGATTCTCCGTAACAGCTAATAAAACATTATTTGCTTTTTCTTCATTGCACGGTTTTTACGGGAATTTACAGACTTTTTAAATGCACAATGGTCTCTTAAATTGACCGACAAGTTCCTAAATGTGGTTTTATGAGGCTTCTGTCTCTGTGAATATTTGTTTAAATACATGCGTTCCGCTTCTTTGGAATTTAGTTGACATAGTATGTAACACGATCGCATGTCATATTTGTCTACGTTTAAAAATTGACACATAATTTTTTGATAATAACTACCACAAATTAAGTAATTCAGAGTTAAATACTAGTACTGTAGGTAGCTTACCGCAAAAATTTTATAATTGTAATAAACGTTTGTCAAATCGCCATTGTTACCACAATAGAAAAGATAATTTGTGGATTTTTTTTAATAACTTGATAATACGTCGTAATTTGCTAATGTTTTCAAAAGATTTGATTTATATATCTTATGTAAGCAATGTGGGATTGTCCGTTACTGATATTTGTCTAGGGTTGTAAAACATATGTTGGGGTGTGTAGCAGGTGCACACTTAAAAATGCTATACTTAAGGGACGTAACGAATCATTGGAATTTCTTATGAGCCGATTCTTAATGGAGAAATGTCACAAGCTTAATAAGTAATTGTGTCGGCACAGACCGCGATCAAGATATATCTTTGTTTGTCACTTGGAGAGTCAAGAGAGAAATGTAGGGTTGTTACGGACGAATGCATATTTTTAAAATTAAGATGTCGTGCAATAATTAATATGAAACTGTTCAAACGTAAATTAATGTTTCTTGTTTTTTATATTACTTTTTAAAATAGGGGTTGATTGCGGGAGTAAAGTTAGTTAGGTTTGAAATCGGGGGAAAGTTAGATACAGTTAGAGTGTCAATCGAGCCAGATCTGGGTTAATTAAATGCCTTCATTGTAAACAGTTTTTTTTAAATAATTCTCGCGTGTACATTTTTCTTTTGAATTCGCCAACACTGTCTTTTCTTTCGGGGGTTAGTTGTAATGTGTTTTTCAAAAATTAATCTATAAATAACAGTCACCCTTTTTAAGTTAAACCGCGTATGTTAATGATTTGTGTCTGTAGCCAATTAAAGGAATATTTATTCTAGTGTAAGTATGTATTTTTATATAAATGAAAGCTTGCAGCCAATCATTTTACCAGCCTATGTAATGTGTTAAAACAATCAATCATTGCCTTGCGAAGGTATCTCATTCGTACGCGTACTCAGTAAGCGGAAATCCGATAAAATAAAGGACAGTACCGGACTACTTCACTCTGGTATTTGTGGAATTAGCATTGCTGTTTGTTGTTTATATTTATATTTGTGTAGAGGTGGATGGTGAACGGATACAGGATACTGCGTTGGTTACTAAAAGTCAATTGTCAAGTAGGTACACACTCCCGGGCCCGACCTCGAATTTTTATTTCTATTGCTTTTATTTGTTGTATAGATGAATATATATCCTGAGAGAGGAGCACTGTATTTTTCTAACGCACTCAAACTTATATATCGGTCACGATGTTAGGACCTATTTATAACTTACCCTTATAAGACTTTGTTTTAATGAGTTCTTTAAAGTTTGTTTAAGTAGAATTATTTGCCTACGACCTGTTTTCTTTTGTCCTTGCCTTTACCTTAATATCACCTGTGCAATTGTACTGTTGTTTTATGTGTACTGTAATTTGCTTTATTATTTTGTGCTTATTTACTTAAAGACCGGCATGATTTGTTTTAAAGGTCCACATGTTTGGTATTACGATTGTTATTATGATTTTTTTTAATTGATTATTTATGACCCAATTGTGAGTGTGACTACACGTGTTTCTTTTTATTGTGTTTCGGTGTAAGTAAAGTGCTTTTCTTTATTAATTTTCTCTTAATGTTATAATTTTGTACGCACTTTAACCTGATTTAATGGTGTCTTGTGATATATTTAACCCTTTCTTTGTTTTTTTTTGTGCTATTTGATTTAATAATGTACTCGTGCAGTTACTTATTTATGCATAAAGTGGGTTTTATTGGTGGTTCTTTCCGACAATAGTACATTAACGGGCTGAACCACCGCTGCGCTAAACTGGTTGATTTTAGTTTGAGTAGTTTAATTTTTTTTACCTGCCCCTCATGATGCAACACTTACCTCATCCAGCTTATCTAACTTAGATAGCACAACGTACCTACCACTAGACGGACATTTCGTTTAATCAGATTCGAGGTTTGAGAGTAATTAAATATCAGACTTGTAAATAAATTCTAAGGTTTTAATTATTGGCCGGAAAATCAAAGAAAAGCAGGCAATTAATTTGAGTAATAGTGACATTATTGTCAGTAAAGTCAACATAAATCACTTAGAGATTGTTTTGTTTTTGAATTTACATTATTTCAAATAAGTTCAAATGACACTTTTCAAGATAGGGTACCTGTGGGACGCTACAGTACCAGCTGAATTCAAAATTGTACAAAACAAAATTATTTATTCTTTTTTAGAACATCACATCGTTATTATGATGTCGCAGATAGAACTGTAAGATATTATGTATCTTTGAAGATTCATGAAAAACTCTGTATCAGCTTGGTAAAATGAACTTCTTTACTACTTAACTTGGAAGTTATACATATGTGTTTTAGCAGTGTTTGATAATTATTATTTAAATAGGTAACTTTAATGTTAATTTTACGGGCATTTAGTTTTTTATGTTAAGTTACATAATTGACAATGATTAATTTTAGTAATTTTCCTTTTTTTATAAAATATTAAACACAAAGGAAAGTTAACTGAATAAACTTTTTTGAAATTGGAGGTCTGTATTCAAAAATTTCGTAATGATGGTACATAAAAGTTTCAAAACGCGATCAGACCATCAAATGTGATACATTGCTGAATTTGTAGTAAAGAAACCTTACAAAATCAATTTTCAAAATATCAAGACCGCATTAAAAAAAATAAGTTGATGATACTTATAAAAATAGGAAACGTCCGATTGAAAAACTGACTATGCAGCAACAATTTGTATTTTTGCTCTAGCATTTATAATAACGCCAGAAAAATAAAATAGATATTTGAAAATTAAATTTTTTCAAATATCTCAAAAACAATAAACCGCACCATCGATTATTTCGTGTCATTTTATTGGTTCCCTAATTACACAACTTTATTCCCATTTCCGATATCTCCACAGTGAGAATCCTTACCTTCAATATAGCGTACAGTTTGGAAACTTACACATATGTTTTTATTTCACACGCAAGAAAATATACAGAGAACGATTCTTCTATGCTCAAGCGACTGTATGTCGGGAGTTAAGGACGGGCCATTTATAATATGTTGAACGACTGTGCCTGAATCCATATTGGTGGTTATTAAGTAGTTTGTTGCTTTCAAGGAACGAGAGTAGTTGCTGATTGTTGCTTTTTTCCATGATTTTGAAAAATGGAAGTGATGGCAATTGCTCGGTAGTTCGAGGGATCGGTCTTATCGCCTTTTTTGGGAATGGGTTGAACATTTGCTAACTTCCATAATGAAGAAAATTCCCCAGAAGGCATGGAGATCTAATAGAGCTTCGATAGGACTGGTACTAGTTCGGGGCAATATTTCTTTACGACAATAGCTGGGATACCGTCTTATTGAGACCAAGCCTACTGATGATCGATTCTAGAAGCTTGTACCGAAAATGAATCGGTTTCATAGCGTATGAAGAAGAGGTGACTAAATATACATATATAAGTAGAACCTGGGCACTTGCGCCGCCATCTTGGATTTTCTGGATAACCCACCTTTCACTTTTTTATATGCCCACGTGGGGGACGCGTTTTTTCACCCTTATGGTTTCTTTTCGGAGGTCTTTTTCAACCCTAATTTTCACACACCCACGTGTGAGACCGTATTTTCAACCCTTTTTTTATCCATAATTATTATTTTTTTTACATACACCCACGTGTGAGACCGTATTTTCAACCCTTTCTTTTTGAAGGCCCTTTTCAACCCTAATTATTTTTGCTCGCTTACGTATAGGACATGTATTTTCACCCCTATTTTTTTTACACACCCACGTGTAGCAGGTGTTTTTTCACCCTATTTTATGACAGCTCACGTATAGGACACATATTTTCCACCCTATGGGTCAACACTAATTAGAGCCTTTTTTGCACATGCTGACGTGGGGGGCAGGTCTTGGTGCTGGGGCTGGACCTGCACTTGGAGTTGGTCTAAGGGTTATTTTTGATAGTATTAAGGTCCTTCTGGCTATATTAAGAGCAGTGCCCTGAAGGTTAGGAAATTTCACACGCATACAATGTTGGAAATTGCATAATTAATAAGATATTATTATTAAAATTATCGATCCTATTGTTTTAAAAATGGTCACATGCTATTGGATGATCTTTTACCTATACGAGAAAACGTTGTATTTCTAATAAGGAAGTTCTTGTAAGACACGTGTAGGGCTTCGCAACCTGTTCTCAGGCCTTCGTCCCCTGATCGGAAATGGTGTGGGAACCTAACCTTATAAGACAAGTGTAGAGCTTAGCCCCTATCGTGGCCCCCTTGATGCAATTGTATGACGATTCTAACTTAATCTTACAGCTGTAGGCCTTCGCCTCATCATACAAAAATGTATTCTAATAAGGAGGTTTTTGTAAGACAAGACTTGTATCAGGGTCTGCGTCCGGGCCCCTTTGAGTAAAAATTGATTTTAGCGCTGGTAATGCACACCTCTCTCTTGCTCTATCTTGTTTCTTCCTCCCTCTCTCTCTTTCTCACACACACACAATGTCTTACAGTTTGCGGAAACCAGATTACAGTTCAAACTGAATACATTAAAGTCTAATTAAATATGACGTGAAATAATAAATAATTTCTACCCTAATGTAATGATGCTTTATGTATAGGAACATCCTCTAGACAGTCACCATCTATGCATTCGGAAGGTTATATCTAATTCCGTGCGTACGTGCGTGCGTACGTGCGAGCGTGCGTACGTGCAAGCGTGCGTGCGTACGTGCGTGCCTACGTGCGAGCGTGCGTGTGTACATGCGTGTTTTCGTTTGATCCTCGCGCTAAAGCAGTGCTAGTCGATTGTATGTAGTTGTAGGCACTATTGTGTTGACTAAAAGCTATAATTGGAAACGTTGCTTGCTATACCCAGCCCGTGGAGTTATGTTTAATTTTTGACAGATGTATTTATTTATGATAAGATCAGGCATGCGTGTAAAGTAAGATAGCGGTGAAACTACCTAGCTAATGTGTTTTGCTGCTACACGTATCACATTATTGAAGATTCTGTTTATGTATTAGCAAACGTACTATAGTCTCGAAAACCAGTTAATTTAGGGCTAACCTCGTGTCCATGTAATAATAATGTCTGATAAAACTATTATGGTTATTAGCTACTTTTATAGGTTGTTACAATATAATCGTTCAAGGTGAAGACGATGATGCAAAAATCACGATAAAGATGATGCTCTCCATGAAATTTCAAATAAAATTAGATTACGTCACTCTTATTTTTTTTTAAACGTTTAGTTGACATTGCTATTAATCCCAACTGATAAAAAAATCTATATAACGTGAATCACATGTGTGTGTGTGTGTGCGTGCGTGCGTGCGTGCGTGCGTGCGTGCGCGCGCTCGCGCTCGCGCTTGCGCTCGCGCTCGTGCTCGTGCGCGTGCGCGTGAGGGTGCGGGTGGGGGTGCGTGGGTGTGGGTGTGGGTGTGAGTGTGCGTGTGCGCGTGTGTGAACGTAATCGAGTATACAATAGTTTTATGTAGTCTGAAGATTCAATTATTTAAAGTAATCTCAGCGTTAGCAAAATTTTTAAAATATTTGTAACGGTTTTGAATGTAAATTTTTCTAAGTACAACATGTTTGTTAAATACTAGTAGCTGTAATCAGGTTTTTGTGTATTACTTTCTAAATAGTAAATGACAGGTATGTAATGGGCTGCTTATATCCAGCCATTCACAAATCGTATTTTAGTGAGACACGTATAAAAAAAAATTCAGTTCAATATATGGTACAGTTGAAGGAAAAACTTATAAGGTAAGCGTATTATTTTTAATATATGTTTTTTACCTGATATTGCTAACAAAAATGTCGATAAAGATTTTTAAAAATGTATTATTATGCTTATAGGATGACGTCATAAGATCAGCTCTACAAAATAGTAGGTACGCATTCGTGGATTTTAAAGTTGTGGTTATTGTTAATTCACGTATAATAATAAAAACATTAAAACCTTCTGCCTTTTATTTCCATTATATCAGTTTGATATTCTTAAAGACATGTTAATTTAATTTAACTCTATGTTATATAAGTAATTATTACTTTCCATTATTTTTAATGGGGTTTTTACAGCTGTTAATGAACACGTTACAATGAAACAATTTTGTGTGTAAGTAATTGAACATGCAAGTAAATCAGATATGACGTTCCGAATGTGTAGGTGGTGACTGTTTAGAGGATGTGTCTATACATAAAGCATCATTACATTAGGGTAGAAATTATTTATCATTTCACGTCATATTTAATTAGACTTTAATGTATTCAGTTTGAACTGTAATCTGGTTTCCGCAAACTGTAAGACATGTGTGTGTGTGTGTGTGTGTGTGTGTGTGTGTGTGTGTGTGTGTGTGTGTGTGTGTGTGTGTGAGAAAGAGAGAGTGTGAGGAAGAAACAAGACAGAGCAAGAGAGAGGTGTGCATTATCAGCTTCTATTATAGGAAATGTTCATTAGTCCATACGCCACTAGATGGCGCTAAAATCAATTTTTACTCAAAGGGGCCCGGGCGCTGACCCTGATACAAGTCTTGTCTTACAAGAACCTCCTCATTAGAATACATTTTTGTATGATGGGGCTAAGGCCTACAGCTGTAAGATTATGTTAGAACCCTCATACAATTGCATCAAGGGGGCCACGATAGGGGCTAAGCTCTACACTTGTCTTATAAGGTTAGGTTCCCACACCATTTCCGGTCAGGGGGCGAAGGCCTTAGAACAGGTTGCGAAGCTCTACACGTGTCTTACAAGAACCTCCTTATTAGAAATACAACGTTTTCTCGTATAGGTAAAAGATCATCCAATAGCATGTGACCAGTTTTAAAACAATAGGATCGATAATTTTAATAATATCTTATTAATTATGCAATTTCCAACATTGCATGCGTGTGCAATTGCCTAACCTTTAGGGGCACTGCTCTTAATATAGTCAGAAGAACCTTAATTAGATGACCATCAAAAATAACCCTAAGACCAACTCCAAGTCCAGGTCCAGCCCCAGCACCAAGACCTGCCCCTCACGTCAGCATGTGCAAAAAAGGCTCTAATTAGTGCTGACCCTCGAAAAGAAAGGGTGGAAAATACGTGTCCTATACGTGAGCTGTCATAAAATAGGGTGAAAAACACGTCCTACACGTGGGTGTGTAAAAAAAATAGGGGTGAAAATACATGTCCTATACGTAAGCGAGTAAAAATAATTAGGGTTGAAAAGGGCCTTCAAAAAGAAAGGGTTGAAGATACGGTCTCACACGTGGGTGTGTGAAAATTAGGGTTGAAAAAGGACTCCGAAAAGAAACCGTAAGGGTGAAGAAACGCCTCCCCCACGTGGGCATATAAAAAAGTGAAAATAGGGTTTTCCCCAGAAAATCCAAGATGGCGGCGCAAGTGCCCCAGTTCTACTTATATATATGTATATATATATATATATATATATATATATATATATATATATATATATATATATATATATATATATATATTGTACTGATATATACCCCCTTACCTAATATTTAACGTAATTCTAATTATTTTTTAAAATTTTATATGTAGTTATTATGTTAATATTAATTTATTATCGGCTAAAGCTCTTAAATATAAAAAAATAAATTCATTCGGTAGAACAATAAGACTCATCAACAGGGGATTGGGGTCTAAATTTAGAAGAAACTTTACTTTTAACATTGTAAAATAAGTTATTATGAATTTTAATTATATTGATTGTTTGAATACAATAATCATAGTTAATATGATTGAAGCACATTGAGATAATGTCCTATTATTTCTATATTATATAAATTGATTAAGTAAATTGAATTATAATTTTTAATTCGCATTAATACCTGTGTTACACCCTGTACATAACAAAACTCTTTTAAAAGTATACGTGGGCATGCGCTGTGAATACGCAAACATATGATTTGACTAACTAAAATGAAATTCGACATACAAGTAAGTATAACCACGTTTGAATAAACAACAATTAATATAAACCATTTAAATTTTTAGGACAAATAACATTCCCTTTGGACATGCATACCTGTTGTTGCACATCATGATTATAACAAAGGATAGAAATTATGAACATAACAATAAAGTATCAATGTCAACAAAAAAGTACTCACATACAATGTCCTCCTTTTGTGGGTTACTGCTATTGAAGTTGGTTGAAGACAACAGCTCCTGCGAACTGCAATTCTGCTCCACGACAATCCAAATTTTCTTATACATGAACAGCTTATTCACTTAGGTAAGTTTCACTATTGTTATTAGAATCTTGACGAATCTTTATTTTTAGGCTCATCACTTCTTTTTAATTAACTTCAAAATAAATTCTGAAAAGCATGGATCGTTGAAGGTTGTTGTAAATTAAACACACTTTTGATAAACAAGGTGTATAATGATAAAAGCACGAAGACAACACAATTAAATATCCATACTAACATTCACAATGTAAATTTAAAAACGAACAAAGTCGAAACTGCTGAAATATTTTTATAACTAGTCGAAAACTTCCGATTTGAAATTTTTAAAAGGTAAACTAACCTTAATTTAATTATTTTTCAACAAAAGACTATCACTTGTTTTGTTAACACTTCCGATACTAAATCGCACTTTGTTAAATTTCCCGAAGTGACGTTAATTTGTTTTAAAAATTATTTTCAAAAAATTTGACAACAGCTTACTTTGGCAAGTTGTTGCTAAAGATGAAAATCAAGAGAGTTTGTGAATCTATTGCACTTGTATTTATATGATTTTACTCGACAACCAAATCATCGAATGTTTTCTATAGTTACGAAGAATATTCCCTGAATTCTGATTGGATACTGTAATTTTCACATTACGATAATTCTTTAAAGCCCTATAACTTTCTCCCCGTTTAACATTTCTTAAATCTAAAAACATTTCCATAATCTACATAATTTTATCTATAATTTGAAACCAAACATGGACTAATTCCTACACTTAATAACTACGTTAATTTTTACACCTATTTATTGACTTTACGCTAATTCTATGAATTTTACAGGCCTGGAAACTACCTCTACATGAATAGGGGATACTACTACACCCAAATATCCATCTTAAACATGCCTACGGCCAATTTGAGAGGAAAATTATTTAAATTCTACCAATACTCTTAAAAACTAAAATTAACAAAAATGGACATAAATATAAGGAATTATAACATGAAATTGAGGCTACCTTACTATTTTTGCCTCTACTAATTTATTTTATATAAATTGTCTCAATTTAAAATACTTTTTACGAAAATTTTTATGCGAGGAGAAAACATAACCTCATTTTGTTTTTATAATTTTAATGTTAAATTTCACACTTTTAAACACAATAACTGTTAATGTAAGTGTTTAAACTTAATGTTCAAGTCACAAATTAATTTATCTTACCACTTTCGTAGGTTCAATAGGGTCTCCTACGACTAGTGTTGGAATGTTGTCAATCACTAGTTTAAGGTCATAAATTGTTGATTACACACAATAATCCCAGAGATGCTGCATGATTTATGTTTTATAGTTACTCACAAATGTACTTGTTCTGTTTTTTCATAATTTTTGCACTAATATGAGTTAAACGCACTAATACGAATGTTTTCACTAACCTTGGCTGCGTACATGAGAATTGCGACATTGATATCAGCCTAAATCTAGTTTTAACATTATTTCTGTCAACTACAACCTGTATTACATGTCGTCGGGGAATATTGTTTTAAAATAAACTTACAAAACTAAATGAAAACTTGAATTAACTCATAACGAAAACAAGCATATCCTATACTTCTATGTACTGTGCTGTCGATTACTTATTTTAACATTATTTAAATTAAATATTTAACTTTTTCAAACATCTCAATGTTTATTAATCATTCTTATCTAGAATTATTTAATGAAATGTACCATTTCGTACTAACTAAAGTAAAACTTCACTATGCAAATTACATAGCTACTTGCACGTAATTTGAATCATCTCAACATATATATATATATATATATATATATATATATATATATATATATATAATATATATATATATATATATATATATATATATATATATATATATATATATATAAATTATTATAAATATTGTCATGTTATCGGTCTACTAGTCATAACAGCAGACTTAAAATGTCGTACATTTCGGCAATATCACGCGCACAGTAAGTGACTTCTTTAGCGCGAAATATCCAGACCGCCATACAACAATTGGAAGAATTATTACCAAATTAGAAAATAGTAGAACAGTGCTTTCTTTGTGAAAATGCGTCAAAAATTATGAAGCCAATATTCAAAGAAACGTGTTTGAAAATGAAAATACTACAAATATATTAACTGCAGTTGTTGAAAATCCTGGTATAAGTTCTCGAGAAATTGCGAACCATTTTGGGATGCATAATACAACGGCATTCAAAATTTTCAAAAATTATAATTTCCATTCGTACAAACTTCAGTGTCAGTAGGAGTTGCTTGAGGGGGATTTTGAGAGAAGAGCAGAGTTTTGTTATGAGATGCTGGAGAAGGCTAATCTAGACTGGCAATTATTAAAGAACATTTGTTTTACCAATGAATATATGTTTACGTTAAATAATGAAGCAAACGTGCAAAATTATAGGACTTAGTCAACAAGTAGGCCTGAAATTGTTGAAAGCCGATCTCAATATCGCCACAAAACTAAGGTTTTGGTAGGAGTATTCGGATATCATATTATTGTACCATTTTTATCTACGCATCTAATCTAAGCGCGGGTAGGTTTTTGAATTTTCTGTAAGAGCAAAGTTTACCGGCTCTAGCACAAGTAGCTCCCGAGGAAGAAGAAATGTGGTTTCAAATGGATGGTTGCCACAACAGCCGAGAAGTTAACGACTTTCTGTCTGGGGACATTTAAAATCTAAAATGTTCACTTTTGAAAAGTTTTCAGATTTACAGGCTTTAAAGACACGCATCAGCGAAGAATGTCCGAAAATAACGCCTCTCATTCTTGCCAATGACAGAAAAGATTTTTTTTGATAGATTAGGATATTGCTTAGCGCAAAATGGTGGCTTATTTGAGCATTTGCCATAATTTTTGTAATTTGTAATTGTTAATTATTATTGATATTTATACTAGGATTTTCAACAACTGCAATTAATACATTTGCAGTATTTTCATTTTAAAATAAATTCCTTTGAATGTTAGCTTCATAATTTTTGTCACCATTACACAAAGGAGGTAACGTTCCACTATTTGCAAATTTGATAGTAATTCTTCCAATAAGTAGTTTTGATTAATTTTTTAAACAATTAATTCTACTTTATTTATTGACGTGTTTTTTATTGATTATTTAGATGGTTTGACATTTGAAGCAGGAATTCGAGAGTTTATGATTTCCCATTGGAGTTCTTATGGTGCGTTCGACCATTCACCACCCAGTAAATGTTAGAAGTTTCTTTAATTCATCCCAGTCGATCGCTAATGATAATAGCTTAACTATTGAAACACGTTTGGTGTGGTACATGGGTGTATTTTGTTTGTGAGAAGTCCTGTCACAGTGTATTATATAAGGTTCCATAGCAAAAAAGGAAACCTTTAATTAATAAATGTTAATGTAAACAGATTTATAAATACCAAAATGCTAAACAATTATATGTGTTTGAGCTTCTGGTTTCTCAAACTTGAGTTTACATTATCAAAATTTCATTTATAGCGCCTACGATTTTAAAACCCTGTCGTTTATTTCGCTGAATCGGTCAACCAATTTTTGCAAAGATAGAATGTCTGCTATATTACTCTTTATTTTTTAAGTTATCTTCAATCGTTACTAATATTGTTTCCGATACACCTACTTGATGTCGAACGAAAATTAATTTTTTTTTTTGCTGAAATAATTATCTAGTTATTTGTTTATACTTCCAAAAAACCCCGTTTTACTACTCATTTAAAGGTTAAAGGTTAAAGGTTAAACAGTGATTACCAATAAACCGGAAAAAACGGAATTTTGTATGAATTTAATTTAATTACATTTGAATTAAGCTTGAAACAAATTTTCCCAAAAATACATTTCTAAAAATGAAGTTAAAGTAATTTTGTTGCACTTGCACTTTGAAAGAAATAACCATATCCATAGATGTCTATGGCCACTTAAGTTTTGATGCATCCGCAACCAAATTATACAGTTTTCATATTGTCTCTAGTAATTTTTCCAAAAAAAAACTTATAATTTTATGCTAGATTTTAAAAGTCAATTTTTGACGTAAAATGTTTTGTAAAAAGTCTGATTATGGCATTTAGATATTTATTTACGAAATACTCTTGTTTGTTGCATTTTCTTCGAACAACAAATAAAAGTAACTTTTTGTTATAATATAATGCTTATATTTCTATTTTTTATTATACCTGCATTATAATTGTCAATTAAACCATTAAATAAAGCTTTTTGACTGCCGAGTTTTAATTTTTTTTATGACACATCGTGATTTAATTTGTATAGTTGTCATAGTTTACTTGATTAAACCTTTCCATGATATTAATAATTTTTGCAAACATTTTTTTAAATTTTATTTTAGGTTCCATAATATGGCGGGTATAGTAAGAAATAGCATGTAATACACGTGTATAAGACGAGCGGCTAAATCACAAGTTGCGTTCAGATAATATGAATGTATTTACATATACAGGGTTGCTCATTAGTGCGTCAAAGTGTGATATCTTAGTAAATATGAGTTTTAGAAGGGTTTCCCATCAAAGTTTTTGGAGTTTAAGAGGTGCGTATTTTAAAATTATTTTCCAATATACAGGATGCGGCATAAAAGCGTGGTAGTCACAAATGATCTTTTTTTTAAGTAGAACCCCCTAATTTTTTTGCCAGAGGTATTCGGAGTTTTCGTCAAATTTTAATGTTAATTATGTCAGATATTTTATTTAAAAAATTTACCGTTTTCGAATTATTTGAAAAAATATGAAAATTTTGACAGCTACAGGAATCCACTCTGACCTCTGCGAATTTTGGAAAATCTAATAAGCTACGTTTTGACGATTTTAATTAAAAAAAGAGTCCTCTACAACCCTCAAAATATTCATCCAAAGTTGCATGATTCCAAATCTTAATAACTTGCCTGTTTCAAATGGAATACACTAATTTTTATACTCTCAAATTTACCGCTTCCGAATTAATTTTTCTACAGTTTTCGCATTTATCGTCAAATTTTAAAGTCAGTTTATGTAAGGTGTCCTGCCTTTAAAATTTACCGTTTCCGAATAATTCGGCAAAATTGAAAAAATTATTTAATTTTTATTTTGATCAAGTCAACCGGTTATATGACATGAAACAAAACAAAAATTTGTTTATTTCTTCTGATGCCTGCGTTTTTTTTTCCGAAAATATCATAAATGTCATAGTTGTTTGTAAATGACGTAGTATTACATTGTACGTTCGTTGATTCTTATTTTTCTTTCAATCCAAAGATATATTTTTTAAATATCTCTTACACATTTTAAAGTTGTTCATTATTATCCACTTGGTGAGCAGTTACGCACTCGTTTTGCATATTTCATTCTTATCTCATATTAATGTTTGTGGTTAACTAAATACAGATGAATTTCGAAAGAACGGAACTGGTAGATATGATCTTCGTAATGGGATTTGATGATCAAAGTTGTTTGCTAACTCAAAGGATGAATACGCAAAAATATCCCAATAGAGGACAACCCTCGCTTAGAAGTTTAGAAAAACTTAAAGAAAGGTTTATTAGAACAAACAATGTGAATTACGAAAAATGTGAAAGGGCTAAGAGGACAAGCGACGAAGACCAATTGAATGTTTTGTTGTCTGTAGTTTCGGAGCCTTGTAGCGTCCCCCAGGTACCCTATCTTGAAAAGTGTAACTTGAACTCAAATTAGTTGCTGGCCTTACATGGACTTTCCTCACAATAATTACCTCAAATCGGATCATACCAAGTGACCGTCTAGTGGTAGGTACGCTGTGCTATTTGAATTAGATAGGCTGGATGAGGTAAGTATTGCATCATGAGGGGCAGGTAAACAATGAAACTACTCATATTAAACTTAACGAGCTTTGCGCAATGGTGGTTCAGCCCGTTAATATACTATTGTGGGAAAGAACCACCAATAAAACTAACTTTATTCATAAATGAGTAATTGTACAAGTACATTAATAAATCAAATAACCCAAAAACAACATGAAAGGGTTAAATATATAACAAAACACCATTAAATCAGGTTAAAGTGCGTACAAAATTATAATATTAAGAGAAAAATAAATGAAAAGTAGTACATAAACACAATAATAAAAAAAACCGATGTAGTCACACCCACAATCGTGTTATAAATAATCAGAATAGAAATCGTAATACCAAACATGTGGCCCTTTAAAGCCAATCATACTGGTCTTTAAGTAAATAAGCACATAAAACAAAAAGGCAAATTACGGTACATATAAAATACAACAACAGTAAAATTGCCCAGGTGATAATAGGATAAAGGGAAGGAGTAAAGGAAATAGACAAGGAATTTACACATACACAATTGTTTAGTGACCACTACAGCATAAAATACATAGGTACAGTTACAAGAAATTACGTATAGTGAGAAATTAGTTCGCAGGCAAATAATTCTACTTAACAACCTGACAAAAAAACTCATTAAAACAAAGGGTGAGTTTGAGTGCGTTAGATTACATATGCATCTACACAATAATAAAAACAATAAAAATAAAATTCAAGGTGTTTAATGGTTATCTGGACCCGGGAGTGCGTACCAACTGGGAAATGCTTTTTACAATTAATAACCCAGCGGTATCATGTACCCGTTGACCAGCTCACCTCTACACAAATATAAATATAAACAACAAACCACAATGCTAATTCAAATTCAAGAGTGAGGGAGCCCTGTACTGTCTTTTATTCTAGCAGATTTCAAGCTTAATCCGCCAGCGTGCGAATAAGACAGATTTGCAAGGCAATGGTCGATTTTTAATAGGCTATATAGGCCTGTAGAGTTATTTGCTACCAGCCTTAATTTATATAAAAATACCGAATTACAGTTGAATAATTTAATTGAACACAGACCTAAAACACATTACAACTAACACCCGAAAGAAAAGACAAATGAGTGTTGCTAATTCAAAAGAAAATGTACACGCAAATAATATTTATAGACCGAACGTTTTACAACGGGAGTTTCTAATTAAAACATATCAAAGCGTCCGGATCAATTAAAATTTCAACAGCAACTCCTTCCCCTCCGGTTTCCACTAATCACGTCTACTCCCGAAAGTCAATCCCCGTCTTTGAAAAGTGATAAAAAGACAAGGAACATTTAATTTACGTTGGAACAGTTTCATATTAATTATTTCACATCTTAATTTTAAAAATATGCATTCGTCCGTAACAAACCCCTACATTTAGGTCTCGAGGTTCCAAGTACCCAACAAAGACGTCTTTGATTGCAGCGTGTACCGTTAGTAATTAATTACTAACTAGTGACATTTTTACATCACGAGCGCGCGTATAGAAATTTTCAATTCGTTACGCCAGTTTCGGCAGAACACCTGTTTCTCTACTCTAATATATGTTTCCTTTTTCTGCTCAACCTTTACTCAAATATCAATTACATACATTCCGACATTTCTTACATAAAAATACGATAAATAAAATATTCCGAAAACATTAGCAAATTGCGACGTATCACCCAGATATTAAAAATCCACTAATTATCTTTTCTACCGCGGTAACCATGGCGATTTGACAAACGTTTATTACAATAACAAAACAGAAAACATTAGCAAATTACGACGTGTCATCCAGATATTAGAAATCCACTAATTATCTTTTCTACCGCGGTAACCATGGCGATTTGACAAACGTTTATTACAATAACAAAATTTCGCGGTCCGCTACCTACAGCCTTCTACCAGTTCGGCAACAATATCCAAGGAACCTGATACACCCCATCTACCGTCAGTAAAATTTTAAAGAGGAACAGGTCTCATAACTGCAGTATATCCTTCAATCAAGAACTATTGGATCCTGATTTGGAGATTAGGCGAACATTTTGGCAATGGGGATTGGAGATGGAAAGAATAACACCTAACTTTTTCCAAAATGTATTATTCTGCGACGAGTCAACTTTCACTCAGAGTGGTAGGTTAAACCGCCACAATCTTCACTTTTATCCATACTACTATCTATAGTGAGTTATAATGGCAATACGTTAAATAATCAAGAGGAGATTATCAATTGCTTTGCACATTATTTTGCAAGTGTGTATTGTGATAATAATGAACATATGTGTGATTTTGAGTGTAAATTCTGTAACAGTAAACGGTGTGCTATGAACGTGTTCAAAATTACAGAAGTGTTATATTCATTTTCCATTAGTCATGAAGATATTGAGAGTGCTGTAAAGAAACTTAAAAGTAATATTTGTATCCGGACCTGATCGTGTCCTTGCGTTTTCTTGTAAAGAAAGCTATCTGCACTTATTAGAACCTCTACGTTATATTTGTAATTTAATTGTAAATACTTGTAATTATCCAGATATCTGGAAACTTTAAAAAATAAGTCCAATACTTAATCTGGTGATAGTTCAAATATAGCAAATTATAGGGTCATTGCGCTATTATCAAATTTTGCAAAAACTTTTGAGTCAATAATTGCTAATGTAGTTTACTCACATGTTTCAAGTAGTATTGTGCCTGAACAACACGGCTTTATTAAAGGTAAATCAACTGCCACAAACTTATATGAATTTACTGTATTTGTGTCTTCGTCCTTTGACAAGAAATTTCAAGTAGATACTATTTACACCGATCTAACAATGGAATTTGACCGGGTAAATCATTGTGCATAAATTAGATTGGTATGGCTTGTGCAATAACGTATTGTTATTGTTACAGTCGATGATTATGGACAGAAAGCAATTTGTTAAATATTAAAATTTTAAATCTAAATTCATGTAGCGTTAATAATGGTTTGCTCAAGGTTCTAATTTTGGTCCCCTGCTTTTTAACATATTTTTAAACGATGTAGTGGATTATTTGGATGAAATCTGTTATCTTTATGCGGATATAAACAAATGTAAGGTGATGACTTTTACATGGAAGTGTACTGAGGTATCGTTTTTCAACAATATGAAAGGGATACCTTTGGATCGCCGTTCCAAGTTTAAAGATCTTAGTATAGTTTTTGATTCCCAACTAACATTTGTTCCACATATTGAGTATGTTGTTAACGACCCTTTTAGGACTTTAGGTTTTATAATGCGGCCTTAGTTAGAAGTAAGTTAGAATATTGTTGCATAGCATGGATGATCAGTCAGCAAATACATGTTAGAAGGTTGGAAAGCATATTACGAAGATTTTGTAAATACATTCATCTTACGAGATATGGTTTTTATCCATGTTAAATCTCTGAACCGTGCAGTAAGAGAAACCCCACTGCGAGCACGTAGAAATTATTCCTGCTTGAGTTTTGTACAAAAACTGATACTTGGCACTATTTTTGTCCTTCAGTCCTAAATAGACTAGAATTTCTTTGTCCCCGTCTTAGTAGCCGTAATAGTACAGTATTTACCATTCTATTCCAAGTCCTTTTCATCATTTTGACAGTCCTTATTTAACTAGTTTAAGGTTAGTGAATCTAATCACGATATTGACATATTTTTTGATAACTTACACATAAATGAATTTAAGTCACAACTCCTATCCTTGTGTGAAAACGTATAGCATAGAACGTATGTTAGAATAAAAACTCTAAATGTATAATTATTTCTGTTGTTCCGCTAAGTTCCATTACAGACGTGAGTCTGCTCAAAATAAATAAACACGATGGTGGTCCTGCGCACTATGCGCTAAACGTCCGAGACTGCTTAAATTGAAAATTTTAATGAATATGGATAGCACGCGGGGCCTCGTTTCTTGGTCGCCTAGATTGCCAGGCTTAACAAAATTAGATTTTTTTTTATGTGCCGCATAAAGAACGTATATCAAACTGCTCCGACTACTGGAGAAGATATGGGACAACGCATAATTCATGCGTATAGAAATATCGTAAGCATTGAGGTGTTACGAGAAGTAAATAGGTCTTTCCTGGCAAGACTGCAATTGTGTTATGATGGAAATGGGGAGCAGTTTGAGAATCTGTTATCAATAATGCATTTTTGAATTATCAACATGCAGCCGGTTGACTTGATCATAATAACAAATAAATAGCTTTGTTTTGGAAACGATAAATTTTAATGATACATAAGCTGACTGAATTTGACTATAAATCCTAAAACGGTATAAAAATTAGGATATTTTATTTGAAATAAGCAAGTTATTGAGGTTTGAAATCTTGCAGCTTCGAATGAATATTTCGGGGGCTGTACAGGACTTTTTTTAAATTAAAATACGTCAAAACGTAGGTTATTGGGCTTTATTAGACCCCCACATTACTGATTCCGAAATTCCCAGAGGTTAGAGTACGATTTTGTGACGCTGCAACTGTCAAAATTTTCATATTTTTCAAATAATTCGAATACGGTAAATTTTTAAGATACAACATCTTACATAAATTAACATTAAAATATAACAAAAATTTGGGGTTCTATTTTAAAAAACATAAGTTGTTATTACCACACTTTTGTGACGCACCCCGTATATTGCAAAATAATTTAGAAAATACGCATCTCTTAAACATCAAAAACTTTGATAGGAAACATTTCCTTCTAAAACTCATATATTTACTGAGATATCGCACTTTTGAGCAACCCTGCATATGTTACGTTTAATGTTGGTGATTTGCCAGAAGATGTGCACATACCTCTGCTGTTAGCTTACAGTAGTTTTGTTTATCTAATCTAAACTATTTTGCATACAAAAAATTTCAAAAAAATTGTTAGGTTACAGTAGTTTCCCTTACACGAACTGCACTAAAACAACAAATAAATAGGTACTAACTAGTTTAGATTAGATAGGCAAAACTACTGCTTGTGATTTAGCCGCTCGTTGTATAAGTACCTTTAAAGTACGGCTCCGTCAAAAGGCACTTGGCTTCGCCTCGTGCTTTTAAACCCGTCGCGGCTGCTTTAAAGGCTTGCGTATTTATTGTAATTAGACCTCGGATTTCTAAGCAAATGCTTATTTGTGTGTATTAGGTACACTGCCTTGAAAATAAAAATAAAGTCGTTTCAGACAATTTGATGGAAAATGAGCTAAAGTTATTTATGCTTATTCTGCTTATTTTGGTGCTTAAGTGCTTATTTATGTAAAACGTGCTTATTTTCTGCTCGAGGATTTTTACGTTTGAACTTAAATTTAAAATTTAAGCTTGTCTATTTTAAAATCTCTTCAACAATGCGTTTTGGTAAAGTTTTTAAATAAACACGACAGATACAATAAGCTACCACTCTAGAGATTAACTATGTCGTAAGCCGACGGCTTACTTGTTAAGATTTTCGATAATTGTGTATTTTAAGTTTGTTTACTCAAGTATATTCAAAACCAAGAGTCAGCAGCGTAAACAAGTGTACAGCGCGTGATCGCCTCGTGCTTTGTAGGTGCCGAATGGTCAAGCAGCCCTAAAACATGTGGTTTTCTATCCCTTCTACTTCAAAAACATTCTCAGTTTGAATTTTCATATACATTCGGTAGTGACTACTTGCTGTTGCTGCTTCAATGCACTTTGTAACAGCAAATGAAATTAATTCTAATTAAATTCAACTGATTACTAGATAATTAAACTATAACTTTCGGTTATTAAAAACAAAATGGGAAAGGATAAACTTCCAAAAGTGTGCTAATTAAACAGTGGTTAAAAGACTACGACTGCTTTTCATCTGATGTTAACGTCATATTTTGTAATGTTTGCAACAAAGAAGTAAGTATCTAACGCAATTTTAATTTTAATTACATAATTTCGGTCATAAGTTTTGTTCCAATAATAAACAAATACATTTAATGTTAAATAATAATGCATTTTTATGTTTTCAAGGTATCAAGCAACAAAAAACATCAAATTCAACAACACGTTAAAACATCTTTGCATCAGGCCAGTGTTGCTCGAAAACAAACATTTTTAACCAATTCAACTGAGAAAAGAAATGGTTTTTCTGAAGATTTGTGTCGTGCTTTAATCGCTGCAAATATCCCGTGGAAAGCTGTTGAAAATCCAATTTTTAAAACATTTTTGGAAAAATATTGTGATCGCAGTATTCCTACGGAATCAACATTAAGAAAAAACTATCTGGACGTTTGCTATAATTCTGCCATACAGCAAATACGAGAAGACGTATCAGGACATCCAATTTGGTTTTCAGTTGACGAAACTACTGATGCCGTAGGAAATTACGTTGCCAATTTTATAGTAGGCAAATTAGGCAAATTCGATTCAGCAAGATCACATTTGGTACGTTGTAAAGTCTTAGAAAAAACGAATAGCAATACGGTAGCTTATTTTGTGAATTCCTACTTAAGATTTCTATTCCGCACGGAGTTTAATGACAAAAATGTTTTACTCATGTACACAGATGCCGCAGCTTACATGGTAGCTGCAGAAAAATTACTGAAAACATTTTACCCTAACTTAGTACATGTTACGTGTCTAGCACATGGTCTTCACCGAATAGCAGAAACTATTAGGGATTCATATCCAAGCGTTAATACTTTCATTGCTGTAATTAAAAAATATTTCTTAAAGCACCCACGCGCGTAGCTCACTATAAATCTAAATTTCCCAATTTATCATTACCCCCAGAACCTATTATTACAAGATGGGGTACTTGGTTAAAAGCAGTAGACTTTTATGCAAACCATTTTAACGATATAGCAGAACTAATTAATGATTTTGACGAAACTGACGCAATTTCCATTCAAACTGCAAAACGTCTTGTGAAAGACAAGAATTTGCATAAGGATATTGTATACCGGGTGGTCGTAAAGTAAGGAATAAATTCAATATCTCGTAAAGCACAATTTTTTTCAAAAATCGCTCGGACCCGTCGATTTTATATTTTTTCGGGGCATATTTTGCGAAAAAAAAAATTTATACAGAGTGTCTCAAAAAAGATTTGCTAAAAATTTTTTTTTTCAAATTGCAACCCAATTTTTTTATTGCATTTTTGGATTGCCCTTACAATTCTAAACATTTGTCATGTAGCATGTGCTATACCTAAGTCCAAGCGTTTTGGAGTTATTCGCATTTGAAAAACTAGTGAAACGTTACGAAAATACACACAGAACTGTCAACGATAATAACTAAACCTCGGATTTCTAAGCACAAATAATTCCCGAAATAATCATTCAATATGCATTTTAAAATTGTTAAAATAAGCATTAAAAAAGCATTTATAAGCACAAATAAACGTTTATATGCAGCAATAAGCATTCCTTATGCACCAATAAAAAATTGCGTTATTTATTTCCAGAGTGAAAGGCAATAATGGGTTTTTAAAAAATAAAAACAGCAGTAAAGTAGTTCATGTATTTATTTATGGAACAATATATTTTTAAATAAAATACAATGTGCCCTAATGTTCTAAAAGAAACATAAAACGATTAACCCCTAACAACTACGAGGTTTTTTTTAACAACTAAACTCATAAAAAAATTAATGGTAATATGAAAAGCAATACGTAATTAATACTTTTTCTAAATTTTCGGAAGTAAAACTTCTTCGCTTTTCATTGAAAATTAATTTACAGGCAGAAAATGATCTTTCAACCTCTACCGATGTTAACGGTGCAAATTTAAAAAACTGCACTAGTTCCAAGGGAATATTACTGGGCGAATCAAAATTCCCTTCCCCTGATAGTATTTTATCAATGACATCCAAAGTATGGTATCCAATATTTTTATTAATAACGAAAGCAAATTTGCTTTTAACAATTTCGGCAGTTTTTCCGTTTGAACTTTCTATTTCGGTTTTAATAGTTCTTACTATATTTAAACTATCATTAAGGGAAAGATGGGAATTTTCTAGTTTTTTAATTGCTTCTGCAATGCATAAAAAGCTGCTGGAGATATACCGGGTGGTCGTAAAGTAAGGAATAAATTCAATATCTCGTAAAGCACAATTTTTTTCAAAAATCGCTCGGACCCGTCGATTTTATATTTTTTCGGGGCATATTTTGCGAAAAAAAAAATGTTATACAAAGTGTCTCAAAAAAGATTTGCAAAAAAAAATTTTTTTTTTTCAAATTGCAACCCAATTTTTTTATTGCATTTTTGGATTTCCCTTACAATTCTAAACATTTGTCATGTAGAATGTGCTATACCTAAGTCCAAGCCTTTTGGAGTTATTCGCATTCAAAATTTAAAGTAAAGTATGGAATAAATCTCGTGAAGCACAATTTTATTCAAAAATCGCTCGGACCCGTCGATTTAATTTTTTTTCTGGGCATATTTTGCGAAAAAAAATTTTTATACAGTGTCTCAAAAAAGCTTTGCTAAAAAAAAATTTTTTTTTTTTAATTGCAACCCAATTTTTTTATTGCATTTTTGGATTACCCTTACAATTCTAGCTCAATAGTAGGCTTTGGATTTATGACGCGAGAAACAAAAGAATAATTAATGTCAATAGTTATTATCGTTGACAGTTCTGTGTGTATTTTCGTAACGTTTCACTAGTTTTTCAAATGCGAATAACTCCAAAACGCTTAGACTTAGGTATAGCACATGCTACATGACAAATGTTTAGAATTGTAAGGGCAATCCAAAAATGCAATAAAAAAATTGGGTTGCAATTTGAAAAAAATTTTAGCAAATCTTTTTGAGACACTCTGTATAAATTTTTTTTTTCGCAAAATATGCCCCAAAAAATATAAAATCGACGGGTCCGAGCGATTTTTGAAAAAAATTGTGCTTTACGAGATATTGAATTTATTCCTTACTTTACGACCACCGGTATACAATATCCTTATGCAAATTCTTGTCTTTCACAAGACGTTTTGCAGTTTGAATGGAAATTGCGTCAGTTTCGTCAAAATCATTAATTAGTTCTGCTATATCGTTAAAATGGTTTGCATAAAAGTCTACTGCTTTTAACCAAGTACCCCATCTTGTAATAATAGGTTCTGGGGTAATGATAAATTGGGAAATTTAGATTTATAGTGAGCTACGCGTGGGTGCTTTAAGAAATATTTTTAATTACAGCAATGAAAGTATTAACGCTTGGATATGAATCCCTAATAGTTTCTGCTATTCGGTGAAGACCATGTGCTAGACACGTAACATGTACTAAGTTAGGGTAAAATGTTTTCAGTAATTTTTCTGCAGCTACCATGTAAGCTGCGGCATCTGTGTACATGAGTAAAACATTTTTGTCATTAAACTCCGTGCGGAATAGAAATCTTAAGTAGGAATTCACAAAATAAGCTACCGTATTGCTATTCGTTTTTTCTAAGACTTTACAACGTACCAAATATGATCTTGCTGAATCGAATTTGCCTAATTTGCCTACTATAAAATTGGCAACGTAATTTCCTACGGCATCAGTAGTTTCGTCAACTGAAAACCAAATTGATGTCCTGATACGTCTTCGTATTTGCTGTATGGCAGAATTATAGCAAACGTCCAGATAGTTTTTTCTTAATGTTGATTCCGTAGGAATACTGCGATCACAATATTTTTCCAAAAATGTTTTAAAAATTGGATTTTCAACAGCTTTCCACGGAATATTTGCAGCGATTAAAGCACGACACAAATCTTCAGAAAAACCATTTCTTTTCTCAGTTGAATTGGTTAAAAATGTTTGTTTTCGAGCAACACTGGCCTGATGCAAAGATGTTTTAACGTGTTGTTGAATTTGATGTTTTTTGTTGCTTGATACCTTGGAAAACTAAATGATGTGTCTGCTTAGCATAAAGTTAGCACAGCCAACTTAAAACTAATAATAAAATTTATTTATTTTTTATTATTATAATAATAATTTTATAAAAATAGTCAATAATAATTTTAAAATTAGGTATTTATATTATAATACACTATTTTTTTAATTAATAATGGATTAGAGCGATTTGAGAATTTTTCTTTTTTGTAAGAGAATATATTAAGTAATTGTTCTTGTGATAAGGAATATTGATTTTGTTTTTCTCCAATACACACATAATTATCTGGAGTGTAGTTTCGCCATTCCTTGCGATGGTCTCGATTCGGCATGTAGACTGAATGTACTCTATATAATAGTTCTTAAAATGTTTGGTTACTTATGAACAAAACGAAAACTTACACGGTTTGGATTACATTATGCGTCGTTCAATAATCACGTGCTTGTTTATAAGTCACGTTTAATTACTAGGTAATGTAATTAAACACTACACGTGACTACTGTCGTATTTAGGTAAAAATAAAGGAATTTTAAAGTTTCTTTTTTAATTTTATTATAATTCAAAATCGGAATCTAAAAGGCACTATTGAGGGAAGGTAACATTGTATAAAGGTATTGCCTTTTCTTAAAATATAAGATTTCTTTTTTCTACAAATTGTTTTTTCGCCAAAGGCTTATTTGGTTGTAATGAGAAACTGAATAATACAATTGTATTAAATAAATTCTAAACAGTAATTTTTGAGTCCCTCTATCGTTTAAATTCCACTTAATATTAATGGTATCAAATACTTAAAACTAGAAAATTTGTATACATACTGTTTACATTATAAAATTCTTAACTTAGTATTTTTAATAATTATATAATAGTAGTTGTACATAACAGATGCACGAAAAGACAGTCTTATAATCCATCAAGAATTAAAAATGTAGGGTCATTCACTTCATATATTGCTGATTTCACAAGCGTATTTAATTCTTGATAATTTTCATGCTCAAACTTACAATTATATATATTTTTTTATTTATCTATTCAAACTGGACATATATTCAACACTGTAACCACAAGCTCCATTGCCACAGATTGCCGTTTGATTTCTTGGTACTCTTTGCGTCGGCAACCCTGATAAACCTTTAACATATGTGTATGAAACGGGCGGTCGAAGAATTTTCTTAGGTAACTTTTTAGTTTTTCTTTTAGATTCCTTAATATTATTACAACTTTGTGATCGACTTGAAACTGTTAAATTTTGCAAAGCTTTTCTAAAATTTTCCACTGATGATGAATGTCTATGTTTAATTGACTGAATATCACTTCCACCATCGCTTGAACTAGTAGACACTCTTTGAGGTGATATATATTCTGACTTGATAGTTTTGCTTGTTTTTATACAACGTCGTGTAGACGTCGATGATGATGATGAATCTGTACTGCAGGAACCACTGTCAGTATCCTCACCAAAATTAATATTCTCACGAGATTTTCTTGCTAATCTCCTACTAATCTCATGAAATAATTTTCTACCGGGAATTTCTCGTGATGGCGATGTTGAATATGGAGATATGCTACGATTTTCAGGTGATGATATTCTCATAAACATATTTCTTTTAATAAAGTAAATTATGTTGTTACCGATAAAACAACGTTTTCACTGAATATCTACCCTGTACTATATGGTCCTTATGGATCCAAAGCGTTAACTGATCGTGCTCTGTTGACATCCCGTTTTATACGGTATTGCAACCCGATAATCATTCTAGAGCGCAAACGTTGTTAGATAAAGTTGAGTGAGAGCTAATGCTGGAAAATACGCCGCAATCGTGGATAGAGATGAACATTGATGATTTGTTTCTTACACACATATAATATTTAGTTATTACGGGTTAATTTTTGTTTTTCTGTTGGTTTATTATTGTTAGATTACAGAGCAAGCATCAATCTGTGACTATTTAATCTAACCTAAACGTTTTCTCCTTTGTTGAAATCAAAAGAAAATTTTATAGAATTGCAATTTAAACAAAGTCATTAGTTGGCGATTTATACAATGTGTTTTAATTAACTTAATTCCACACCTTTTAATTTAATTTAAGGGTAATCAAAACTGGCATTGTATTTTATTAGTAAACTACAAAGCTGCCCAATAAATTTATTATAGTAGTTGATTGACAACGTTAACGGCATGGTGGGTACTTGATATATTCCTTATCGGGTGAGATTGTTATCAACTGAGTAACAAGTCGTACATCGGATAGCTATTATGACTATTTATAAGAAAATATAGTCTAATCTAAGTCTGTTTTATTTGATCCGCAAAATGAATTAACTGTCTTCTATGAATGAAACAGATTTACTAAATAAGTGACGACACCTTTTTTTTATTCTGTATTATAAGGGTTTTATAACTGTGGTTTCATATTAGTTAAATGTATCGGACTATTTTCACAGCTTATGCTTTTATAGGGCGACGTTTCTTGAGTCGAATACATATACCATGATTTTTTTCCAAGCACTTGACTATTCTCAGATGCGAACTTGATACCTTCCACTTATAAGTCTGACAGCTGTACCGCTGAGCTATACTGGTAATCCAACATATATATTTCTAGAACACACACGAACGCATGCACGCACGCACGCACGCACTCACGCACGAACGCACACACACACACACACACACATATATGTATATATATATATATATATATATATATATATATATATATATATATATATATATATATATATAACTTTTTCGTCGTTGCGCAGTAGTTTATTGCGCATGTTGCAACGTAAATTGTTGCGCAAGTGTATTGCGCTTAAGCTCTTTACGCATTATTGGGATCCTAATAGGTTTCATTTCTACACTAGCTTGGCTTACTGGATTTTATGCTAGTGCGATGTTTCCGGAGAATTGTATTCTCGTCCTTTGGCACTATCTGTATGTTATCCCATGGGATGCGGTGGTTTTCGTTCCAGACATATTCGGCGATTTTTTGTCTTTCTATTTCGGCTTTGCGGACGTTGTTCTTATGTTTTGAGTTCTCACTTTGGGTGGTCTACTGCTCTCTCTCTCTCTCTCTCTCTCTCTCTCTTGTGTATGCTCTGCCGCATACGCATGGTAGGTCGTATAAACAATTTTTGAAATTCTGGTCTTCATTGAGTGGTTTGGTTTTAGTTAGTATTCCCCTGAGCGTTCTTGTCGATTTGAAGGCAGTCCGTGTCTTATATTTGCTGCCTATTCTTTGTATTCTGTATAAGGTACCTTGTATATATGATATTAGCGCTGTGTATTTAGGTTCTTCTTTTTCGATTACCCTTTCCCTGTTTAGGTTAGGTGTTAGATTGGGAAAGCTATTTTGTTTTTAAGTGTTCTAGCGATATGTTCTCTTCTTTTTCCAGGTCTTCTTGTTTTGAGCATATTGTTTTTGCTCTATCGCACAAGTATCAGGCCACGTCTAATTTCACGCTTTTGTGTTGAGTGAAGTTGTAATGTAGGTAACAAGCTCATTACGAAAGTAAGCAACATTGCAAATACAATAATCAGGCGTTTAACACTTTGACTGCCATGAGGATCACCGGTGATACACACAAATATTACCCATTTGTGCCGTGAGAATCACATTTGATTCTCGGTGGACATATCAGTTTCCGTTTCCTTATTTTTTCTGTCTTTTTCATTTGTTGAAGCAAAAAAAAGCAGAAGGTTAAAAGAAAGCTAAGCTGGTTTCAACGTATTGTTCAAAGTGCCATAAATCCTTTGGCTTGCTTGTTTTTCAAAAATCCATTAATATATT
Source organism: Vesta saturnalis (assembly GCA_036346205.1). Taxonomy (NCBI): domain Eukaryota; kingdom Metazoa; phylum Arthropoda; class Insecta; order Coleoptera; family Lampyridae; genus Vesta; species Vesta saturnalis. Next base: position 3,542,358 of record JARFJB010002165.1, on the reverse strand, counting down.
GGTTTAGACATACTTTCACCTAGTTTGTAAGAGTTCAATAAAATATTAATTCTAATGAGCTTGTTGATAGGTTCACGAGTGATCCTCACGGCACCTTAGCTTAACGCTGTTACTTAGGTGCCATGAGAAGATCTCAGATTTTTCTCAAGAAAAGATGTTATTTTGGAAGTCTCTATATTATAAACCTATTTTGACTGATAATATATATATATATATATATATATATATATATATATATATATATATTGTTTTTGGCACCTGAGATATACCTATAAACTTCTAATCGTGGCAGCGAATGTGTTAAAGATACATGCTAGACAGAGATTAATAGACATCTAGATGCTAACTTAAATTAAAAGAAATGAAATAATTTTAATTTCAATTCAGGATAGCTATGCAACCTCCCCTTTATACGTTTATAACGAAAACAGGCAACATTGTAATAATAATAGTAATAATCTATGCCACAATGATGATTCAAACTTCATGTTAGATAGAGATTCATATACATAAATACATGTTAACGTAAAAAAATTCCAAAGCCGCCCGCTTCTATAAAAATGTTGATAATACAGCTTAAGCATTTTCAATCATATTTATTTAACTTTTACATTTATTTCGCTTTAAATTGAGAAACTTTATAAAAAAAAAGTATGTAAAATTAAATTTTCTTTAAAAAATACGTCTATACTTTTTCCTATAAAATTAATCGTTATTGAGCTAATAAACATTTTCAGCTAACACTTAAATTCTACACACTGTAGGGAGACCTAGCAAATTCAAAATTTGGCGCTAAATTATACGAGATTTGATAGTTGTATTATTATTTTTCTAGATAAAGAACTGGTTACTGGTTATTTGGATTTGAATGTAACTAATATTAAGATGAAAAGCTTGAGTTTATTTTCAATAAGTATTTACATGATTAACTAAGAAGCTTTTATATAAACCCGGCCGTTGCAAGTGCATAAATGAGTTGGAGTAGAAGGGGAAGACGCAGTCAAAGTAACTGGCAGGTTTATATTAGAGGGTAGTTGTTCTTGGTTGATCGATGCCGCAGGATGAGTGACCGTTATATTGTCACGCGGTCCTATAAATTGTGAAATTACGAATAAAATCTAATTAGTAGTGTAATAGGGAAGAAGCAGAAAATACCTTCTTTATTAACATAAGAAAAGGCTACAGTAAATAATAAAAGTGCAAGTTGACGATAATAAAAAGGATTGCACCGTAGTTTAAAATTCGCATTAAAAGTGACGTAATAAGTGAAGACAATGCGCTTTGTATGTATCAGAACGGCAATCAATTGTATTTAAATAGTGATCAATAAATGTACCGTGATCGATCCAAATTGGTAAGTCAAGGTATAAATGACAATAATTCGAATTTATTGATGTATAAAAGGGAAGCTTCGTAGTTAGCTGTTCCTCGCGCACGCTGTTTGTATTTAAAATGAAACAATTAAATTATTGGAAGGATGTCATCCTAACCCACATCAAAGGTGTCAAAAAGACATCGCGTGAGAACAAAGGAAACGGTTCTAGTTTGGCGGCGTAGAGACATCATAGGAGGAGCAGCCCAATAACCTATTTGAGGCCTCTTCACCGATCCCAGAAACGTAGGGTTACGTCATCCGCTTGCAACGCAAGTAATAAGTAAGAACCTTTTGATTGTGTGAATAAAATAAACTTTTATGTGTTTGATTTTCTGTGAGGTTTAAATTTGTACATCGGTGTTAAGCTGAAAACAGTTCGTTTAATTTTGATAAGAAATTATTGTTACATGTATTTTTAAGAATATTATTTTAAATTATAAGTTTGATTTTTATATATGTATTGTAAATAACGCAAGGATGCATTTTGGTTCGGATTTTGGATTTAATTAAATGAGTAAGATAACGTTTGATATACTATTATTGCTAAACATTATCGATATTAAAAGCTTATATAAATATTGATTATCTAAAAGCTGAAGGAAGTAAACCTAATAGTACACACGTACACACACACACACACACACACACACACACACACACACACACACACACAACACAGCACAAGCACCACACACACCACACACACACACACACACACACACACACACACACGCACCTAAGCACGCACACATACACACACACACACATACACACACACACACACACACACACACACAGCGCGCGCGTACGACTTCAAGCATACGCGTACGCACACGCACAGGGACTGGAAACGTACAGAAACTGTTGGAACAATTTCTTGAACTTTGTCTTATATATGTTATCTATGATAAAGTAAAAATTCGATTTGCACATGCGCAGATTGACCATTTTATTTGTTAAGGTATTTACGTCAAATTTGGATTACGAGCACTTCTAGTAAACCCAAAATTGCGCTCACATTAAATTTTGGTTGTCCGAGGGTTTACGCATGCGTAGAACATTTTATTGGTTAAGATGCTTATATGAAAGTTCAGATACTTCTATTAAAGTAGCAGCCATGTTTAATAATTTTCGCTGGTCACAGGTACCGCCTTCCCTTTGAAGTCTGAATCTTACAAACGGTTGAATCGACTGAAATGAAATTTTGGGATTATATACCTGTTTTAAGATGGAAAAAAGTTTCATAGAAGCTATTCAGTAATGTCTACCCTTAAACCGTACGAGGCAAGGGCAAGTTGTCGTTGTCAGCCAAAAAGTGAAATCACCGGAAATATCCGTTTTAAGGCCCTTAAGACGAAAAAAATGGTTTTAGAATATCAAGATTGTGCGTGTATGTCCGCGTCAATATGCGTATACGTAAGTGTATTTGTGTGCTCGCCTGTGTGCCTGTGTGCGTATGTGCAGACGCGTGTGTGTGTGCGTGTGCGTGCGTACGTATATGTGTGTGCGGGTGATTACGTGTTCGTGTGTGTGTGTGTGTGTGTGTGTGTGTGTGTGTGTGTGTGTGTCTGTGACCGCGCGTGAGTACGTTCATGTGTGCTTTCCTGGGTGCGTGTGGGTGCGTGCGTGCGTGTGTACGTGTGTGTGTGTGTGCGTGTGTGTTTGTGCATGTGTGTGTGGATGTGGGTTAGTATCCACGATAACTGCAATGCTAAAACACCTAAGTACTTTTATATTTATGCTTGTTTTCATTTTTAAAGAAAATTTAACTTTACATAACCTTTCTCTATAAAGTTTCTTAATATAAGGCAAGGTAAGTCTAAAAATTAATTAAATATGAACGAAAGAAGTTAAACTGTGTTATTGATATAGTATAGAAGCGGGTGGCTTTGGAATTTTTTTTAAGTTAACATATATTTTTGTCTATTAATCTCTATCTAGACGTGATGTTGTGATTATTGTTTTTGTTTCCACAATCTTGCCTGGAGGTTGCATAGTTACTCTAAAAAATTATAATTGTTGCGGGTTGATGTAAGGCAAGGCAGTCCCTTAGGAGTTGCACAAATTAAACACATATACGTTACAAGTAACTAACACATTCATCAACATTGACAAGACTAAATTAAATTACAGGATTGCTTCGCACGTTGTCCTAAGGCATTCACGACTAATAATACTAATACTAGAGCTAGTGATCCGCAAGAGATTCTGTTAGGCTGTCAGTATTCAGTAGACCGTATGATCGAAGGATAACCTGCGTTAGAAAAGGCGGGCTGCTTGAGCTTTCCGAGCTCCTTCAGCCACAATCATGTATTCATAGCATACATACATACATTACGTATATATGCATGGTGGGATTAAGGATAGGTGTGGTTAGGATAGGATCGGAAGGATCTGAGGGGGAAAATACTACCCCAGCATTTGCCTAAGCAGCCGTACATGGTGTGCATATACGCAGTGTCCATGCGCTACATGTGTATGAGGAAAACCCCACGATAAAACCTCATACAAGTTTGGCGGTAACGGGAATCGATTACCCATTACCTCCCGAATGCTAAACACATCGTGTCACCACTATGCTGCCAGCTTGGTCACCCTGCGTTACTGTTGTGCTGGTACTTATTGGGCCTTCGTTATAGATGCTATGGTGAGTTTTACCGTTGTGTTTTAGGTTGTGTGATTAGTTCCGTATTACATAACTAAAATTATTTCATTTATTATAATTTTGTAGGTTAGCATCTAAATGTCTATTAACCTCTGTCTGACATGAAGTTTTAAACGTCTGTTTGACATATATTATTGTTTTTGTTTTTACCATGTTGCATATTTTCGTAATGAACTTGTTATAAAGGAGGTTGCATATTTACCCTAAAAAATAACTGACATAGAGAACTAGCGGTATTTATTGGAACAACAACGAAAGTGTTTAGCGTACTTTTTCATCTGTATTCACTTTATTATTAAAAATCACGGCGTATGAGCTGATAAATATTCACAACAGAATTATCTTTCTATTTTTATAGTTTGTTTTATTGCATCTAGTTTTTATTGAATACCTTACTAAATACTGCTTGTCATTTCATTCTGTAATAAAATAAAACTGGGGAATGATTAAACCCAATCGTTATCGGTTCTCAAAAATATAATTTTGTTGCTGTGAGTTATTTACTCTACTTTCTCAGAATACGAATAGCACTTAACCCCTAGATTTTACCATAATTTACGTTAAACTGTATCACACTGTTCGTTAAAACCTAGCTTCAATTTAAGGACATGCGTTAGAAGTAGATGCAAATGTGCATCGGCATGTCTTTATATAAATGACAAATACCGACTTAAAATCATTTACACAGCGGTACTTCAAATATTTGTTACTTATGTCGTTTTTAAAATGTTACAAACTTAAATAAATTAAATTAAATTAATAAATTGATTATGAGGATATAAACTATTAAGGTACTAAAGGTATCCAAACAATCAAAAACAATTTCTGATGAGCCCGAATACCTGCATAAAATATTAATATACAGTTTATGTAAAATCGTTTTGCTATCTAATTGCTTACGGTTTATTCCTTACTTCGGAATCATCAACAAACACTGATGATATTTTTTACAAATTAACAGTTATACAGTTATTTTTGTAACTTTTAACTATAATTGTACACAAAAAAAAAAAAAATAATTCCAGTTGAGAAAATTGAAATTCTAAAGTTTTTCTGGCTTCGCAAAGCGTTTTAAATTTCTATTTTACACAAAAAAGACGAATTTTACTTCACAGAATTAAAAAACTGAAATTTAATTTTAAAATATGCATAAATACTTTCATTATGACGACATTAATTTTTAAGTTCGTGAAAGAGGAGTGGTACAGAAAACAGTGATTGAAATTATGATGACAGTGGTCAGGGAATCTGCTAATTGTTTTGTGTACAATTATAGTTAAAAAGTTTCTTTGAAAGACAAAAAATTTAAAATTTCAGTTTTTGTATTTTGTGAACTCAAGTTAGTCTTTTTTGTGTAAAATTTAAATGTAAAACCCTTTTCGAAACCAAAAAACCTTCAAATTTCAATTGTCTTAACTGGAATTCTTTTTTTTTGTGTACAGGTTGTTCCATTTTCGTATGTTTTACGGGGTATCTCGCTTATTTTTTGGGTTAGAACCTTGCGGTTTTCGCGACACCGTGCTATTTTTTAATGAAATCAAAGATGCACTAATCAAATTTGCCATAGCCATCTTAGTTTGTGTGCTACAGGGTGATTTAGGAAAAATTGCATTTTCAGTCATCCCCTGTAGGTAATTCTGTTGTTGTCAGACATATTAAAAACGTAAAAACTGATATTTGTAGATTTTTTTACGTAGAATCCAGTGGCGTACTCAGATTGTCTTTAGATGTCACAGTTTTTGAGATATTGACATAACCTATTTTTCTTTATGGGAGCCCTATGTATTTTTTTTAAATCTTTTTCCCTTGCCAAGAGCTTTTCAAAAATATAGCATAGTCTATATTTATTTTTATAAATAACGTGACAAAATGATTTTTTTCTATAATTTACATTGATAATAGTGGATAGCCGTGGGTAACCATGGTAACGCAAAAAACAAAATAATTAACGTTCTGCCATTACTTAGGTACTTGATTTTTGAAGTTTCTGCTTCTCTCAAATTATTCCTGGTTATATTTTCCCAAATTTAGTGCTGATATTTATTCTTATTCGTTGGTTTTGTTTATTGTTATCGTTCTTGTTCTTGTTGTTGTTGTTTAATTATTTTTTAATATGGCTCGAAACCAAAAATTTTAAAACTTTGAGAAATATGATATGAATACCTGCTTCATATTATCTAATAAAAACGCAGACCAGACCTTAGAACTCTATCTGAACAGGTCAGTTAATCTTTACCTTAGAATTTGTGTTTATTTTATATGCCTATTTTGTCATATAGATATCCCGAAAGAAGACAACCCGATAGGAGAATATTTCAAAAATTAAAATTTAATCTTTGCCAACATGGATGTTTTGACAAACCTCGACCCCGAGTTTACAACAAAGAAAACGAGGAATCATAGATCAACGTTTTAGCAGTTGTTCAAGCCACTCCTGAAACCTCGTGCAGGAAAATAGATGAAGAGACCGGTGTGTCTAAAACAACAGGGCAAAGGATTTAAAAAAAAACATAAATTCAAACCCTACAAGTATTAAACCTGTTCATCATCTGCACCCTGGTGATGCTGAACGTAGATTGAAGTTCTGCAATTGGTTTATATATATGAAAACTCAGGACAAGAATTTTGAAAAAAAAATGATTTGGTCAGACGAGGCACATTTCACAAGTTAATAGATACAACTCGTGGTTTTGTAGTCAAGAAAACACCCACGTGATTTTTCCTAGAGAGCGTCAAGGCAGGTTTTGATTTAATGTCTCCTGCTTTATTTTTAACCGAAAAATAGTTTACAAAATTTATGAAGAAAACCTAAACTCTAATGGGTACCTACAAATTTTACAAGAAAAAACTATGAACATTTTATAAGATATTCCACTGGCTCAACTGAACGATATATTCTTCCAGCAGGATGGGGCTCCAGCCCACAATGCTAGAATAATTCAAAACTGTTCGATGGCCACCACGATCGCCGGATCTCTCGGTTTTGGATTTTTTTTTGTGGGGGTATTTAAAGAACAAAATTTATTCAAGGCAATATGCCAACATGCAACAATTAAAAATTGCAACGGAAAATGCTTTTGCAGAATTACAAAGACAATCATTTATTTTGAAAAATGCTATTAAAAGAATTTATAAACTTTGTGAAACTTGTAGGAGACATAATGGTCTGCAATTTGAACAATATTTGTGATTAATTAATTATTTTGTTTTTATCAATGTAAATTATAGAAAAAAATCATTTTGTCACGTTATTTATAAAAATAAATATAGACTATGCTATATTTTTGAAAAGCTCTTGGCAAGGGGAAAAAGATTTAAAAAATATATAGGGTGTCCCATTAAAAAAAAGTAGGTTATGTCAATATCTCAAAAACTGTGACCTCTAAAGAAAATCTGAGTATCGCCACTGGATTCTACGTAAAAAAATCTACAAATATCAGTTTTTACTTTTTTAATATGTCTGACAATAACAGAGTTACAGGGGATGACTGAAAATGCAATTTTTCCAAAATCACCCTGTAGCACAAAACTAAGATGGCTATGGCAAATTTGATTAGTGCATCTTTGGTTTCATTAAAAAGTAGCACGGTGTCGCGAAAACCGCAAGGTTCTAACCTAAAAAATAAGCGAGATACCCCGTAAAACATACGAAAATGGGACAACCTGTACAAATTGTCAATTTGTAAAAAATATAATTTAAAATTTAAACGGTTTGCTGAAGGTTCCGAATAAAACGTAAGCAATTAGATAGTAAAACGATTTTAGGTAAATCGTATGTTAATATTTTGTGTAGGTATTCGGGCTCATCAGAAATAGTTTTTTAATCGTTTAGGTACTTTTAGGAACTTAATTGTTTCTATCGTCATAATGAATTTATTTATTCATATTTTAAATAAATGAGAATTATTAAATCTAGTTTAGTTAAGTTTGAAATGTTTTAAAAACGATACAAGTAAACAAAATTGAAGCACCGCTGTATAAATGATTTTAAGTCGATATTTGCCATTTATGTTAAGACATGCTGGCTCTCCTTTGATCTTCTAACTCACATACTTAAATTGAACCTACGTTTTAATGTACAGTGTAGGTTTTAGTTTACCACCCGTGGGGATATACACAACAAATTTATTGCATGTTCCAACGTGGTGTTTGAATAAAAGTTCTAATCCAATATCAGCATCGTCTCACAATTTCGACTTTAACAAATAAGTTGTGTCTAATTCGCTTAAAATGTGTGCCATAAACTTCAGGATTGCTGAAATTGAGATGGTAAGAAGGCAATCACATCGTTTCTTTGTAAGTCAGCAATTTCAATTAAATGTAAATTAAGTATAAATCCTTCAAGTAAATTTTCGTATCATTAATTCGGTTCTACCACATTATTAATCATGCATACAGCGTTTCAATTATTTTGTTGTTTTTAAAAAGATTATTTTTATTTCTGAAGTAATTTGAGTTTTATTTATTTTTAGTATTTTTAAACCTGATCAGAACCGAATATCCGCTTTCATCATAATACACGGTTTCAAAATAATTTGAACTTTAAGACAAAAGTTTAGATAAACTAGTTGACAAAGGTTTGCTGAGCATTGTTTACCCTTAATCATGTGTACATACAAAAAACCCAAATTTCTCTCCAAATAATCAATAAGTTATCACTCAAGTTAAAATAAATAGTAGCATTAATTAAAGAAGTATGTACCAGATTTCATCTGTAATTTATAAGTCAGAAACGTAAATTAATAAATGAAACCTTTCTGCTGTTACAATCCTCGTTAGACGCTATACCTGCATTTTTCAAATATCACGTTTTGATAACGTGAATTCTAGCATTGCTCAAATATACGAGATGTGTGGGTTTCTATAGACATCTCGTGTAACATTTCAATATCAAGTGTGCTTTGCACCCGTATGTTTCCTCTTTACCTAATTAACTATTTTGTTTAACTCTGATTGCATTAGTGGTTTATTATGTTGTCACATTGCATTTCAAGAAATTGTGTCCATTTAATTGATCTATTACTTTACGTATGCAATGTGGACGTCACAAGACCGTATAGAATTATACTGTAATGTATTTTAATTACATTTCAACCTTTAAGTACACGCGCGAACTATACATACGTAGGTGCTGGCGTGGCGCCTACAAAGCTTTGACTCTTTTTTCTCTGAATTTAAATATTTCTGCAGATAATAATTGTCAAACATCCTTAAAAATAAACCGACACTCATATTGTGATACATTTAATTTTTCCATAATAATATTTGGTGTAACTAATAAGAATAAATAAATAATAATTAAATAATAATAATTAAAAGAAATGAAATAATTTGAATTATATTTTTTAGGGAAACCGTAACTACGCAACCTCTTTTTTATACGTTCATAATGAAAACAGGCAACGTTGTAAAACAAAACAATAATTTGTCAGATATATATATATATATATATATATATATATATATATATATATATATATATATATATATATATATACTTGCTAACATAAAAAAAAATTCCAAAGCCGCCCGCTTCTATAAGATATCAATAACGCACATTTTCATTCATATTTAACAGGTTAAGTGCCGCCTTAGTGGAAATGTCAACCTCCCCATTGGGCGACCACTTTTTGTTACCAAATCGCATTTCTAGATAATTTTTAAACTTTAAATGAGAGTCTTAGGGCCTCCTGCGTGACTTTCGGCCCAAAAACCAATTTTTCAAAATGAGAGTTCAAGTTGGAGTTTCATGGCCACCAGCAAGACTTTTATTACAGAATGCTTCGTGAGTCCAACCTGGCTACACGTCTGGACCTGTCCATTCCTGTCTGCGAATACACCCAGCGCGCTTCGCGGGCGCCCGTTTCTTGTTAGTGCGAACATTGTAGTGGCATAATGCAGTCGTACGTGCAAATATTTGGCAAGAAGTATTGTCGGGAGAAGAGTCTGATGAGTCTTTGTTTGGCGACATATATCTTTCGAGCGAATACCAACCGACTGGTAGTGAATCCGATTCGAGTTCTCCAGAATGCAATAAAGTTTGGATTCGAAAAAGAAAACGGGCGGCGGGTAATGCCGGTGTTCAGGTGGAATCGATAGAGAACGCTGGACCATCGACTAGTAACCAAAGGCAACATGTACATGAAACCATACAAGCCGTCATTACCCAATGTGGTCAAGTCTTCGACGAGAAGAGTTCTGGAGAAGACGTTTCCAGGTCGGCAAACGAAATTAATGAAGCTATAGCCTGGGGACCTGTTACCGCCGAAAACTTACAGAAATTCATATTTAATGACAACTATCCTGCAGGATTCAACGCGCAATTGTATGAAACTTCTACTACAAATCTCCCTTTGAATTCTACAAATATTTGGTAGACGATGACCTTCTTTCTATGATGGTAAGTATTATTATTTTATCTCTATCGATTTAGATTTGAGTGAATTTTTAGGTTAAAGAGTTAAATCGATACGCTCTGCAGTGTCAAAAGAAAAATATAAAAAAAAACGCACGTATCACCACGTGGCACAACACTGATGTCGCCGAAATGAAACGCTTCCTTGAAATACTCACCTGGATGGGATTGTGTCATTTTCCATCATTACACTTGTACTGGTCAAGGAATGATCTTTATATGAGCAATATCAAAAAAATAATGTCAAAAAACCGTTTCCAGTTATTATGGAAAACGTTACACTTTAACGACAATTCCGTCACAACCGATGACCGTTTGCATAAGATTGATTAACAAATTGAAAGATAAATTCAAGGCCGCCATCATACTAGATGAAAACGTTTGCACAGTCGAAACTCTGATACCTTTTAAAGGACGACTAAAATTCAAGCAATATATTACAAACAAGAAACATACGTTTGGAATCAAACTGTTCAAATTTTGGCTGCAAGGTGATTACACATACGACTTTAATGTATACTGCGGAAAAGAACATGCCGAAAGCAGCAGCGTAGCAACAAATGTAGTTATGGAGCTCATTGACCCTCTGCTTGACAAAGGACACTTGCCATAGACAACTGTTATACCTCAGTCATATTGGCACATGAACTCCTACCCCGAAAAACCCATATGATTGGTACAATGCGCGGTGAAAATGTGGCTGAAGAAAGTAAGGTATTATTGTTTAAAAGTGGCGGGACAAACGAGAAGTATTGATGCTGAGCACCAAATTCGACGACGAAGTGGCGAAAATACAGAGAGCACGCGGTGATGTTGTCAAGCCAAAGAATGTACTCGAATATAATAAATATAAGAGCTTCATTGACATATCAGATAAAATGAAGGGCTATAATTCAGCATTACGTAAAGGAATGAAATGCTATAGAAAATTGTCTACGGAGCTCTTGATCGGTACAGCACTTATAATGTCAATGTTGCACATCACAAAGTCGCCAATTAAAGGATGACAATTACCAAGTTCAAGGAAGAGATAATTCGGGGCTTTTTGTGGGATCCTCTTGTCACACGAGTGTGAGAAGACGCTGTGTTTACGCAAAAGTAGAAAAGAAGAGGAATGTAGGCAAGCTGATCAGAGGAAAGTAACAAACACGACATTGAGATGTGGTGCCTGTGAAAATCCCTATTGCTTGACTGTTTTTATCACGCATTCGGTGGAAAAACCATAAGTTGCGTACTCGATAAATAAGTTTGTTATATTTAATTTCTATGTTTATATGAGAATAAGGTTTATTTTTTCTCAAATATCCTTCTTAATTAAATTTAATAGACAAAAATATCCAGGTGCAATGCATAAAATTTAGATGAATATTATGGGCAATATGACTCCAGGTTGGCATAGGCCACGTATGGTTTCTATACCATCTGGCCAGGGCCGAAACGTTCCCGTTGTACTGCATGGGTCAGTGAAATCACCGTGGAGCTACGCAGCATTTTATAATGCAATAACATGTGAGCCCACCAGGGACTCACTCGGACCAATGTAATATTTATGTGTGAGTCGTACTTAACCTGCTAATTAATTCTTTGCCTTACCCTGCGTCATATTAAAAAACTTTATAAAGAAAAGATGTGTAAAATTAAATTTTCTTTAAACAATACGTTTACACGCACACACGCACGCGCGCACACACACACACACACACACACACACACACACACACACATACACACGCACACACGAACACACACACGCAGACACGCACGGCGGAACAGCCAATCGCACGCACACGCACATACAAACACAGATACACACAACACACACAAGCACACAACACACGACACACACACACTACGACACTACACACACACACACATCTGCACTACACACCAGCACACACACACT
>JARFJB010002165.1:3470000-3520000 GCA_036346205.1 Vesta saturnalis | reverse complement strand
CGTGTCATTTAAATCTTTTATCTTTCACTTTAAGTGAAATTAACTGACATTGAAACTGTGTAATAAGCTTCCGAAATTGGTCTAGATAAATAGAAATTACTTAAATGTAGTGTAATATATTATAATGTTGATCACACTTGTATTTTAAATAGTAAACGATTTTCTACTTAAGTTTAGGCATTAATAAAAGCAGTACAGACAACAGTTTTAAAGCCCTTACAAATAAGCAAACAATTTGCGATTTGGAGACTTCCTTTTCAAGCATTTATTTCTGAAAAAAACATGAAAATGTCTGAAGGTACAAAATTAAAGGAAACGGAATTATAGGACTGGCGGGGTTACTAACCTTGATCTTGCATTGTGCAAGATAAGCTTAATAAAAAGTTACAAAACGAAATTTCTAAAATATAACATGAAAATCTTGATCAAAGACTTTCTACACAAAAGCTTAACGGATAGGGTACGCAGTATTATACGTCGTTTATAAAATAATAGAGCTTTCGGCGTTTATTGCATAAAAATAAAAATGAAGAATGTAAGAAAGATTATATGTTTTTAATAAAAGGTTATTGACATTTAGCAATCGCTAAGATAAGATTTCTTTACATCCAACATAAGGAATAAATAGAACGTCATTTTTAGTTTGTTTTTCTAGTTCTTTGTTCAGTTTTTTAGTGCAAAATCATATATATTTGTTAGTATAACACGTGACTTGCATATAAGTAAATTATTCATACTGTAAATAATAGAATTGATTTGTAAGGTATTTTGATTTATTGAACGATTTTAAAACAGCAAATCTATAGGGTGGCCAAATATTAAAGTCCAACGAGTCGTTTTAAGTAAAATTCATATTTTAAAATTATGCCGACTTCTAGAAGGTGTACCATTAATTATGGCACACTAAACTTTTTTTTGATAAGAAACCTTGTATTGTTTTCTTAGAGTAGTTTCAAATGGTCGTGGTACTCGCCCCTCTATGCGCATATGATTCAAATTATAGTGTTAATAACCACTGGGTTAGGCCAGTATGGCCAACAACCCTTATTTGTACAACACGCCCTATGTGCAGCCACCCTCAACAATATATAATCATAATGCACCATATGTGCCAGCCAATATGCCCTATGCTCAGACGGTAACAACACAACAATCACAGCAATATCCAGCTGTTAATTTCAACCAACAACAACCCAATATACATTCACCCAATCAAACAATATATTACCCTGCAAGAGAATCAACACCATCTCAAACATTATATACCAACGAATAGCAAGTCGTTAAAAACCACAAACGACCAAGAAATATAGATGAAGAAGGTCATTCAAGCCAGAGCGAAACAAACGAAACAAATAAATACTGTTTAAGTAGCAGCGTTCCGTTAAATAATCGATTTCAGAATCTTACTGAAGATGATTCAATGGAAACAAATTCACGTAATGAAGAACAAAAAAAGGATCCAAAACCACCACCAATTTTTATTGCTGGAGTAGGAAACATAAATCCACTGATTACGGAATTAGATAAAATAGCAAAAGAAAAGTACCACACAAAGTGACTGAGTAACAATCAAGTTAAAATAGAACCGACAGATAGTACACATACACCAATATTATAAAAATTCTAAAAGATAAAAATACAGAGTACCACACCTACAAAGCCAAACAAGACAAAAGTTTCCGAGTCGTATTAAAAAATGTCCACTACTCTACTAACATTGTGGAAATAAAAAATAGCATACAAGATTTAGGACATGAAGTTACAAATGTATGGAACATCAAAAAACCAGGTACGTCTACCTGTATTTTTCATCGACTTAAAACAAAAGGACAATAACAAAGAAATTTATAAAGTAAAATTACTAATGAATACATGTGTAACCTTTGAAGCACCACGCATTAAACGAAATATACCGCAATGTATGCGATGCCAACAATATGGTCATACAAAAAATTTTTGCAACAAAAATCCACGCTGCGTGAAATGCACAGGAGAACATTTAACGTCAAATTGTCCCAGAAAAATAAGAAACAAAGAAGTTCAATGAGTTAACTGTGAAGGGAGTCATCCAGCTAAAGGATGTATAGGACATAAACAGCTGCAGCAAAAATTATATCTACAATTAAGAAGTAAACATACACCTAATACAACAAGATACGTACAACCTAATATAACTTATGCGCAAACTTTACACCATGATCCATAACAAATAAACGGCTTTAATCAAACAAATCCAGTCATATCTAGTCAACAGAATAGCGATTTAACAGAGCTTGAAAATATGACGAAAGAGCTCATTAGTCAAATGGGCACAATTTTGAATTTAATCTCAACACTAGTAAACAAAATGTCATAATGGCTCAAATACTAAAAATAGCTTTATGGAATGCCAACGGCTTGTGCCAACATGCACAAGAGGTAAAACAATTCTTACAAATCAACTGCATAGATATAATGTTAGTGTCAGAGTCGCACTTCACCCAAAAAAGTCACATAAAAATCCCAAGATGTAGAAGATATAGCACTGGACATCCGGACGGTGATGCCCATGGTGTAACAGCAATCATTATAAGGGATGGCATTAAGTACCATGAATTACAAAATGATAACACAGAACATTTACAACCAACAACACTGGCAATAAACGATCATATGGGACAAATCAATGTATCAGCAGTATACTGGCCACCAAAGTTCAATAATAAAAAGGAAGACTACGAACACTTTTTCAACACTTTAGGGAATAAATTTATCACTGGAGGAGACTGGAACGCCAAAAACGAAATTTGGGGTTCACGAACAACAACACCAAAAGGCAGACAATCATTCGCTGCCTTAAGAGCAAATAACCTAACAGCAGTAATGACAAGGGAACCCACATACTGGCCTACTGATAGGAGAAAAATACCCGATTTACTAGACTTTGTAATTATAAAAAGAATAAATGAAAAACAAATTAAAGCAGAATCCTGTTTTGATTTATCATCCGATCATTCACCAGTTATAATAACACTGTACTCACAGATCTTAGAAAGACAAAAGCAGCCTATACTATACAGCAAGAAAACAAACTGGGATACGTATAGAACAGCTCTAGAACAACTAATTAACTTAAACATAACGTTAAAGACCCCAGAAGAAGTGGATACTGCTGTAACATACCTGACTACAGCGATACAGAATGCAGCATGGACAGCAACGCCCGACTACAACTGTGATACCATTAAGGAAAAATGTCCTATAATAGTTAAACAAAAAATTTCTGAGAAAAGAAAACTTAGAAAAAAGTGGCAGATCTCAAGAAACGAAGATGACAAAAGGAAATTTAATAAAGCAGCAAAAGAATTGAAACAGCTACTACAACAAATTGAAAATCAATCCATTCAAGACTATCTTAGTGAGTTATCACCACTAGAAGCATCAAACTATTCTCTGTGGAAAGCCAAATGAAAACTTAAGAAGCCTCAGGTTCACGTTCAACCAATCAAAGATAAGAATAATAAATGGGCTCGGAGTAACAAAGAGAAAGTTACAGCGTTTGCAAACCACTTAACGACAGTTTTCCGACCAAACAGTATAGATGAACTAGAACAAGAGCAAATGATACGCGAATATCTTAATGCACCATATCAAATGGAACTACCCATTAAAAACATCAGTCTTACAGAAATTAAAAATACCATATAAAATATCAACCCCAAAAGGGCTCCAGGTTTTGACCTAATGACCGGTAAAGTGTTACAAGAACTGTTAACTAAAGGGTATAAAGCTGTACAGCAAACATTCAATGCAATTTTGAGACTGAGACATTTCCCCAACCAATGGAAAATAGCACAAATAATAATGCTATTAAAACTTGGGAAAAATCCTAACCAAGCGGCATCTTACCGCCCAATTAGTTTGCTGCCAGTTCTTTCAAAAGTCTTTGAAAAGCTGTTCCTAATAAGAATGAAACCAACTCTAGAAAAAGAAAAAAAAACTGATTCCGAATCAGCAATTTGGTTTTAGAAACCAACATAATACTATCGAACAAGTACATCGGCTAGTGAATCAATCTGTCATTTGAAGAAAAGAACTACTGCACGGCGGTATTTCTGGACATCAACCAGTCCTTTGACAAGGTTTGGCATGAAGGTCTCTTGTTCAAACTAAAACAAAATCATCCATACATTTTTGTCATTATCCTTACTTCCTATCTAACTCATAGACATTTCCTAGTTAAATATCAAGATGAATATACAGATTTGGTGCCGATTCAATCGGGTGTACCACAAGGCAGCACCTTGGGGCCCATCTTGTATCTATTATACACTGCGGACTTGCCGACAACCGTCAAAACTACAACAACCACGTACGCGGACGATACTGTGGTCTTAGCAACACATGCCGATCCAGCCATTGCATCACAATACCTTCAAGACCATTTAAATAAGTTGCAAACTTGGTTAACCACCTGGAAAATAAAGGCAAATGAATCTAAATAGGTAAACGTAACGTTTACATTAAACAAAGGCACCTAAAACTACAACAGCCACGTACGCGGACGATACTGTGGTCTTAGCAACACATGCCGATCCAGCCATTGCATCACAATACCTTCAAGACCATTTAAATAAGTTGCAAACTTGGTTAACCACCTGGAAAATAAAGGCAAATGAATCTAAATAGGTAAACGTAACGTTTACATTAAACAAAGGTACCTGTCCTCCAGTTACGCTGAATGGCAAACAGATAATACAAGCAGATGATACAAAGTATCTTGGCATGCACATGGACAGGCGTTTGATCTGAAAGAAGCACATATGTACAAAACGAAAGCAACTTGGCATAAAAATATACTGGATGATTGGCAGAAAATCACAATTGTCACTTGAAAACAAACTACTTCTGTACAAAATTATTTTAAAACCTGTTTGGACTTACGGGATACAACTGTGGGGTACAGCCTCTAATTCAAATCTTGAAATTCTTCAGCGATTTCAGAACAAGGTCTTAAGAACACTGGTTAACGCTCCCTGGTATGTTCCAAATCACGTAATCACAAGAGACTTACAAATTCCATCTATCACAGAGGAAATAAAAAAATTTAGTGAAAACTATAGTGCTAAAACTCTAGTGCATCCAAATGTGCTTGCTAAAAATTTGTTTGAAAACACTGGTGAAGTGCAACGACTAAAACGTTTCAAGCCAAACAATCTAATGGACAGATTTGGTTAGATAAGTAAAGAATAGAATAATAATTAAGTTACATTGTAAAGACATTACTCACACTGCTAGTTAAAGGGAAACTTCATTGCAAGTTATTATGTTTTGCTGTTTGTTATATAAATTACTTACTGTCAAAAATAGACAGATTGTAAGCGAAGTGGAGAAAAAAAAATGATTCAAACGCGTCGAAAGTATTTGACAAATATGCTACTATTCAACTTATAAATGTAGTCATTGGCTTTATTTACTTCACGTTGTATTCGTACGTTGCCACTTGAGTTTATTTCTTCTATTTTATACAAAATCTGTCTTTTTCAAGACATTTTTTATTATTTCATTGTTATTTGTTGGCCAAACTGCCAAGTAAACGTTTTGAGCATGAGTGGAGTAGTTGTTCACAGTCAAGCTCGTGAAATTATTTATAAATTGTGCGAATTTATGAAGCGAGAAAAAGAATCAAAAGATTTTATTATTCCTGTCGATCGTGTGTATGAAAGATTAGCAGGCATATGTAAACGATAAGTTGATGGTTGAACATGGTCATTCTGTGGTAAGGTTGGTATTAGAATTTGAAATACTTCTACAAAAATGTTTTCTGATCAAACAAGGAGGGTCTCATTAAGTTGCACATTGCTGTGAAACGTAGTGGTTATTTCAACGTTTGTGTTGTGTTCTCCTATTGCAAGTATTGGAAGTTATAATATTATAATCACATTGAGAAGCTTCATTCAAGTTTTTATAGTACACATTTACACCTACTATTACTTAATTTAAGATTTATCGAACAAATAATTTTTCATATCTTCTAGTCAGCACAATAAACTAGTAGTGTGAACTAAATAAATACTTGTATTCGTATAACACTTTCTGACACATTGACACATTTTAATGTAATGACGTTAATTGATTGATTCCTGTTGTTGGTTCTTGAAAATATAAATATTTTTAGACCTACGATCAACGATGAGTTTTAAGAATTTATCTAATCGATGATTGCTAACATTAACAACCAAAAATCTTATCAATCTTATCTGTTGGGTGTAATTAAAGCTTATAAAAACATTGAACTTCATTTTTGCAAATTCTTGATGAAAACAGCTGATATTGAACAGGTTAGGTTATGTTTACTAAGTAAAAAAATTATTTTAATGCAAATATGAAATAGGTAATCCAACACATACCTAAATTGAAATTGTTACAAATGATCATTCAATAATAATGTATTCAGTTACGATATCAATCGTTAAAAAAATCGATAATTACTAAATTTATTCATTTGGCGTATATTTTTAGGATGGCATTTTTGCTACCGAAGTTTTCAGATTATAACATCTTTTAAGTGTTTCAAATAGTAGAAAATCGCGCCGCGCATCTCGAGTACCACGACGTTTTGTAACTGCTATAATACAACTGCTATAAACTTTACTTTATTAAAAAATATATATGAACACTGTTTCAAAAGCTATAGATAGAGTACTGTCTAACTCCTCGATACATACTAATTAGGAATAGAATTTCTGTATGTGGATAGGAAAAAACCGAAGAGAAAACTGAAGCAATACTTAATGCTGAACGACCAGAAAAAGTTGGTTAGGTATAGTGAATTACTGTGGTAGATTTTTAGAAAACTTAGTAACAAAATTATAACCATTACACAACCTTTTACAAAAAAATATTCCGTTTATATGGAATGCTCAATGCGAGCAAAGTTTTCTCTTAAATAAACAAGAAATTGTATCTGAGAAGGTATTAGTGCACTATAATCCTACGTTACTATTACTATTAGCAACCAATTAGAGTTCCTTTGCTTTGGGAGCAGTACTTTCAGACATAATGCTAGATGGTCCTGAAAAACCAATTCATATGCTTCGAGGACACTGTGTAAATTTGAAAATACTATAGTCAAATAGATAAAGAAGCAACGTCAATTTTTTGGGGATGTCATACATTCTTTTTGTATTTGTATAGACGTAAATTTAAACTTATTATAGACCATAAACCTTTAGTTACAATTTTCAGTCCTAATAAACATTTGCCCAATATAACGGCCACTAGGTTATTGCATTATGCTCAATTTGTATAAGGGTTAGGTTACGAGGTTACAGAGAAATATGGTAACAGATTCGCTTTCAAGATTAATATTTAAAAAAGATTCTAGTCTGTTAGAACTAGAGGATGTTACAATGTGCCATTTGCAACAAATTTTAGTGTTACCAGTTACTCATAAAAATATTGTACAAGAAACTACTCAAGATGTTACATTAAAACAGGTATACGAACATTTAAAATCGGGAAATAAAATTACGCAGGATAGTTTTGTAAGCCACTTTGCTTACGATAATTAAATTGGTTTATTTTAATTTGCCTCGCTCTAGCTCACTCGGGTATTGTACTCGCAAGATGGGGCTAGGTTCGTTTGGATAGATGGTTTTGGCTAAACACTGTTCACACTAAATGATTAGAAGGTAAGGTTTTGATACTTATATTGACCTATCCTTTACAAAGCTAAATATCTGAACTTAAGACTTAAGACCCTCTCCCTCTCCCTCTTCCTCTCCCTCTCCCTCTCCCTCTCTCCCTCTTTTCCCCCACCCCCTCCTATCTAGACCCCCTCCCTCCCTCCCTACCTCCCTACCTCCCGTTATAGCAATTTGGTATTCTGAACTGTGGCTGATTTTGAGCAAGCAAACTGTAATTAATTAAACCAAATCTGTTTTTGAACTGTAAGCTAGTTTCCGCAAACTGTGAGACATGATTTATTGATTTTGGTTGATTGATTGATTGAGATTGATCTGATTGATTTGATTGAGCACGATTTGTTTGAGATTCATCTGCTTAATTAAATGATTGATTGATTTGTTTGTGTATGTGGGAAAGAGCCGAATGAAAGAAACAGACAGAGAGAGAGGGAGAGAGAGAGGAACGGATAAACGAGAGAGAGAGAAAGAGAGATGTGTGCATGATCTACTTTTATTGCAGAAAATGTTCATTAGTCTATACACCACTAGATGGCGCCTCAAACAAACCCTTATTAGTCCTACCTCTACCTTTATTACAGAAAAAACTCTCTAGTTCAAAAATACACAACTGGATGGCGCTAAAAATCAATTTTAATTCAATGGGGGCCAGGGCGCTGTCCTAGCACAGGTCTTGTCTTAAAATTAGAAATAGGGCCACCTTACTAGAAGACAAATTTTTATGACGAGGACGAAGGTCTACACCTGTCTTATAAGATTAGGTTAGAACCCACATACAATTGCACCAAGGGGCCCACGATAGAAGCCAAGTCTCAAGAGCTAGTTTCTGCACTTGTCTTATAAGGTTAGGGCCCCATACCATTTCCAACCAGAAGGCCGCGACATGGGCGAAGGCCCAAGAACAAGTTTTGAAGATCTACACGTGTCTTACAAGTTAGCATTAGGGCCCCTTATTAAAATACAAATTCAAATTTCCCGCCATAACCAATCAGAATTGGAGGACTTAGTCCTCCAATCAGAGTACAGCGGCTGAGTGGTGGGCTAAGGACCAATCAGAAGCCAGAGAAGCGAGTGCACGCACGACCAATCGGTTAAAATGTGGGGTGTGGCTTATTTTTAATCTCTCCAATAAGAACACTGCATGTACTTGCAATTTCCTAACTTCCAAGGGGTATATACCCAAAAAAGCTATTAATGCTGCCAAAAGGACCTTAATTAAGGGCTCAACTCCGCCCAAGGGTTGAAAAGGGCCCCCGAAAAGAAGCCGACCCCACCCTCCAAATATACGCCTCCCACGTGGGTGAGTACAAAAAGTGGAGGAGAAGGTGCCCCAGTGGGCGAGGCTTGTGACGTAAAAAAAGTGGAGGGGGATGGTGCTCCATTACTACTCGTGTACCATTTTTAATAAAAATATTGCTTTCCCTACTTGCTTATTCTCCCGTCAGAAGTCACTATATACAAATTCTTATATTTACTATTTCCATTAAATTGACAATAACTAAATATTGACTCTAACTAAACTTAAATTAAAATTACAACGTAATACGTTAACTGTTAATACAGCAACAGAAGAAGCAAATATGTAGGGAACTCCATCGGAAATATATAACAGCACAAGTTCACAAGGAACTGAATCTAATCAAGAAATTAATCACCATACAGGTACCGGTTGGACCAATAAGCCGATCCTCCGGCTATATCTCAGGAACTGCTTATCGTACAGCTTTTGTAAAAAAATTTCCTTATTAAAAAGGGCCAAGGGAAATCGCTGGAAATAACTTTCAAGTTTCTAGCTTTACCGCCAGATGTAATAATCTTTATAGAAAAATTTAAAAACAATTTTTTTATAAAATATATCCAATCATAGTAGGCATTAAATAAGTAAATTAGAATGATGCATAATTTCTGCACAAATTTTGTTAAATACTTTTTTCTCTATTTTTTCAAATAAAGGGTGTGGAAGAGAGGGAATGATCAACCTATTTTAACGAAATTATTCTCATTCGAAAGGGAGTAAGTCGATATCTTCTGTCTAAGTAAAAACGTGACTAGTATTGGCTCACTCTGTATTATAATTAAAAATAACAAAATATGTGAGTATTTTCAGAATTTGTTAAACTAAGAAGGCTACGAAATAAAGTTGACAGGGGCTTCAAATTGTTCATTTAATGACAATAGTCGAAATATTGCGATCTTTTTAAGAAGTGTTGGCATATAACTCGAATATAATTTTTCTTAATTAGATATTAATATTACTAATATCAGTAAATAATCAGCATTAATTCATAATGAGTGTATCAAATGCCGAATTGTATTATATGATTGGAGTTTATTTCGAATGCCATCAAAATGCCGCTGTTGCCTCACGTATATATACCATAAGATATCCTGACAGGAGGCATTATAGCAAAGAAGTATTTAAAAGCTCTCGTCGTCCTTGTTATAAATAACGTGGTGTAGGTGTGGCCGAAGATAATGTAATCAATGTTCTTACTCTCTACAGAATTAAACATATCAAAAACTACCGTTCTAAGGATTTTAAAGCATAACTGGTAGGTTTCTTATAATATTATGAACTGCATGTTTAAGTTTGAAAATTGTAATCCTCTTTAACTTTTAGGTTCAACTGTTTTATTTTCATATTGCGATAAAAACGGCAACATAGCACTATAATCATTTCATTCATTCCTTAAAAATATTTGTTTTTCTATGTTTTTTAGGCTGCATCCTTATGATGTAGTTCTCCACCAAGCTTTACATGAAAGGGGTTTCGATGCAAGACTGGATTACTGCAATTGGATTTTAGGTATGCTGGAAGAACAACCGCATATCATATCAAATATTTTGTGTACAGACGAAGCCACATTTAGTAGTGCCTGTAGTGTTAATCTGCATAATATGCATTATTGGGCTGAAGAAAATCCGCACTGGATGGACGAAGTGCAGCTTCAAGGTAGGTGGAGTCTTAAAGTTTGGTGTGGTACAGTTGATGGAAAAATCATAGGACCATATTTCTTTGAAGAAGCTTTAAATGGCGATACGTTTAAATTTTTTGGAAAATGAATTGCCTATTTCATTAGAAGATATTTCCTTACAAAAAAGAAGAGATCTGATATTTCAGCATGATGGGTGTCCTGCGCACTATTCCAGGCGAGTTAGAGATTATTTGAATTTAAGATATCCATATAAATGAATTGGAAGGGAACTATATTTCCATGGCCAGCTAGATGTCCTGACTTAACATGTCTAAACGTTTATCTATGGGGAAAATTAAAGGAGTCAGTCTTTGAAACTCGACCAACCACGTGACAAGACTTGAAACAACGCATTATAAACGCAATAAATAGTATATCTATAGCTGAGATTGAAGCAGCTGTTATGTCCACCCGCTATAGACGTCTTTGTGTGGACAACGATGGAAAACATTTTGAACATTTAATTGGACATTAAGTTTTAATCTTTGTGATCTTATTTTCATATATTTTGTTATTTTAAGTTTATAATACAGAGTGAGCCAATGCTAGTTACGTATTTTTCAGCGTTTCTACTTATATCTCGAGTTAGACAAAAGATATCGATATGCGGTTTGCGCCATTTTGTTACGAATTTAATCAGTTTCCGTTGTAATCTACAATACTTAGGTGTTTCCGTTTAAAAATTGTACCATAAACAAATTTTAATTTTTTTTTATTCGAAAGTGCCCTCTATCTACGACAATTAAAACTAAATTCAATCGTTTTATAGTAGATGTAATGGTTCATCTACGTCCTTTCGAATGAGAATAATTTCGTTAAAATATGTTGATCCAAACCAAAGTTATAGGCATTTATTCATACAAATATTCCCATTCTCCCCCACCCTTTATTTGAAAAAAATAGAGAAAAAGGTATTTAACAAAATTTGTGCAAAAATTATGCTTCATTCTAATTTTTTTATTTAATATCTACTATGATTGGACATATTTTATAAAAAAATTGTTTTCAAATTTTTCTATAAAGATTATGCCCTCTAGCGGTAAAGCTAGAAACTTGAAAGTTATTTCCAACGATTTCCCTTGGCCGTTTTTACTAAGGAAATTTGTTTCCCAAAGCTGTACAGTAAACAGTTCCTGAGATATAGCGGGAGGATCGGCTTATTGGTCCATCCGGTACAAATGAAAACCATACGAAGGAAGAAACTGAAAGAAATAGGAATTCAAATTCTAAAAATGTCAATGAACAGGAACAGAGTGAAAATAAAGCAGGTAAAGAGTTGAGAAGAAGTAATAGGGCTAGAAAAACCAAGGTTTGGCTTTAAGTAACGGGGAAATATGTTATATATGTTAAAGATAATGTGCGTATCTCCGTTAGTGTGCACATTACCTAGGGAATCTGCAGATTATCTGTACCCACCAGTTAAAGTGCGTAAACATCATTTATTTCCTCACTGTATCTAGTCATTGTGCAAATTATCTAGTTAATATGCAGGTTAACTGAAATACAGCAGTTAAAGTTCAGAAATAACCAGTTTATATTTACATATTGCACATACGATACAATTAATGAAAATAAAACAGTTGTAAAATGAAAATATCTTTATTCTAACAGTACTACATTCCGAATACATGGTAATTTCCTATTTGTTTGTGCAACTAAAGGATTGGTGGCACTTAGAGTTACACAAGACATTATGTTTCCGATAAAGGCATATTTTTGTAATGCATTTGGATTTGCATCCACATTTTTGAAATCCTTGACCAGTGCCCAGAGACTGATTTGTTGCCACGCTACGTAAAGATACTTCGACGTTAGGAACTTCTTCTATTGTGATGAATTTTTTTTTACAAATACTAAATTGAGATCGAACATACAGTTGCTTCAAGACACCCATTTTAGTACCTAGTTTATAAAACCCGTCGTCTGATTGATTGAGAACTATTACCAAAATTGAGCGAACATCAGTCTTCGCTCTATCCACTTCGGGTATCTTTATTCTTACAGTGGTGCCTTCATTAGCCACTGGGTGATTGACATCAGATAATGCTTGCATTTTCTTTGCCTGCTCTCCTAAGCTTTCTTTGGCGCTGTTTCGTTGGTTTTCTTGATTAATCTGATTTACGCATATGGAACATACTAGTTTGCTACCAAAACCTTCAGTAGCTTGAGTTACACCGCAGATTGCGTGAACGTTATTGTTACATTTGTAGCAAGTGTGGGCGCCTGATGTTTCTTTCAAACATACAATACAAGCAAGATCTATAGATGGTAACGTTTCTTGTCTTGTTTCATTGCCATATTCTTCTGTTTGTGTTTTATTGCCATGTTCCTTTGCGTTGTCTTGTGTTGAGTGTTGAGAATTAACGAAATGTTGACTATCCTCTGCTTCATTAGAAACGATGGGTTGTGTATCAGCTAGTTGCTCTAGGTCCTCTTCACTATTAATAGAATCAAATACGTCTTTAGGTATGAAAGATGACGAAAGTCCTACCCTTGCAGTACATCCGAACATTGCTGCATAAGGGCTCCTTTTTATACCAGAATGGTATGCTCGATTTTTCATAAATTGTACAAAGCGTACTCCCTCACTCCATTCGTTGGTATTATTTTCTGTCATTCAAGTAGTCAGCACGTTTTCAATGTTTTGGTTGGCGCTTTCCACACTGCCCTTGCTTTGACTATGCCGAGGTTTACCATGCACTATTTTTAGTTCCGGCCACATTGATTTTAAACTTTCCAAAATGTTGTTACAAAATTCTCGCCCATTATCCAACTCAGTATACATGGCGATCCAATCAAAAGGAATATGTCTAGTATATGATAAGCAACTTCATCTGCTCGTTTTGAGGTTAGAGGCTTCAAAACAACAAATTTTGTTAAAGTGATCCTGATATACTATAAGCAATTTGTATGTTCTGTCAGGCTGCGACTGGTAATCGATTAGGTCCACTTAGGTTTCACTACAGCGCCCTTCCTTTCACTCTTTTGTTTTTATTGGCAAGATTCGCATAAATTCAAAAACACCTTAGTTTGGGCCTGCGTTATATTTTTGTAGCGTTTATTCAATTCCTTGACCATTCTGTCTCTGCCCCCGTGACCAATGGACGAATGAGTAGAATGAAGTATTTCAAATAACTCTTCCACATGAACGTAGAGTTTTACATCTTCATTAGAACCTGAAAGGGGTTCTATGGGTTTTTCCGAACCTTGGAGAGTGAGCACATCGTACCTTTCCATAATGCGGTAATCACGGGATGATTCCTGCATTTTTCCTTTGTAATTAAAACACTGTTATACTTATAGTCTTTGCTCAAAAGTATGGAATTAAATTTATCCCTCATATTTTGTTTTAGTACACCTATGGCTTGCATTTTGACTAAATACTTTAGCTAAACACAGAGAACACAATATAACTCTATATACCGTCACAATAAACGCGCGCACCGCACTGGACTGGACTGCACACAATGGTTGACTGACTCACAGATTATAATGATACCCCAACACGGGACATCGCACGATCGTGAATGACCAATCAGGAGCACGTTATGTTCAATCAAACCTCAACGGATTTAAATCTTCGCACTTTAACGGTCGTTTCCTCGTTAATGTGCACATTAACGCGGTAAAGTGCAAAAAACACATATTTTTTAACTTTAACGGGTGAAATTAGTTAATTTGCGGATTATCCATGTAATGTGCACATTAACGGTGATCGCACATTATCGTTAACATATACAGGGTTTTCCACGGTAGGCGTTCGTTAGAAGTTTATGTGGTTAGAAACAATTTAGAAATCTGAATTTTTGGACTTACGGGTTATTTAAAATTTTCTTTCATTCTAAAATATTTTCAAGGTCATGTTACTTCCGGTTATACCGGAAGTCGCCACTAACTTCCTTATTTTAAATGGAACACCCTGTATATGATTTTATTTTTGGATTCTTGACAAAATTTTAGGATGTCTTATAAGGGTTTCCTATACCTTTTTCAACTGTTTCTTAGATATCTTGATTTTTCAAAATTTTGAAAGATGTAACCCTATTTCCAACACTGCTTGTCTTACTTATTTTGACTGATGGAAAGTGCTTCTGGAGTAGACAGAAGCATAAGAACTATACTTTTGAAATACTCATTGACAATTGATTTATTGCATACATGGTGTTCAAAATTTGATGAACTATTAAACAATTTTCAAAGTTGAAAAACTTTGTTAATTCAAATGTGACACCCTGTATATTATTGGATGAATAGATGCAGCATTTAGTTATGTATCGTTTGGCTATAACATTACCTATACCTATTATCGACAATTTTCTTGTTAATTAATATTTTCTACTTTAATGTGATTTTTGACAGAAACTGAAATGTTTTTCAAAAATAAAATGAACTTAATTCAAACTACACAAATTCTATTTTATTAAAACAATGAAATAAAACAAGAAGATAACAAAATTGAGAGCATAATAACAAATGAAAACATAAAACAATTATTTGAACATAACTAGAAGAAAAGTGATAAAAAGATAAAATGAATCATTACAAATGTTCCACATGACCGCCAATTTGATTTAAGCATTTTATAACTCGTATAACTCCGTATTGTTTATAAAGCCGATAAAATTCCAAAACTGCAACCTATTGAGCTTTGATTTTGACACGCATTAAAACATTGTTGTTGATTTAATGTCAAATCAGTACAATTTAAGTGATTTTGTAATTTTTAAGTATTTTTTAAGTACTGTTTATAATGGAATGTATTCAAGAATATTCTAACCATGATTTATTAAATTTGTTTTACACGCATGGTGAATGTGGACGAATTGTTGGGCGAACATGCAGGTTGTTTAACGAACGGTATCCACACCTACCATTAATGACACCTGGAAAATTTGCAAGAATTGAAGCTCGATTTATTGCAACTGGAAGTATAAGGGCAACTCGAACGCATTTAAAACCAGTAATAGATAATGTAGTTAACGAGGTGAACGTGTTAGCTTATTTTCACGCTTATCCACGAACTTCAATTACAGCAGCTGCACTGGATTTGGATATTTCACACACCAATCCACAGAAAATTAAAGAAGTATAAAATGCATCCTTTTCGGTAATAACTGTGCAAGGATTACACCTTGGTGATCAGGCACGGCGAGTTAACTTTGTGAATTTATTCTTGTACAAATGACCGAATATCTGAGATTTCTTCACAACATTATTTGGACCGATGAATCAAAATTCAGTAGAGAAGGAATTTTCAATCGCCGAAATAATCACTACTGGGCAAGATAATCCACATGTAACAAGAGAACGTAATCACCAGTTCCAATTTAGTTTTAACGTTTTTTGTTTAGTTATGGATAATAGAGTGGCATATCAAGTGTACGATAAAAATTTGAATGGGGCGAGATATCTTGAAATTCTCCGTGGATTTGTTATGGATTTTCTAAATACTCTACCTGCATGTGATAGGGCAAACAGTTGGTATCAGCTGGATGGTGCTCCCGCAGATTTCCACTATAGCTGTACACCAACAGTTGACATTGATGTTTGAAGATCGGTGGATTGGCCCACAAGGACCTTGGAACTGGTCACCGAGATCACCCGATTTGACGCCCCTGGACTTTTACCTATGGGGTCGTATAAAAGAATTGGTGTACTCTAGGCCAGTTCAAACTAGAGAGGAATTGCTAAATAGTGTTCAGAATGCATTCAATAGTATGTGTCTACACGAAATTCGGCGATCTATTTCGCAAGGAGTACATGGCAGAGTTATAAAATGCTTAAATCAAATTGGCGGTCATGTGGAACATTTGTAATGATTCACTTTATCTTTTTTATCACTTTTCTTCTAGTTATGTTCAAATAATTGTTTTATGTTTTCATTTGTTATTATGCTCTCAATTTTGTTGTTTTATTTCATTGTTTTAATAAAATAGAATTTGTGTAGTTTGAATTAAGTTCATTTTATTTTTGAAAACATTTCAGTTACGGTCAAAATCACATTAAAGTAGAAAATATTAATTAACAAGAAAATTGTCGATAATAGGTATAGGTAATGTTATAGCCAAACGATGCATAAGTAAATGCTGCATCTATTCATCCAATAATATACAGGGTGTCACATTTGAATTAACAAAGTTTTTCAACTTTGAAAATTGTTTAATAGTTCATCAAATTTTGAACACCATGTATGCAATAAATCAATTGTCAATGAGTATTTCAAAAGTATAGTTCTTATGCTTCTGTCTACTTCAGAAGCACTTTCCGACAGTCAAAATAAGTAAGATAAGCAGAGTTGAAAATAGGGTTACATCTTTCAAAATTTTGAAAAATCAAGATATCTAAGAAACAGTTGAAAAAAGGAATAGGAAACCCTTATAAGACTTATCCTAAAATTTTGTCAAAAATCCTAAAATAAAATAATATACAGGGTGTTCTATTTAAAATAAGGAAGTTAGTGGCGACTTCCGGTATAAGCTTGAAAATATTTTAGAATGAAAGAGAATCTTAAATAACCCTTAAGTCCAAAAATTCATATTTCTAAATTGTTTCTAACCACAAAAACTTCTAACAAACGCCTATCGTGAAAACCCTGTATACTATTTTCAAGTGTAGATTAAGGTTAATGGTAGTTGATACAAAAACAAAAGATATAGAACAACGTCTGTCATTGTTAAATTGTAAAAATGTTACGGTTCGAAATAAAGAAACTTGTTCTACAACTAGTGCATACATTTTAGAATCTATTATCATTTCCTTATCCTTATCACACAACACGACAAGATTTATAACCAATGAATGCAATCACTGTAAGCAGCATAAAGCCGCGGCATTTAATTTTTTGGTTCATAGATTGCCTAATTTTCCTCTTTCAATTCAAAATGATGATAAATCATTGTGCACTCTTAAAGAAATTGCTGGTTTTCAGATAAAGTGGTTATGAATGCAGTTAGGAAACAAACACATAGGTTGAGGGTTAAGAATGTATCTGCATTAGGTAACGCTAGAGAACAAATAAAAGCAATGTATGTAAAATTAACAAACTCTTCTGTCACCACTTCTGATAATTGTTTGCAAACTTTTTTAGGCAATCTAAGGGATCAAGTGGATAAACAGGATAGGTCGAGAATTTATAAAATTAATTGTAAAAATTGTGAACAAATAAATATATGTAGGGCAAACTAAACGACTTATAAAAAATCGCTTTAATGAACAGATAATTCATATCAAATATAAACATTAGTCTGGCGTAGCCCTACATATGCTTGATAAAAAAAACTCGTATCATTTTATCTTCTAGTAAGTAACTAAAATATAATAAGCCAAGCTTAATTCGATGTGGACGCAAGTAACCGAAAAAATTATACGTGTTTTCTTTATCTTAACAGTTTTATGTGAGTGCAGTGACTTCGCTGCTCTTAAACATTAATTATACGTAATCCTTGAATTTCTTTTAATTTTTACAATTATTAGATTTCATTTAATTATAAATTAATCCTTGATATTATCTTTTTGTTCAAAAGATATCAAAATAATAATAATAATTACAAAGATATTAAAAAGTGAAAACATTCATGAACAAGGGTACTTACACCAACCTCTGATCCCATTAATTACAGAAGTGTTAATAACCGTTTTGAAATTTGTCCCGGTTTCCTTCAAGATCAAAAAAAGTCATTTATTGACTGACATACATGTACGTGTATGAAATATAATTTCACATGAGCAATATAAAAAGAGTAACGCAATGAGAAATTTGTAACACTAATTATGTAGTTAATTCCGGTATAAATATGCACTCTCTTTGTCATAATAGTAGTCTTTTATATAACAAACATTAAAATGAGTAAAAGTGAATGTTTCCTTATATTAAGTACATCCTTAAATTCGTAATCAATTTATTTATTTAGGTGTACTCTATAAATAATAATATTTTGTAATTATACTCATAGGTATAACAATGTGCTATACATTTTTGACCCTGACACAATCTTTTGCGACTACCAAAGCGTGAAATTTTTTTACCATTTTCACAGGAAAATTACATTTAATGTTGCGTTATAATTAGTTTAGGCAAGAGGGGGTGCGCTTAAGCAACCTCCACTTTAAAAACAAGTATATAAACATAATTTTTCTATCAAAATTTTAGTACAGTTCATAAATCAGCACAGACCTTTTAAATATGTTTAAATTGGTGGTGTTGTCGTTTCTTATTGCTGTAATTGCAGCAGCACCAACTCCTGGGTACCTACATGCTGCTCCAATTGCTTATTCATCCCATTATATTCCATCAGCTGTAAGCCATTCCTCCAGGATTGATTACCATAGTAAACCGATTATTACCTATACTGCTCCGTTGGTGACATCGCATGTGGTTGCTACCCCAGTGATTAAGGATTACAGTTTATTGGGAGGATATGGGTATGGACATGGAATTCATGGCTATGGATATGGACATGGGCTCGATTTACATGGTCTTCATGGATGGTGAAAACCTTTAATTTTAATTTATTGTACTCAAATAAAAAAAATGTATTATCTATTTTTTTACTCTTTATCTTTCGTTTAATATTATTTATCTTTCACTGTATAATAACAGCTTATACAAACACAACGTTTTTTATTTATTTCTGAACATACACTAGTTTAGGATAATGAAAAAAAATGCCGTGAGTTTAGTTGGTTTTAAAGCTGATTAATTTTTATTGATTTTTTACGTTTGAATTGCTTAATACAACGTTTCTGCGTTTATTGATGTTAATATTGTCCAATAATTATCAACCCATTGAAAACTAAACGATTTTGCAAACAGAAACGTTTCAATTAAAAAAGTGTAAAATAAAAATAAATATTGAGTTAAAACTGTTTTTAGTGTTCGCGTTGTATGTGCGTTCTACGTAAACTGTGCTACATTTCTGTGAATTTAAATATAGATTACCCAATAGTACCAAAAAAGTAATAATAAATCGTGAAAACAATTATAAATGTGTTAGTATTAACATTGCTGTTGAAGTACTATATGCCACGGTGCGCACGTTTATGAAGATCGATTGAAGATACGTGTCTGAAATTTTGGTAAAAGGAGTTTGCGGAAGATAGGGTTACACTGAAAGTTGCCAGTTACTTATTTTAAATAAAATGTTACATTTTTACTTTCTTGCTAAACAAGAAAGTATTGCGGTCGAAAAAAAATCGAAAAAAATAAGTTGCTTTATTTTGATGTTTTATGACTCCCTGAATCCGAAAAATAAAATTTTGGAAAATTTTTCAAAATGTCTGTGTGTGGTGTGTGTGTGTGTGTGTCTGTAGTCACTCGCCATCCGAAACCATAAGGCCGATATATTTATGAAATTTGGAATGAAGACCTACAAGACAATTATGTCGACAAAACAAGGTTTTAAACGCAATAGGTATGCAGGGGTGAAAATAAGGGTGTTATTCTGGGGACAAATTTTCAAATTTTAATATAGAAGATTGAAATTCAGGTCATCAATAACTCGCATGGAATGCAATTTTTTAAAACTTTCAAAATTGAATATGGCCCCACTTAGAGTCACGTGTACATTTTTTCTGTAGAAATATATATTTACGATACCGTTCAAGATTTAAAAGAATTGAAAACAGATATGCGCAGTTACATAAAGGCCCTTTAAAGAAATTGCCTACATTTGAGGGGTCAAGCTTAAGCAATTATTCGAAATTGATTTATTCAAAATTCTCTCCAAGCATTTTTTTTTGTTTTTTTTATTTTCTAGGCAACCAGTCACTCTTATGAATGCAACTAACCTGCTTCTTCTAAAGCTACTAGTATAGGTGAAATTTTCAAATATTTAATATTGATATTGTTAGAACTATTTTGCTTACAGACTTGGGATTGTGGAAATGAAATGATATTATCCTGATGAAAACAATGCTTTCCGGTTTTTCCGGAAACTGCAAATATTCCTCGTATTGTTGGTATAACATACACATACTCTTACTTTATTTGAAAGGAAGCGACATTTGCTTTAAAATGATATGAAACAGTTCATGGTTATCTTGAAAGATAAGCAAGATATCTATTTTTAACTTACAACCTACATACAGTGCTTTCATTTTAAAACTAGTCACCCTTAATATTTTTTTAGCAATGGAATCTCGACCTAGAAAAAAATACGTCAATTTGGATGTTTAGGGGGACATTCAAAAACAGTGTTTATGGAATTTTACTTTTCACCCCTTAATCCCCACTCCCCTCACTTTAAAATTTCAAATTGCACCACCTAGCTTGTGATACATCATTTTGAAGGTATTCAAAATACAAATCCAATGGCGTTCAGAAAATTGATTTCCATCGCCCCATTTTGAAATTACAAGCGAAATTGTCAATACTATAGGAATAAATTTTGTTCATTGATTTCATTGTTCAAGACAATACCCATAGTTTATCAAGTGTGAAATACGAAGTGATACGGCAACTATATCTCCTCCCACGAATATTTTTATCGTGTTTTTATCGATTTGGATTATTTTTGCTTTCAGAGTTCAGTTAAGGTAAGCCGTATTTCAGTTTGTAATTTATTGCCGACTGCAACTATTTATAATCAAGTCTGTTTCGGTTAAGTTCTTGAATTTTGACAATTCATTACTTCAGTTTGAAACATTGAATTTGAATGAAACCAAGAATCAATCATGGTTTACACTATTCAAGAAAGAGTTGAAAGCCCAGAATAAGTGTGCTTGTAGCACAGCCCGAGTCTTCAACGAAACGCATCCTGAAAAAAATGTTGGACATCAATATGTGTTAACTCTGGTGATAAAATTTGAAGAAACTATGTAACAAAGCAAGAAAGACACCACGAGTTCTCAACGAAGCTGCACAAATTGAGGTCTTAGGCCATTTTGCCGCTGAACCTACGACTTCAATTCCAAAAGTCGCTGCATTAACGAATATTTCTGTTGGTTCCATACACAAGACTTTAAAACGTCACAAGTTCTTTCCTTACAAATTTACCATTCTTCATGAACTCACTGAAGATGATTACGATAGGAGGATTCAATTCTGTGAAATACTGACTGCGATCATTCAAAATGACAGCAATTAGGTAAGGAATAGTTGCTTCAGTGATGAATCGACGTTCTATCTGAATGGCTTTGTTAATAAACAGAACTGTAGATATTGGGATCTTCAAAATCCTAACGTGTTCTTAGAGGGTCATACGCAGTTTCCAGAAAAAATTAATGTCTGGGCAGGAATTCTTGAAAATGAAATAATAGGTCCTTTGTTTATCGAAGAAAATTTAACCGCTGATTTGTATTTAAATTTATTGGAAAACTACATTGATCCGCTTATAACTGAGTCCTTAGAAAATCAAGCTGACGAAGAAGGCAACCCAGATGAAAGAAATTTGCAGTATCAACAAGACGGTGCAGCACCCCCACGCTATGCGTTGGGTGTTCGCGAGTGGCTTAATCAACGGTTTGCCGGCAAATGGATTGGCAGAAGAGACGCAATAGAATGGCCTGCCAGATTTCCCGAATTAACGCCATTGGATTTTTTCCTTTTGGGTTATTTAAACTCAATCGTGTATCGTAACCCTCAACCAGAAAATATTCAGGACCTTAGAGCTAGGATCACTCAAGCTTACCAGCAAATTACTACGGAAATATTTCAAAATGTTAGAGAAGAATTCGTTAATAGATTGATTTATTGTTTAGCTAAGAATGGAGAACATTTTGAGCACTTAATAAAGTGAGGTTACACGAATAGTTTGTATTGTTGTTTACCTAAGAATAGAGAACATTTTGAGCATTTAATAAAGTATTGTTTTTGTCTTGAACAATGAAATCAATGAACAAAATTTATTCCTATAGTATTGACATTATCGCTTCTAATTTCAAAATGGGGCGATGGAAACCAATTTTCTGAACGCCGTTGGATTTGTATTTTGAATACCTTCAAAATGATGTATCACAAGCTAGGGGGTTCAATTTGAAATTTTAAAGCGAGGGGAGTGGGGATTAAGGGGTGAAAAGTAAAATTCCATGAACACTGTTTTTGAATGTCAAGATTCCATTGCTAAAAAAAATTTAAGGGTGACTAGTTTTGAAATGAAAGCACTGTATAAATATGTAGGTATAGAAGGTTATGAAATCGACTTTTTTTTACTATTGTTAAATCGACTTATTAGCTCATTTTACAACTTTGGCCAAGTTTCGTCAAGATTGGCCATGATGTCTGGATGTCTAGGAGAGGGGGGTTATTAGGGCCAGTTTTTGGTTTTCATTAAATATTCCTAAAACAGCTGAATATTTCAAAAGTATAAAAATACCCCAAGTATTTTTTAGTATTTGCCAATAAAGTTCTGTAATGCAGCAGTATTCACCTAGTTTATTAGATTTTTGGATTCTACGTAATATTCTTAACTCTTCATGAAAGTGTCCTCTACGAAAATGTAGCCGTTTTTGAGATAATTAGTAGTTATCAAAATTTCTCAAATTTGTAATAATATTTTTTCCCATAATACTTAAACTAGTAGCTTAAGTAATGCACTGTAGCTTATGCTAGAAGTATTACAGGATGTTCAAACTTTTATTAAATATGCTGAAATATTCAAGCATAATAAAGCCAATTTTTTCTAATGGATCATCCTGTGTAGACAGTGTCACATTTTGGATGAACCCTGTTCTACTCTTTCGTGCAACGAGAGATGCCACAAGCAGAATTGTCATAGTCCTGTTAGTATTTGACATACAGCGCGAAATTCAAAGTTTGCACATTTTAAACATCCCTCGTAACAGCTTTGCCTTGTAATTGATCGAAATGGTGAAAAGTGGCTTTTATACAGAATTTTCCGTAGAACTTAGTAGCGTTCATAGTTTTCCCCACAAAAAGTCAGTTTTGTTTTTTTAAATGGAACACCCTGTATATATTTTTATTAAGTAATAGAGGTTACTCTCAGCTTTCAAAAAATATATATTGTGTGGCACTTCCTCGCATTATTAACCTCGTTTTCACGAAAACGTAGAACAAGGTCGCGAAAACCGCATCTTTCTATCTTTGCTCGCAAATGAGATACCCTACAAGTTCAACCAAAATGTGACACAGTTTGTACAGGGTGATCCATTAGAAAAAATTGACTTTATTGTTTTTTTTTTATGATTGTGGACCTGAACAGGCTAAATAAGGCCTATCGTGCTAAAGCACTCAGGAACACTTAGGAGGATGGATAGAGGGATAATGAATTACCAATAGATGCCTATGAACAGCTACCTTAAATTTTCTCATATCATAAGTGAGAGGAAAACAGGAACTAGGGAGATCATTCCAGAGTTTAGAAGCCGTGTAGAAAAATGTGGATTGCGCCCGTTTGGTACGACAAGTGGAGATTTGTACTGCATACTGATGATGTGAATGAGTGAACCGAGTGTTTCTCACAAAGATAGCCGGAGATGGTATCAAATAATGTAATTCACCAGCACAATAGACGTTGTAATAACGATAATACAAAGAAAGAACTGTAACCATCCTTCTATGCTCAAGGGACTGTATGTGAGAAATTAAGGACGGGTCATTTATAAGCCTAATCGCTCTCTTTTGAATACGATCAACGATATCGAGAGCGTATTGGGGAGCACCAACCCAAAGGTGAGAATTATATTCCAGATGAGGCCGAATTTGGGCCTTATACAGCAGAAGGAGTTGTCGAGAGGTAAAGTACTGCTTAGATCTGTACAAAAAGCCTATTTTACGAGCAGCTGTTTTGGTAGAGAGATTTGAAGATACAGTCATACCCAACACAGTAATAGAGTCTGCAAAACTTAAGAACTGAGCCATTCATACTTACAACAGGAAATGATCGACCTTTTTTGGCGGACATAAGGCAACACTGAGTTTTGTTAGCATTAAATTTAACTAGATTATTGCTTCCCCATTCGAGAATACGTTGAATGTCTTTGTTGATTGAATTTGCCATTTCAGCTTTAATTTCTTGATTTGACATAGAAGGTGGATTATCACTATGAGTAGACTGAGATGAACTACTGTAAAGAGTGCTATCGTCAGCAAAGCAATGGATGGGGTTAGTTCTTGAAGAAATAAGGTCATTTATGTACAGCAGAAAAAGTGTAGGCACTATAACGGATCCCTGTGGTACGCCCGCGTTAATGCTAACTTGTTTTGAAAAAAAGCCATCAACTACGACACGTATTCGTCTTTTATCAAGGAAACTAGAAACCCAGTTGATGAGCGTATTATTTAACCCAAACGAGGTGAGTTTGGCAAGTAAATACTTATGCCAAACTTGGTCAAATGCCTTTGAGATATCTAAAGCGACTACAACTGTTTCACCGGACTGCTCTACTGCATTGTTCCAAACTTGGGTCACATATGAAAGAAGATCGCCTGTTGAACGACTTTGCCTAAACCCATATTGGTGGTCACTAAGGAGTTTGTTAGTTTCAAGGAACGTGAGCAGTTGCTGATTGATGGCTTTTTCCATGATTTTAGACAAAATGGAAGTGATGGCAATTGGTCTGTAATTTGAGGGATCGGTCTTATCACCTTTTTTGGGAATTGATTGAACATTTGCTAACTTCCATGATGAAGGGAATTCCCCAGAAGATATAGAGATCGTATAAAGCTTAGATAGGACTGGTACTAGTTCGGGTGAATATTTCTTTGACAATAGCTGGGATACCGTCTGGGCCAGTCGCCTTATTGAGATCAAGCCTACTGATGATCGATTCCAAAGGCTTGTACCGAAAATGAATTGGTTTCATAACGTATGAAGAAGAGTTGACTAGGGGCACATCTTTTCGAGAATCATTGAGACACGAGTTTGATGCAAACAAATCTACAAGAACGTTGGCTTTGTCTACAGAATCAGCAAATACCGATCCGTGAATAGATGTCAGGGGGGGAAATGAAGATGTTCGAAAGTTTTTACTAATGGCTTTTGCTAAAGACCAAAATTTACGACTGCCTAAAGGAGATGTAGCTAGTTCATTGCATTTTCGTTGTTCGAACAACTTTTTAGTTTTAGTGATGACACTTTTGCAGATATTTCTAGCACCAACGTATTCTACATGACTGTCAACCGATTTATTAGATTTCCATTTAATGTAACATTTATTTTTTAAAGATATTGCATCAGAACAAGCCTTATTGAACCAGGGTTGGGAACGTGAATGACCTACACGGTACCGTTTTTTCGGAATGTATAACTCCATTCCCATGAGGATGACTTCAGTTACTGAAAGAGCGATGTCCGAAGAAGAGGACGACTTAAAACAATATTCACACCATGGAAAGGTTGCAAAGAAATCCCGTAAATCACTCCATCGAGCTGACTTAAAACACCACAAGGTTCTATCGGTTTTGCGAACAACAGTAGAATTAGGTACAGTAGAAATGATTTTTATTAGACAATGGTCGGAAAGACCTAAAGGCAAAAGAACGGAAGTTTTATAAACAAGAGGGTTTGATGTAAGAAAGAGATCTAGAAGATGAGGAGTATGGTTAGGGTTATCAGGGATTCTTGTGGGTTCAGAAATCATTTGTGTGAGATCACATGAAATAGCAAATGTTTCTGCACTATGACCAGCGGGATTTGTAGTAGATGAAAATTGAAGCCAATTAGAGTCATGAACATTGAAATCGCCTACAAATAAGATATCGCAAGATGGAATCTGAGACAGGAGATAGTCAACTTTCATACTAAGGTAATCCAAGAAGTCTTGAAAGTTGCTGTCATTAGGACCAGAATGGTTAAACCAAATCACGTCAAAATTGTTATTTTCTAAGGAAGAAACCCTCTTGCAAGCAATTCTGTCCTTGATGTACGCACATACGCCTCCTTTATATCGAAAGTTAGAGTGAAGATGGTATTGAGGAAATTGCAAGTCGGGTGACTCGGAGCTTTCAGAGGAGACTTGTGTTTCAGATAGAAACAATATATCAGGTTGTAATTGTTCAAGATGTTGGTGAATAGCATTAAGATTAGACCTGATACCGCGGATGTTGCAGTAGTGAATCAGAAAGTTGATACTTTCGATAACCGAGGTCGCTTGGGCCCTGCCCTCCCGGACATCCGAGTGGGGCAGGATTTTACGTCCGGAATTTATAACCCTAGAAACCACAGCCATCTTATTTTTTAATTTGGGACTTTTAATCCTATAGGAAGACAGTGAGGGCGAGAAGGAAGGATAAGGGTGAGAATAGATTAAGGATGATGGAAAAGGTAACCGGCAGCCCTTACCGAGCTCAGAAAATCGGAGACCTAATATTAAGGAGCCCATGGTAAGGGTGGTGGTATCTCCTGGCTGGCATGGAGTATTGAATATTTCAGCATGTTTAATAAAAGTTTGAACACCCTGTAATACTTCTAGCAGAAACTTCAATGCATTATTTAAGGTACTAGTTTAAATATTATGGGAAAAAATTCTTACCCCTCTCAGTCTACTTACTCTCCAATTATAAATTTGAGAAATTTTGACAACTCTTAATTAATCTCAAAAACGACTACAGTTCCGTAGAGGAAGAGTTAGGAATATTACGTAGAATCCAAAAATCTAATAAAAATGCAACATTTTATTTAAAATAAGGAACTGGCAACCTTCAATGTAACCCAATACTCCGCAAACCCCTTTTACCAAAATTTTAGATACGTATCTTCAACCGATCCTCATAAACGTGTGTACCGTGGCATATATTGCTTCGACAGCAATGTCAATATCAACCCTAAAATATCACCGAAAATAATGTTTATCGTCCTTTGGGCTGCTAAATTCATCACAACACGATTTTGTAGTTTTTCACTATCTAGACACCTTTGACTGTCACATAAATTTTTATTAAACGTCAGTTATCAAACTCTGGAGTCAAGGGAACAAAACTGTAAAATAATAATTCGTTCTGATTCTGAAAAATTGTGATTGTGCGACAACTGCTTATCGAGTAAGATTAACATTTCTGAAAAAATCCTGACAAACCAAGAACAGCAGCCTAATACTCGCAGAAAAAACACACCTGAAGTGTTACATAATTCCGATCAAATAAATGAATTGCCAGTTAATTTAGATAATTCCAATGCACTATCAACTTCATTTGTAGAAATAAGTCACAATATTACTAGCACTTCAAACACCTACCAAATGCCTATAAATTCTGGTATTACCATCCATAATTGCGCTGAAGGTATAATTAACGTTAATTACTATAATAAATAAATTCATATATTCGTTAAGTTGCCTATTAAATTCTGTCTGCATTAATAAAATTGAAGATTTTTGTTATATTTTCCTATTTTTTATTTTTTTTTTGTAGACGAAAAACATTTGTGTGTCACAGATGCAGAAAACGCTTTAGCAGCCCTTAGATATTAGCCGCGGGCTGCTAAATGTCATTTTCTGCCCTTGTGGCACAATATACTATATAATTACCTTTTTGGTACTATTGGGTAATCCATATTTAAATTCACATTAATGTAGCACAGTTTAAGCAGAACACGCATACAACGCGAAAACTAAACACAATTTTTAACTCAATATTTATTTTTGTTTTACAACTTTTTAATTGAAACGTTTCGCCCTGTATCTCAAATATTAGTCAGGAAAGTTCTCAGGGTCTTAATTGGTAAACTTTAAGCAACCAAAACTTTCTTAATACGTATTTATTCGAATCAGCACACTTTTGCCAACGCGATTTAATCAATCAGCGAAAAAAGTGGGTGCTCGGTATTCGACGAAGTCCAAGAAGGCCGTTTTTGACTGGTCCTGATTGACGAAGATTCTATCGGCGAGAAAGTTATCAAAGCACTTGAAAAGGTGGTAGTCGGTTGGCGCAAAATCTGGGGAGTAGAGTTGGTGTGGCAGAACTTTGGCTCTGAATTCGTTCAATTTTCGGTTGGTGATTTGTGAAACGTGTGGTTGGGCGTTGTCAAGCAGAAGGATCGGACCTCTTCTGTTGGTCACTGCCGGCTGCTGTTGATGCAATTTTCGGTACATTTCATTGATTTACTAACTGTAGGACTCTGTGATGGTTAGGCCTGGTTGAAAAAAGTTGTAGTGGATCACACCAGCCGTCGACCACCATACGGTAACCATAGTCTTTTTTTGGTGGGTTATCGCTTTTGAGAAGTGCCTGGGGGCTCGTCGGAGTCCAAGCACAGTCCCGGACGTCTCCGGTTATCGTACCGAATCCACTTTTCGTTGCACGTGATGATTCGATTCAAAAACGGTCGTTTTGGGTTGCGCAAAAGCAAAGAAGAACAAACCTCAAAATGTGACAATTTCTGCAGACCGTCCAAATTGTGCGTTTCAGCCCATCTGAAATAGCATTTTGGCTGACGCCTAGTTCTACCGCAATCCCACGAACCATTTGTGATGGATCATCTCCCACCAGGTCGACCGCTACGGAGTGCACCTTCAAGGCTGAAATCTCCGGAACGAAATTTCTTGAACCATTGTTGCACGTTGGTTTCTCCAACACTATTAGGCTCCCACAGTTGGTTAATTTGTCGAGCTGTCTCGGCTGCGGATTGCCCTAATTTGAAGTTAAAATAAAATATCACTCAAAATTGCTCCTTCGACATTCTTCAGTAAGTCTGAAAAAATATTGAATTATTAAACACAGAAAAAAAAAAACAAATCATAGCATCCGACAGAGCGAAAAGTTATGTACAATATATGATAAAACGCAAAGTAAGTTGAATATTTATTCAGTAACAAACGAACGAAAAACACTGAGAACTTTCCTGACAGCTTTACTAATAGGTCTATGTTTGTGGCATCTTTCGTTTCACGAAAAAGCAGAACAGGGTCGCGAAAATCACGTCTTTCTATCTTTGTTCGCAAACGTGATACCCTACAATTTCAACCAAAATGGGACACAGTGTACAAAATTTACTCTACAACTTGCTAAAGGTTTACAACTTGTGGCTGTTAATCTAGCAATTCCGACTTTTAGGAGTAGATTATTTGAGACGTAGGTTATATAACCTAACATGCACTGTGTCCAAGATAAGGCTTCTCATTATGGGGATCTCGGAAATGGTAATAGATACAACTCCGATTAAATGGGAAAAAAGTTGTGTAATTAGGGGATCAATAAAATGACTCAAAAAAATCGATGGTGTGATTCTTTGTTTTTGAGATATTTGAAAAAATTTTAATTTTTGAAATTTCCATTTTATTTTTTTCTGGAGCTTTCATAAACGCTAGAGCAAAATTGCAAACGATTCTTCATGGCAACTTGTTACGGACTTTAACATAGCATAGTCAGTGTATTGATCAGACTTCTTCGATTTTTATGGGCATCAACTTATTTTTTTTAAATACCTTCCAGATATTTTGAAAACTACTTTGAAAGGTTTTTTTATTACAAATTCACCAATGTATCAGATTTGATGGCAATTTTGAACCTTTTAGGGACCATCATCACGAAATTTTTTAATACAGACTTACATTATCAAAAAAGTTTATTTAGTTAACTTTCCTTTGTATTTAATATTTTATAAAATAAACAGAAGTACTAAAATAAAATATTGTTAATTATGCAACTTAACATAAAAAAACTAAATGCTTGTAAAATGAACATTAAAGTTACATATTTAAGTGATCATTATCAAACACTTTTAAAACACATATATGCAATTTCCCAAAAAAAAAAAGGTTTTTCTTAGCTGATAAAGAGTTTTTCATGAATGTCCAAAGATACATAATATCTTCCAGTTCTATCTGCGACATCATAACAACGATGTGGTGTTCTAAAAATAATAAATAATTTTGTTTTGTACAGTTTTGTATTTATCTGGTACTAGTATTTAACTCTGAACTAGTTAATTTGTGGTAGTTATTATCAAAACATTATGGCGCAGATTTCAAATATAGGAAAATATGATATGCTATCGTGTTACATACTATGTCAACGAAATTCCAAAGAAGGGGAACGCATGTAATTAAACAAATATCTAGAGGAACAGCCTCATAAAACCACATCCAGGAACTTGTCAGTCAATTTAAGGAACATTGTGCATTTAAAAAGTCTGTAAATTCCCGTAAAAACCGTGCAATGAAGGAAAGCAAATAGTGTTTTATTAGCTGTTATGAAAAATCCAGAAATTTCTGCAAGACACATTGAACGAACAATTGAAGT
Source organism: Vesta saturnalis (assembly GCA_036346205.1). Classification (NCBI taxonomy): domain Eukaryota; kingdom Metazoa; phylum Arthropoda; class Insecta; order Coleoptera; family Lampyridae; genus Vesta; species Vesta saturnalis. Next base: position 3,489,203 of record JARFJB010002165.1, on the reverse strand, counting down.
GGCCCAATCTACTGCTCATTTTATTTTACAAAAAGAAAAAATACGTCCGCTTAAATTTATAATTTTTCATGGACTTCGACCAGGGGATTCAGCGAGGCGCAGAGGTCCAGGGAATGTGCAGATAATGAGCAATTTCTATTTAAATACCATTGGTAGGATGAAAGTCAGATGACCAATAATAGAATTTTCAACGGAAGAAACGCTCACTATTGAAGTCGATATTGAAGATTATTGGTTTTTACAAGACGGTGCTCCAGCGCTTGTAAGTAAGTAATTCTTACTTTAATTTACACTAAAAACAAGAGGAATTAGTAGTTTTTCCTTTAACCGTCAATTTTTTGTTAATATTAACTTCTAATAGTAAGAAACTTCATTATGTTGTGTGCAATAATCATACGGGAAAGTTACTGCATCAACTTCTTGAAAATGCAGGTCTGTATTCAAAAATTTAGAAAGGTTCAAAACGCAATCAGACCATCAAATCTGATGCATTACTGAATTTGTAATGAAAAAACCTTTCAAACTTAGTTTTAAAAATATCAAGACCGTGTTTAAAACAAAATAAGTTGATGGGTATACAAATAAGAAACGTCCGATTGAAGAATTGACTATGCCATGTTAAAGCCCGTAACAAGTTACCGATAGGAAGTGTTTGAATTTTTGCTCTAGCATTTATAATAACGCCAGAGAAAAATAAAACAGAAATTTCAAAAATTTTCATTTTTTCAAATATCTTAAAAACAAAAAATACACCATCGATTTTTTGTGTCATTTTATTGTCCCCTAATTACACAACTTTATCCCATTTAACCCGAGTTGTATCTATTACCAATTTCGATATCTCCATACTGAGAATTCTTAACTAACCTACCAGAAAAATGATTGAGTGTACCCTAACTAACCTACAACTAACGCTAACCTAATAATAAGAAACCTAAACTAACGAGAAAATGAAAAAAAAACATACCTACTACTAATCCAGAATCGGTAAAGTCAACGTTGTTACACAAAAAATTTGAAAATCCAAAATCGGTGTAACTAAACTTCAGAAACGATCAATATACTAGAGGTCGTAATTCGATAAAAAAACGTCAACATCAGCTCGTAGCTAATGTCCTACAAAGGGTGCCAAATTCGGTAAAGGTATGTTCAAAAGAACATCGGTAAAAAAATTTGTGCCGAAGCACACGATAAGGAAGTTGTGCTAAAGCACACGGTAAAAACGATAATCTAAAACCTTGTTTTCGACAAACAGTAAGCTCACAAACAATCGTCATAAATTCGTTATATAAGAATTCTAAAATTCGTTAAAAATTATAACCGCCTTCAAATTCTTCAAATATCCGTAAGACATGCGTAAACTTGAAAATTCTAAAATTCGAGAAAAATTCGTTCTACAGATTGGGAAATCCAAACTAAACTACGAGTCCCTAAATACAACCAAACCAAATACGAAAAACGTCCCACGTTCGGGCGACAAATTAACGTGTTACAGGATAACTACTCACTAAATCATCCAGCCCATAAAAGCAATTTGTGCCACGGCATAGCTCAGTGGCGTGGGTGGGGTTCTCACTTAATATTGTAAAAGGGCACTGGCAAGAACTCCAAAAACGTCCAAATCTGGTATAACTTTTATAATTATAGCGAGAAAACGTCATGAACAAGTCTTAAATTGGCCTAACTGGAAACCAAAACGTTCACACAAAAATAAACTACACAAAAATGTGTCACTACAACAAAATGATGGATTATAAAACCCTAAAATTTACGAAACGTCGATCTCGGGATATAATACCTAAATTCGTCAAAAAATACAGCTTAATTTGAAACAAGTAACAAATTGATTACCTTTTGGCAAATCAGGTCAATGTCTGGAATCGATTGGTGGATACCTATAAAAAGTTGACTTGTTACTTATCAAAAAAACTTGTATTACTTCAATAACATTGACTGCAATCTAAATGGACGATACCCGGAGGTTGTCACTGCAAAATTATTTAACTCGATACTTCTCATAAAATATATCAATTACTACAAATTTTCGATTTATTACTTTACGTCGGCAAATCGTAGGCACAGAGGATGAAGCTACAGTTGTATCCAATCTCTTAATAAAACAGTTATAAACATTAACAATGGTCATATATTACGGCATTTACATATTAAATTTAAGTACAGTTACATAGAAAAACACATTAAATTTCGCAATTCCAAAACAAGAAATCTAAAGAAATAATAATCAAATATGGTCAGCGCTTGCAAGGGCATTTTATCAATAACTACCTTTTAATCAATGCAATAGAAATATTGAAGATATCGGTAACATACATTTTGATATACTTGCATGAAATAAACTTTCAATGCACAACATTACACAGATAAAAAAATTCAAGATCTTAACAAATAAATCGTGTGAATGAATACGCTTGTTTCTAAAATTGCCTGAAGGGCTTTTTATAATAATTTCCGCGAAAGCGAGCGAATGCACCCTCCACGTAATCACAAGAAAGATGTCACCAACAAAATAAAAAAATAAAAGTTTACCTTACGTAGCACCAACACAATAGATTACTATTCTTCCTCTGGACTATAACATAATTGGTCGTACAACGGGTCCACCAGGTATTCAATTCGATAGCTAATTTTCTACGGTAACGCTTTTTGTATAAAATTTCTGAAACGACAGAATCCTATTCTTATTTGCTTGTACTAAATTTATGACTGTTACTTCAACCAAAAGCACACAAATGACTAATTTTTCATCTTATTTATCGTTAATGCACAAATATTTAACCATACTTGTGGGTATTGTGTTATTTACAAAGCGTTCTTTAACGTTAATTAATTTGCTCTACACTTAATTAAAGCGGCGCTATTTACAGCAAGTTTGTCTTTCATTAGTTTGGGCAGCGCGATATACGGGAAACTACCTCTTCACCAAGAATTCGTTAAATTTATTCGCACAAAAAAATTGCGTTACAGCAGTTCCATAGAACGAAGGTTAAGCACTCGGAAAACACGAAACCACTTCTATGTCCAAAACTTGTCGCCATAGACAAACGATACACACATGATAACTCGGGGATGTGATGAACCAATATATTATCCCATTTGATGGAAATGGATATCACTCACTCCACGGTAATTCGATACACCCTCAGTATGTAGTAACTTATTCCGATCCCAAAATTACCCCTTACGCATATATTGCTATCACCGGAAACAAACAAAAAAAGTCCGGCATCTCTAACAGAACTAATTATTATCTTATTCGTAATTCACCATGTTCTCTTATAACCCTTTCCATCTTACTCAGATATTCAACAGCCAATTATAAGACAATATTACTTAAAATTTTAGATTGCCCAAAACTCGTTAGCCAAACTGAAGAAATTACATCATGTTGCAAACTGCATGCCTAAAAGATACCTCAAGTAACCTGATATACCTTAGATAACGAACCTCCACTATGATGTAGCTTAAACTAACGTATATAAAATCCAACTATTTGTTTAAAATCAAAACCTTATCAAAAACGAGACGGCAGTCTGACGGTTTCAATTCAAACTTACAAAAGATGTACTATATAACGTAATAATTTTATACTCAATTTGATTTTATAAAACGTCTCAGAACACAAAAAAAGGTGATCAAATAAATGCTCGTAAAGATTTAAAACCCTTTTAAATTCGAAATTAAAAAAAAAAATAGAACAAAACAAACAAGGAACTTTAATCCAACACAACGGATATAGAAATTGTTACAGAAAAAGAAGACGAAATACAAAAACTTAGTTATGATAATACAAAACGCCCAAATGTAGCAGCATTATCGACAGGATCTTTGTTAGTGGAAAATCATGAAACATACGAAGAATTTGTGCAAGCTAATGGTTGGAGACCAGCTGTAACAAGAATTAAAATCTCTGGAGCAAAGGGCCTTCAACAAGGGAAGATGTTGAAGGAAGAAATGGGTATACCTGTGGCATGCTTAGTAAGTATAAGAACATTGCTTTTTTTAGCCATAGAATGGGATGTAGAAATTTATTAAAGTGATGTAATGGATAACTAAAGGAACCTGTGTACATGTGGCCCCCACAAGACATTACTGATGTGGTGAAGGGGATGGTATGCAAACTCAATAAATCTATATGGGTTAAATCAATAATTTTATGATAGATATAAGTTTTACTAGGTCAAATGTAGATCCATGGTTGTATAATAAAAAAACTTAATTTGGGTGGATGAGTTATTAGTATCAAATAATCAAAAGACTTTTGTTAAAAAAGATTTTTTATAGAATTTGAGATGAAAGATCTGACTAGGCAAAAAATATTCTTTTTAGGTTTGGAAATTGAAAAAGTAGGTAACGCTATGTTGATATCCCAAAGAAATCTAATTAAGAAAGTGATAGATGTGTTCAATATGACAGAAAGCAAATCTGTAAAAATTCCGATAGAGGTAAATTGAATTTGTTATTGCAGACAGTATTCATAAAAATTTACGTTACATAGAACTGATAAGGAGCCTAATGTATATAATGTTCGGTTCACGACAGACATATTTCTCTGTAATGTATTTTAGTCAATTTCAAAATTGCTATAATCATATACATTTTAAACATGTAAAAAATGTATTATGTTTCGCTATCAAACTGTGTAATTACTACCGATTGCAGAATTGAGGGGGAGTAACTTTTATGAGCAGATCGTTAGAGTCGTAGTAGTTAATATAACCATATTTTAGGTGACATTAACTAGCAATAGTTTTTGAGTAGTAAGAAATTAATCAGTGGAGACACCATTCCGTCTCTAGCCTTTAGCCCCATAGGGATGTGCACTAAACAAAAATACATCGAATACTCATTGAATTTGATTTGGTCACCCTAATAATATCTACTATCGTAATTAGCATTGTCGCAGAGACGAGAGACGAGAGACGAGAGACGAGAGATGAGAGACGAGAGATGAGAAACGGGGACGAGGGCCAAGGGATGAGAAACGTGAGGCGAGTGACGGCAAACAAGAAAGAAGGAAAAGAACCAAGTCACTTCAGGCACAAAATACAAGACAATCGTATCCAGCTTAACGTTTCTGTGTTTTTTTGTATTTTCTTTTATAAGCTATAGCAGGGATGAATAGAATCTATACATCCGTGTTATCTTCTATCTATATGGATGGTTAGGTCGTAATATATTTTATGAGTTTTCCAGGACTTTGTCGGGGTTATAGTTATAGTAGGGTAAATGTACATTTATTAAGCTGTATTTTAATGCCAGTTTTTCATGATCAATATTAGCTACTTGGTTATGTCGATGGAGATACTCTGTGTTTGCTAATAATTTGCAATCAGAAATTATATGGTGTATTGTTTTTGGTGCCTGGAAACATTTTCTGCAGGTATTATTGGTGATATTGGGGTCTTTCAGAATATATTTTGCATGGTTTCTTGTGTAGATAACCTGGTCTTCAATAGCCATCATGAACCCTTCAGTCTCTCCACAAAGCTTTCCAAGCGCAGTTTTGTTTGACGCAGCTTTGTCAACATTAGGTTTATTGATTGGGCTTTGATGACGACCGTGTAGTTCCTTTTAGGACCAAGATTGTAGTTTTCTATTGCAGTGTATGGCATTAATGTTGTCATTTGTTGGAGTAGCGTTGATTAGGTTTAGTGGGGTGTATTTATTATCTGCTATTACTACAGATATGTGTAGAAGTAAGATGTTGCTTTTGTTGATAAAAAACATTTGAAGGCTATTGTGGCTATCCAGTTTTTTACACCATATGAGTAGGTAAGGATTGGTATCACGAATGTATTTATGGACTACATTAAGGTTTTAAATGTTAGTTCTGTTCCCATAATTAATTTTAATCTATCGGAAAATTGGTTGATAAGTTTAGCTTTAATTAGTTTGTGTTCTATTGATTTTGTCAAAACCTAGGTACTTATATTGGTCATTGACATCCCTTGATATAATCAAACCTCTCTCTGAGACTGTATAATCACCTTTATCGATGTGTAAAGTTTTACACTTGTCTAGACCAGATGCCATGCCGATGACTTTGGGGAAGGTGTAGGTGACATCTAATAGATACTTGAGGTGTTCCACGGTATCAGCATATAATTTAAGGTCGTGTATGTACAACAAGTGGGAGAGGGTGCACTGATTCGGTTGCCTGTTTTTAATTTAGAAGCCATACTTAGTCCTGTTTAATCTGTTTGAGTGCCAGACAGAACCAAAGCGGGCTCAAAGAGTCTCACTGGAAAATGCCCCATTTAATGTCTATTGACTCTGTTAAATACTCTAGGTTGATTATTTTACTACTGAGGGATGTGTTCTATGTTTTCATGACATGTTCAAGAAAATTGAGTATTTTATTATTAATTTTGTAAATATTAAGAACCTGTATTAGCCATTTGTGTGGTGTACTATCAAAGGCCTTAAAATAGTCTATGTAGGCAAGATGTAAGTGTCTATGTTTCTTCTGTGACTGCTGTAGAGTAACCGAATCTGTTAGTAACTGCTCTTTGCAACCCATATGCTGTCTGCGGCAACCTTACCGTTGCTCGGCCATGATATTGTTCTCGTCGATGTGTCTATAAATTTTGTTCGTGATGCAGGAGGTTAAGATTTTATAAATGGTAGGTAGGCAAGTAATCGGATCTACTGTATTTTCGATTTAGGTTTCATGTATGTTATTTATTCCATCAGTAAAAAACAGAGGAGGGCTTTTGGGATTTTTGATAATATTTGTAAACTCTTTAGCGATATATGGGTGGAGAGAGATAAATCTTTTATACCAAAAATTTTGAATTCCATCTGGACCAGGGGTTTTCCAGTTATGGGTATTTCTAATTACGTCTAGAAGATCGGAGCGAGTTATTTCACTGTATTACATTTCTGGGATGTTATTTGCCAATTTTTTTTTTCGTTGATCCAACTTGGATTCTCATCATAGCTGACAGGGTTTGCTCAAATAGACGACCAGAAATCATGTACCACAGTCTGATTAGGGAGCTTACCGGTAATGTTATTTTCACTGTCTGAAGATAGTTGATTATAAAACAATTTTTCATTCGACTTAAATGATTTATTTTACATTTTTCTATTGTACGACTCTTTGTAACGCTTTAATCTTGCTACTTTCACTGCAAGTTTCTGTTTAAGGAGTTCGAGATATTCTGCAATATGCCTATTACGGTCTGTATGTTCTGGATGTGTGCTAATGCTACCAAAGGTTTTTTTAACGCGGATACTAGTTTCTTAGTTCTACTAGTCTACTAGTCAGCCTACTAATGTTTTGTCTAAGTTCGAGGATGTTATTTTCCAAACGTATTTGCATTTTGGTGAGTTATCCCCCTGTTTAAACGGCCGTTTCTGAAATGCAGGTAATTTAGTATTAAGGTTTTTACATACTGTAATTGCGCTAGCAGGTACCAAAGTGTGGATACCTGTAATATTTCCCAGATATTGGGTAAAGTGGGCGAGAACATAATTGTATTTATTTTATGGCTTTTTGGTATTTTATTGGGGTCTAACCTTCATATTCCATTAGAGTGGTCTGTAACGAATTCATTAAGTTATTTAATATTATTAAGATGTTCTGTTTGAGGGGCTTGTGTATTAGGATTCTCTGTTATTTGGGTGGATATATTGCGATCGTTCGTGTCAGATAATGGGATAGGTGTAATAGGTTTCTGCCTTTGTATAGTTTCAGAGCTGATTTATTTCGTTACCCAGTTCAATTGCGACTTGGTGTTTAACTTCTTCTAAAACAGGAACTGTTAGCTACGATTGCTCGCCTTTGGTCTGCTACTCTTTGCTCATTTACCAGTATTTCAGGATATTGTTCTTTGAACTTGGTGAGTATAAAATTTTTGTAGCTAGTTTTATCTGTTTCTAACCTGGTTATTGTAAAGTACGCATGCATAATGCATTTATTCACATCTGACGTCCATTTCATCCCTACTCTTTGTTTATTTACCTGCTTGAGTGGTCCCAAGATTGCCTACAATGTAACCTGGGAAACATTTGCTGCAGGGTTCTGTGAAGTGGATTTGTGATTGCTATTGTTGTCCGCTGTAGTTTCTTCGGGCCGCCCGGTGATAACCCGCCTGTACAGTACATCACCACCGAGCGACAGTCCGCGTGCTGTCACTCTCAGCATCGACTCCAAGAGTGCCCTGGCACTCCACAGGCAGCGGCTTTTTTCCGAGACTTCTCTTAAGTCGTGTCTCCATGTTTTCCCATGGGTGACGGGAGCTCTTAGTTTCCCCCATACGCTGGATTGCGTTGAGGTAGTTACTCTCTCCGCCGCGTGAAGACGGGTCGCATTGAAGGGTTTATTATTTTATTATTATTATTATAAATTAAAAAAAGCTAATGACCCATTTTCGTGGAATGTATTAATCGTCCCTTAAGTTGTGATAGAGATAACTCCGTTGCCATGGTCTGCGAGTACTACCACAAAAATATTGCATTAAGACAGTAGTATGAATGGTGTAAATGAGATAAAGCCTCAATGACCCATTCTATTGTAATTAACGCAATCGTCCCTCACGTTGTAACAGCTGCTTCGACCGACGGCCTGCGAGGATAAATGACTCATGTTTGGGTAATTAATTAATCACCTCTTACGTTATAATAATGATTACTCCCCTGTGACGACCTGCAACTGTATCGAACTAAGAAGATAATTCAGTAATTACAAACAATGAAAATTACGCATTCCCGTGTAATTAATTAAATCATCCCTTCCCATGGCGATTACTCCCCTGTTACGGTCTGCGAGCCGCAATGACTAATTTTTGGGTAATTACATATTCAACCCTTACGTTATAATAGCCATTACTCCTTGTGACAGCCTGAAAGTGTATCGAACTACAAATATAATATTGCCCAATCGCCCATTCTCGTGTAATTAACTTAATCATCCCTTATGTTGCAATAGCGGTTACTCCCTTGTTACGGCTTGCGATTCTATGGCAATATGATAAAATTTTAGCATTAATTTCGCGTTGTTAATAATGCAAATTACAGGCTCAATGAACCATTTTTGAGGAATTAGCTTAACCATTACATACGTTGTAATTGCGATTACCTCTTTATTGACAGCGTACAAGTCTATTGCACTAAGATGGAGGTATTGCATTCATTTAGTGATATAGTAAAGTAAATTAGAAAATAGCTGAATGACCTTGTTATAATAGCTATTACTCCCTTGTGACGTCCAGCAAGTGTATCGAACTACGAAGACAATACTGCAGTTAGGTAAAATTGTAGATAATGTAAATTACATAATGGCTCAATGGCAAATTATCGAGTAATTAAATTAACCAGTAGTTATGTTACAATAGCGATTAGTCTCTTCTTACGGCCTGGGAGTTAATGCAACTAAAACAAAAATTTTGCATTAAGATGGAGTCATTAATGGTGTAACACACTAGGACCCAATTTCATGTAATTAATTAAATTATGTTTTACTGATTAAATTTATATTCTTTAATCTTAACTCTTGGAATTCAATATTTAACAGCACGAAGGTTTTAATTAAAAATGAGAAATAACCGAAAATACCTTTAATGAACGAGCATATTGATCTTATAGACTCATTTTTAATAGATATTTTTCAATGTAGAATTATAAATTACATCAAGTTTGCTGTTTTACCTTAAATATTTGTTAATATTTTACTTACATATTTTCTCTTTGTAATGATATATGTGGTATTGAAACGCGTTGAGAAATAAATAATGTATTATAAGTGTTTTGTAACTGTGGTTTCATATTAGTTGAGTTGAGCGCCCTATTTCCAGAGTTTTTGCTTTTGAGCCCGACGTTTCGGAAGTGGACTCTGCTTTCGTCATCAGGCTTAGTGCTGTGAAGGACTGTTTTCGCACTTGAGTTGAATTGATATGTTATATAATTTTTTCTCAAGCAGTTGACTACTCTCAGATCCGAAGTTGGTACCTTTCACTTACTAGTCTGACACCTTTACCGCTGACCCACTGAGTAATCCAATATATATTTTTTAGAAATTATATATATATATATATATATATATATATATATATATATATATATATATATATATATATATATATATATATATATATATATATATATACCGGTGGTCCGAATTTTATGCTCATAACTTCGAGGGCGTATTCTACTTTAAAACATAATATAAGTTTTCGATATAAACATATATCCAAAAATCATTCGTTTCCAAGATACAGGGTGTGAAAGTTTTGTAAAATTTTTCGATTTTTTTAATAGCTTCCACAGTTTTTCAGATATTGATTTGAAATTTGCTAAAGTTATTACCTTATCAAGAAGCATTAATTTAAGTATTTTAAATTTTTTTTAATTCTACAGGATGGTCCATTTTTGGGGGTGTCGGTACCTTAATCCCCCACAAACTTTTTTGTGGTACGCCCCTGGTGTATTTTGATTAAAAATTTAGATTTCTTATTGAATTTAGAAAAAATTTTGTCTCTTCAGTTTTTTTCGTAAAGTGCACGATTTTCGAGATAAATGAGAAAAACTGTTCAAAAACATAGGAATTTTAGTTTACCGCTTTTTCGCATTTTTCTCAAAAACAATGCGTTTCTCGAACAAATGAAGAATTGTTTAAATGTAATTGAGATACCAAGTTTTTTTTAAGTCGGTGTCGCACCCCGAAGAAGTTTGGTGGGAAAAGAGGTTCTGAAACCCAAAAAATAGGACACCCTGCTAATAAATCTGCGAAGATAATTAGAGTAGGCTATGATGCATATAGCAATCATTTGATATCTGACATTTTTGACAACTTAAAACGTAAATAAAGTTTAATTGCGTTTGCGTGTAAACAATTCAGTTGAATTTATTTAAGTGTTTACGTGTTTTTTAAAATGCCTAATGTGTTTACAAACGCCGAATGTGCGGACATACATTTTATTTACGGTTTCACTAATGGAAATTCTTCTGAAGCGGTTAGAGAATATCGTCGGAGATTTCCCATTAGAAGAAAACCTGACATAAAAGTGTTCAGGGAGGTACATCGTAAGAGGTCATGATATATGGAATGACAGACATAGACCTGAAATATTGCGTTTGTTTAACAATAATGATCGCTTAAGTTCTCGTGCTACTGCAAGACAACTGAATGCTCAAAACCTACGGGTATCCAAAAGTAAAGTTTTACGAACATTGCATAAGGATAACAGAAAGTCATTTCACTTACAACCCGTGCAACATCTAAGGGCTGGAGATGTTCCAAAACAAATTGAATTTTGCAACTGGATTATAAGATCGGTTGAAAGAGACAACTCATTTTTACGGAAAATATTGTGGACGGATGAGTCTACATTTACTCGCCGAGGGATAGTGAACTACCATAACCTCCATGTTTGGAGCAATCAAAACCCACATCAAATCAGGCCGCGGTCCTTTCAGACCGAATTTAGCTTAAATGTATGGTTGGGAGTCATTGATAATATCTTGTGTGGTCCATTTTCCCTCCCCCCCTCCGGGTAAATTCACAAGTATTTTTGAATTTTGTTGAAAATGATTTGCCCATTTGTTTGGAAGATGTTCCGCTAGATTTAAGGCACGAAGCTTGGCTACAAACGGATGGTGCACCAGCACATTTTGGAAGAAACGTACGCGAATGGTGCGATATAAATTTTCCGCAAAAGTGGATAGGACGGTTAGAAAGAGATGTGGACAATGTACCAGCAAAGGGCCAACCGCCTGGCCGCCTAGGTCTCCCGATTTGACCGTTTTCGACTTTTTGTGTGAGGGTATCTTAAAGACGTAGTGTATGCTATTCCAGTTGATACAGAAAAGGAGCTACATGCGAGGATCGAGGAAGCATGTGAGACCCTGCGCAATAGACCACATCACATATTCGATGCTGTAAACTCAACATATCGTCGTTGCCAAATGTGCATTAATTCAAATGGATTTCATTTTGAACAAAATTTATAAAATTTTAAATAATAAGTATGTACATATTTATTGTAGTTAATTAAATAATTGGTGTTTGTAATTTCGTTTAATAAAGTTAAAAAATGTCGAAAATCGTGCACTTTACGAAAAAAAATCAATAAGCACAATTTTTTCTAAATCGAATAAGAAATCTAAATCTGCAATCAAAATACACAAGAGGCGTACCACTAAAAAAATTGTGGGGGATTAAGGTACCGACACCCCCAAAAATGGACCACCCTGTAGAATTTAAAATACTCAAATTAATGCTTCTTGATAAGGTAATAACTTTATCAAATTTTAAATCAATATCTGAAAAACTGTGGAAGCTATTAAAAAAAATCGAAAAATTTTAAAAAACTTTGACACCCTGTATCTTGGAAACGAAGGATTTTTGGATATATGTTTATATCGAAAACTTATATTATTTTTTAAAGTAGAATACGCCCTCGAAGTTATGAGCATAAAATTCGGACCACCCTGTATATATAAAACATTTTCGTGGTTGCGCAGAAGTTTATTGCGCATGTTGCACCGTAACTTCTTGTGCAGGTTTATTGCGTTTAAGCTCTTCGCGCATTATTGGAATCCAAATAGGTATCATTTCCACACTAGCTTGGCTTATTGGATTTTCTGCTAGTGCGATGTAAGTGGCTTCTTGGAGTTTCAAACGAGTTTTGTTCTCGTCCCTTGCCACTATCTGTATGTTATCCCATTGGATGCGGTGGTCTTCGTTCTAGACATGTTCGGCGATTCTTGATTTTTCTGTTTCGCCCTTGCGGACGTTGTTCTCATGTTCCTGCGTTCTCACTTTGAGTGGTCTACTGCTCTCTCCTATGTATGCTCTGTCGCATTCGCATGGTAGGTTGTATACACAATTCTTGGAATTCTGATCTTCATTGTGTGGTTTGGTTTTGGTTAATATTCGCCTGAGAGTTCTGGTCGATTTGAAGGCAGTACGTATCTTGTATTTGCTGCCAGTCCTTCGTATTTTGTCTGAGGTGCCTTGCATATATGGTATTATCGCTGTATATTTAGGTTCTTCTTTTTCGGTTACCCTTTCCCTGTTTAGGTTAGGTGTTAGATCGGGGTAGACATTTTATTTGAGTGTTCTAGCGATATTTTCTTTTTCTTTGTTCTTGTTCTTTGAGCATATTATTTTTGCTCTATCGTACAAGCATTTTGCACGCCTAACTTCACGTTATTGCGGTGATTGGAGTTGTAGTGTAGGTACCTTCCCGTGTGGGTAGATTTCCTGTATACACTTGTCATGAAAGTGTTGTCATTCCTGTGTACAAGTACATCCATGAATGGCAGTTTTTGTTCAGACCCCAATTCCATTGTGAATTTTATGGAGAGTGTGCGGCTATTTAGATAATGTAGGAATTCATCTAGCTTATGCTTGCCGTGTTGCCAAACTACGAAATAGGCCGATCAACTCAACTGAGAAATAAACAATCATAAAAAAATTGTGGATTCATACTATGTTTCAAACATCAGTGCTACTACAATTACTGAATTTGTATGTATTTACCTTTTGAAGCGACGCATGCGCATTTTGGTATTAATTCTCGTTCATTCCACTTAATTAACGCACGCCTATGATCGTTCGTTTACACTCGTATTGTTTGGCTGACAACGTTAGCTGCAGTTTTCACATACCTAGTACTGTTACGTGTCTGAGTGTGTTTTTTAGTATATACATGTGGCCCTTTAAAACCAACCATGTCGGTGTTTAAGTAAATAAGCACATAAGTAAAGTAAAGAAAATTACGGTACGTATAAAATATATCAGCAGTAAAATTGCACAGATGATAATAAGGTAAAGGCAAGGACAAAAGACATGAAATTTATACGCATCCAATTGTTTAGTGACCACTAAAGCATAGAATACATAAATCAAATTAAAATAAAGCAGATACAAAGAGAAATCAGCTCGTTAAGACAAAGCCTTACAAGGGTAAGTTATAAATAGATCACAACATCGTGACCGCTGTATAAGTTTGAGGGCGTTAGAAAAATACAGTGAACCTTTCTCCGATTACACACTCATCTATACAACAATAAAAACAATAAAAATAAAACTTGAGGTGTTGAATGGTTATCTGATCTCGGGGTGTACACGCTTGGTAATTGCCTTTTACAATTAATAACCAAAGCGGTATTATATACCCGTTCATCAGCCCACCTCTACACAAATATAAACAACAACCAACAATGCTAATTCGCACAAATACCAGAGTGAGAGGGCCCTGTACTGTCTATTATTTTAGCATATTTTAGCTTAATGAGTCCGCGTACGAATAAGATACCTTTGCAAGGCAATGTTTGGTTCTTTTAATACGTCAAATAGGCTGGTAAAATGATCGGCTGCGAGCTTTCAATTAAATAAAAATACATACTTACACTAGAATAAATATTCCCTTAATTGATCACAGACACAAATCGTTAATACGCGGTTTAACCCCGAAAGAAAAGACAACTTAGTGTTGGCGAATGCAAAAGAAAAATGCACACGCAAGAATTATTTTAAAGACACACTGTTTACAATGAAGGTATTTGATTAACCCAAAAATCGATCTGGCTCGATTGACACTGTAACTGCCCCCCTTCGATTTCAAAACTAATTATATCTACTCCCGAAAAACCACCCCGTTTTTCAAAAGTAATAAAAAAACCATGAAACGTTAATTTCCATTGGAACAGTTTCATATTAATTATTGCACGGCATCTTAATAAACAAATATGCATTCGTTCGTAACAAACCCTACATTTCTCTCTCGAGTTTCCAAGTAACAAAGATATATTTTGATCGCGGTCTGTACCGCCACAATTAATCATTAGATCAATGACATTTTTACATTAAGAGCGCGCATAAGAAATTCCAATGATTCGTTACGCCTCTTCAGTAAAGCATTTTTAACCTTGCATCTGCTACTCGCCCCTCCAACATGTGTTTTACACCCTAGACAAATATCAGTTACAAGATTCCTTACATAAAAGTATATAAATAAAATATCTTGAAAACGTTAGCAAATTACGACGTATTATCAAGATATTAATAATCCACTAACTATCTTTTCTATCGTGGTAACAATGGCGATTTGACAAACGTTTATTGCAATAATAAAATTTTCGCGGTCCGCTACCTACCGCACGATACACCGTATCACATCTATTAGGCAAAGAGCGATCGTTTGTTTAAGGTAGTTATACGCGGCGTGCAGGTAGAAATCGCCGAAAGCGACGTGAGCTCATAGCTTCACCAACGTGGTTTTAATGTCTATTATTGCTCTAAGATGAAGCAGGGAGGAGGCTCGATGACTCTGATACATGTGCAGCTACAGTCCGCAGAGGAAACAAAGAAGGTTGATGAGATGGAACACATTTCTCATCTATGGGTCACCGTATACGACCTGAGGCGGAAAACTGGAATTGAGCAATGTCACCGATGTCAGGGTTTCCGCCATGCACAGTGCTGCTGCAGGGGCGCATATTCAACTCAGACCGTCATCAGTTACGCCAAACCGTTGGCAGATGATGTTGGGGAAGCAGAGGTAACAAAAGCTGCTCCGGTTGCATTCCGTATTACACCTACTCAACTCACCTTAGAATTCGACTTTCTGTTGGGCATCCTCGGATATCTTAATATAGAGAAGGCTCTGTCTGTCTTCCTAAAGGTGGCAGCAGCACCCGCTGAGTCAAAAGCTGTGACTGACCTGTGGAGAGTACCCTTTTGGTACCATTTCACTCACTTTCGTGTTCTGTTAATACCAACAATTAATATTCACATAACTATTGGTCTGTATGTATTTCAGATACGCGGGCCATCAGCATCAACTGAACCAGCCAAATGACAAGATGATAGTCCACACAACTCTACAACCAACAGCAACAACACGAACACAAGAACTTTTTTTGATATCTACAAGCATCACAACATCACGATGTCAACAAGATTACCACAAAATCACCCCAATCATCAACAATACATTGCACGCGCTGTAGAGGACGAAGACTCGTGAGCAGCGCATCATCTAACACTACACTATATATTATAGGTACATAGTTTTAATTATGTATTGTGTATATTAGAGCATATATTGTTAAAAATTCAAAATTCCAATAAACTTTGCTCAAATTGAACTTGATTGAAATGTAGATCTAAAAATGTAAGTCAAGTATGGATTAACATGATTTGTACAGATGCAAAAGAATTTAAATTATTAGGCTTTTGATTTAAATTTTTGAAGTGATACTGTTTAATTAGGTAAAACATAATTAAGTAACTGCATAATTAATAACACTAATGTTTTCAATAAAATGTAATACTACAATTTCTTTTATATAATTATTTATTTTTCTAAGCGTTTCAATACAACATGTACCATCATTAAGAGAAAATATATACAATAATAACAAGTAGTTATGGTAACAAATCATTAAGGTAAGAAAGCAAACTTTATGTAAACTATAATTCTGTATTAAAAATGTCTGTTAAACGTGACTCTCTATAAGATCAACCTGTTCGTTCATTAAACGTACTTTCTGTTTATGATTATAGATTTTGAATGCTTTCAAAACAGTTCTTTATTACAAAAATGTAAAAATTTAATGTTGCTTTGTAAAGTCATAAGGTGATTATTTACTGTTAAATATAATATATTTTGATTTTCTGTGTATATGTTTGTAACATCTAGGTGTTTATTCAAGATAACTTCAAAATGCCGTTATTTGAATCTTTGTTATTAAATAAACATTTCAAAACATTGGTATTAGTTTTGAAAGCTACTTATCCGATATTTTTCCAAATTATCAAATTGATATTAATTTATTTTCTGTCGATTTTCTGCGTTTTTATGATTGAAATTGCTTTATTGAGATTTGTTTGGTAAATTGATCTATGTACTAATGATCTATTTGAAGATAACTTATGTGTTTTATGTTGACACCAATCGTTTTGAATTGTAATGTCTGTATGTTTGGTTTTCTGAATATGGAGAAGTCAAACTTACACTGTGTACTGTGTTTACGAAACATGCTAAAATATCATCAACGTAACGAAACCAAAATACAATCTTATCGGAAACATTTATACAAAAATTTGAACTGTTAAATTATCCACAGAACCATTAGCTAAAATTGGGAAAATTGGACTGCCCATAGGTAAACCATTTTTTCATAGATAAACCTTCTTATTAAATATGAAATAATTTAAGTTTCCAATATAATCGACACTTACATAAAAGTCGAGAATACGATTTATCTATCAAAAACAGTGACCCCATTAAAACAGAACCGAAAGGAAATAAATACATATCAATTTCAGAGATGCCTATGAACAGATACCTTAATGTTCTTTGTCATAAGCGAGAGGAAAACAGGAATTAAGGAGATCATTCCAGAGTTTAGAAGCCGAGTGGAAGTGGAGTATGGTAAGTAACCACTTATGCCAAACTTGGTCAAATGCTTTTTGAGATATCTAAATCGGCTACTGTTTCACCGGATTGTTCAAATGTATTATTCCAAGCTTGGGTCACATATGTCACCTGTTGAATGACTCTGGCTAAACGCATATTGGTGGTCACTATGCAGTTTTTTAGTTTCAAGGAACGAGAGCAGTCTCTGATTGATGTTTTTTTTTCATGATTTTAGAGAATATGGAAGTGATGGAAATTGGTCGGTAGTTCGAGTGATCAGTCTTATCGCCTTTTTTGGTAATAGGTGGAACTTCCTTGATGAAAGAAATTCCCCAGGAGATATAGAGATTGAATAGAGCTTAGATAGGACTGGTACTTGTTCGGGGTAACATTTCTTTAATACAATAGCTGGGATACCGTCTGGGTCACTGGCCTAATTGAGATCTAGCCTACTGATAATCGATTCTAGGAGCTTGTACCGAAAATGAATCGGTTTCATAGCGTATGAAGAAGAGTTCACTAGGGGCACATCTTTTTCAGAATAATTGAGACACGCGTTTGATGCAAATAAATCCACAAAAACATTGGCTTTGTCTACAGAATCAGCAACTACAGATCCGTAAAAAGATGTCAGGAGGAAAATGAAGATGTACCAATGTTTTTACTAATGGCTTTAGCTAAATACCAAAATTTAGGAGTGCCCAAAGGAGATGCAGCTAGTTCATTACATTTTCGTTGTTCACACAACTCATAATAAATAATAAATTTTTATTGGACAAACACTTTGATGTTAGATAAAAAGAACACATTAGACGTTACAAATATGAACACACAGACAAATCAAATTATGCCAAACATTAAATAGTACTCGTA
Source organism: Vesta saturnalis (assembly GCA_036346205.1). Classification (NCBI taxonomy): domain Eukaryota; kingdom Metazoa; phylum Arthropoda; class Insecta; order Coleoptera; family Lampyridae; genus Vesta; species Vesta saturnalis. The sequence continues at coordinate 3,470,937 of JARFJB010002165.1, read as the reverse complement.
AATAATCACCGTGTGACATTATACAACACTGTTAAATATTTCCATTTCTGTAGTAAAAAAGAAAAATTAGATGGTTTCGAAGTATTCGAAATTTATAAACATAATCATAAGGTACCTTAGGTAAAGAACGAACAGCTTGGTTTTACAGACTCGCCTTTAACAGATATTGTACATCAAGTTCGCTGTTTTAGCCCAATGGTTTGTTACCATAACTAATTGTTATTATTTTACGTATATATTTTCTCTCGATACCGATACATGTTGTATTGAAACGCGTTGAGAAATAAACAATATATAATTTTATGGTATCGTAAAGCATTGGGCCATTACGATTGATAAAACTTGCGAAAAATTGAAAATCATGGTAAGCTTTACTTTATCGGTACCTAAATATTATATGAGCAGAATTCAAGTTTACTTAAAAAGAATTAAGATTATCGATAACATTGTCAAAGTCATCGTTAGGGAAATTAGTGTAAAGATGTGTATTAATGCTATATCTCTTGTATTTCATTTTTACTACACCACGCCTACTGTGACTAATTTTGTACGTTAATATTCTACTGTTTCGGTTTTGTATCGCTTACTCATAGATACATATCGTTAGATATGTTTAGTGACCACCAAACTTGTTATTTCAAATGAAAGCATATACTAAAATAATTACTGTTAAAAATAGATTTGCTTATAGGTTAACAAGTTTCGCTACATACAATAACATGACCATACTGCACCTTAGAAAAACCGTTGTGTATGATGTGTTGCGTGTATATAGGGCTAAAATCGTACTGCTACATTCTTTTAACAATTCTCTGTGGTTTTAGTGATTGATAGTTAAAAGCATATTGATAGAATCTGAATCTTTATGGAATATCCGACTGAAGTAAGAAATCTAAACAATGGTTTTCCATTTATCGATAATCTAAAAACATTAATA
>JARFJB010002165.1:3277500-3465000 GCA_036346205.1 Vesta saturnalis | reverse complement strand
TTATACGAACCAATTCTATCAGACTCTCCGAACTCCGATGGTTATGTTCTAAGAGTCCTTACGACTAATATTACTTCCTGCAACTTTCACTGAGGCTTTCCTTTAATTATATAGGCATACGTAGGTCCTTGCAACCTCCAGATTAGTCAATGTATTCTATCGGATTGTTACCAAGCCCTCAAGGTTGTGTTAGCTGATAAACAACATTAGACCGCTACAGTTTAAACAGTGGACATTGTGTAGATCTTATACTGAATATAATTACTTTCATTGAATTTCCTCGAATTTCTTCGTAGTTGATGGTTGTGTAGCTAACACGGTAATAAAAATTCCTTTAGACTTTTTTCAAATATGTTTTTCACTTTCCTGCGTTTGTATCCATTTATCACCTAAATTTGAATTAATTTATTTAGTAACTAAAGAACGTATATACCATTCTTTACATATTCATGGTCTGATGGCACACTACTTGTCTCACGTACAGTTACATTTGTTGGTGTTGTTAGTTCTGTAACTGAATTATCTGTCACATCTCTACAACACCTTATTGGAGGTATTTTTATATCTCTGTATAATTATCAAAGTTCTTTTATTTAAATGGGTAGAAATTAACGTTAAATTACAGATGTTTGCACTTAGAGTTCGGTTTATTTTCATTTAAATTAACGTGAACCAAATTCGTTAGCTAATCTGTTACGTATAATTTTGAGCCTATGTACGTTTTTACAAACAGTCACTGCGCTGGGTACATATTTTGATTTTACGTCTAAGGATTTACTTTACTTTACTGTACCTGATTTCTGCAGATATAATATTTGTTTTGGAACTACTTTATTTAATATTTTTTTGTTTTCTAAATTAATCTTCTAAATTTATACGCGTATGCGTGTGCGTGTGCGTGTGCGTGTGCGTGTGCGTGCGGTGCGGGTGCGCGTGCGCGTGCGTGTGTGCGTGTGCGTGTGCGTGTGCGTGTGCGTGTGTCGTGTGCGTGTGCTGTGTGCGTGTGCGTGTGCGTGTGCGTGTGCGTGCGTGGGTGCGTGTGCGTGTGCGTGTCGTGTGCGTGCGTGCGTGTGCGTGTGCGTGTGCGTGTGCGTGTGCGTGTGCGTGGCGTGCGGTGCGTGTGCGTGTGCGTGTGCGTGTGCGTGTGCGTGTGCTGTGTGCGTGTGCGTGTGCGTGGTGTGCGTGTGCGTGTGCTGTGTGCGTGTGCGTGTGTGCGTGTGCGTGTGCGTGTGCGTGTGCGTGTGCGTGTGCGTGTGCGTGTGCGTGTGCGTGTGCGTGTGCGTGTGCGTGTGCGTGTGCGTGTGCGTGTGCGTGTGTGTGTGTGTGTCTTGAGAAGAAACGGTCACTTGCAAATATTTTCCTAGCTGTCAGCTTTTTGTCATAATCAATTAGTAAAAAATCAAAATTTGCTTGAAGAAAGAGCGTACCTCCGAAAGGAAGTGCTTTAGGACTAGTACCAACACTTGCATTCATGAAAATTATGGTTTAGGGGTGACCCGTTGGATACTAATTTTGTTAGGCGGCACGTTTCTGTAGCGTTCTTTTCATTCACTTAACAATGGTAGTCACAGTGAATGTTCACAGTAAGAGAATACGTGTTATGTGCAGTAAATTACATTAGAATCACGTGAATTTCGCTATTCCGTTACCCCTTTGGTAAAATGGTTGTATTTCCTCTTACACATTATCTACTACGTTTAGAACAAAATTGTTAAATTTTTCTGTCATAACCGAAATTTTACAACACGATTTTTACTTGTATGTTTTATAATTGGCTTATTTTAATCGCCTTGACTACTCGATTAACTCAATTTTTTGAAAAAACGCCTTCTTAGCTTTTGCGATTATGAGTAGTATGTAAGGTTTTTTCGCTGCTAAGGTAATCGGTAATAATCAATCACTGGTAATAGTTAAGTAAATAGACTCCCCCACTATTCCGTCTAACTTATAGTCGATTAAGCCGGCCGTAAAATAACGCTACAAATTGCAAATGTTACATATTCCACATTAAAACTAAAGTACAGAATCTCGTAAGAAAAATTTCTGAAATTTTTCATTATTCATTTAATTTGGATTTTATTTTAAATTTTTTTTATTAACGTTAATGTTATAAAATTAAATATACATTGAAGTACTTTTCGTTGCCTATACTTTTATTATACAAAGCATCTTTTATTTTTACAATGTTTTTCAACAATTTATAATCTCTTGCACTTTGACTTTACATTTGGCTAATCAACATTTTTAATAACTTGCATTTTAACACACATTTAACTGGTTTATAGATAACACTCTTTTTTTACATAAAACTTTTTTGATTGAGTTAACATTGATGTTTGGTTGCTGAAGCATTCCTAAATAAGTTTCTGAATTACTTTCCAATTTCCGGAAGGATATTTAAAAAAGCAATTGTTTCACAAAGAAAATAGTTTCTACACGAGAATGCTGAGTATTCATTGTTTTCTTCTCATATTGCGGCTTTGAAGTATACCATTCATACAATTTATCACTAATCGCTCGTCTTCCATCTCAGAGGTATGTGAATCTATTATTATGTGGCCTTTTCTAATAACTCATTACAATTTTCAGCTTGAACTTTTATTTGACCTTGCAATTGCACTGTTTTACAACTAAAGAAGTTTAAGAGTAGACCATCTGTACTTGTATATGTTGTAACTTACCTAGAAATTCCACCTTCATTCCATCTGGTAGAGAAACAACTTAAGTAGAATATCATCCATCATCGTAGAAATCAACAAAAGATCAGACGTTTGCAATAATTATTTCCACACCTATAACCTATAACCTCATTTCCTATCTGCCCCTTTCCTTAATACTAAAATAAGAAAAACTACTACAATAACTCCTTGCTTTCACTGAAATGTTATTTACTTTTAACCTTATCTGAAATTCCTTTTTACACTTCCTTTCTCTTTGCTTTTTTTTTGTTTGCAATCTATAATTATAATTGCTAAAAGTAGTGTATTACCGTATCACTAAATTACTTACTTCTTGATCAGATCTTTAATTTTAACAGCTGTCGGCCATATTGTTATCTTTTAATGTTTATGACGTATTAACTATCAAACAAACCTGCGTATAGTAGTTTGTAAAGATTCAGCTTAACTTTACTAAAATTTATGTAATTACATTTTTTAATTGCCCTACAGTAATTAAGATAGGTACAGTTGTTTAAAATTAAAACCCATTACAAAAGATTGCGCGATATTGCACCGTAAATAATTAATTTCAATCAATTTCAATGCTATTACGTCAGAGAACCCTCAGCCAATCACAGCCAGAGGACCCCTGCATAGAAGCCGGATCCACCCACCGCGAATCAGCTATAAAAACCGCGGCGCTACCGGAAGAAATCCTACTTGTCCGCGATTCCGCTACTACTTGCTTCGTGACTACTGTACTTTTATCGCGCTCCTACTTGCTTCGCGACCACCTGCCGCTACTTGTTACTTCGCGACTCCGCTATCCTGATACGCTCGCGTCTTCAGCAGCCAGAACCGAGATCCAGACCGAACGCCTGCGTAGTTAGTGTCGTTGTATACGTCGCCAACCTGCCGATTACCCCATCCGTTTATCCTGAATCATCGTGCATTTTTAGTCGCGTTACTTCGCCGCCGTCACCAGTCAAATCAGCTTTGTACAATCAAACTGCTGGTTGAGTTACGCTAAGGTTAACAGCACGTAAGGTTTTTTTGTACCACGTTTCTAAAACATTACACCAGACACCTAGAGAAACGACGGGCTGCAGAGCCTGAAGTAATCTAACCGTTCCGGTACACACACTAGAAGTATACGCCGGGCTGTATAGCCTGAAGTTACCTTCTGCAACCAGTACACACACTAGAAGTAGACACAAATACACACAAACCAGGACGTTGCTACTTCGGGCTAACGCCCAGAAGGCATCTTCCATTTACTTCAGCGGCAAGAAGGGTACTCGCTCAAATTCTAACGTTCCACCAGGTAGAACCCTTGGTACAGCAGTCGACGGGCTGGACCCAGAATCTTAGCAAGGGCTCTCCATTAACCAGATATTACACATACAATACACTGACTTGATCCTGAGGAAAATAGCAATACAAACAAGCGACGCATTGACCTAGAGGTAATCTCAATACCAGAAGCCGCATTCGTAGAGATCACCCGCGTGATTCTCCAGATATAAAGACGAACCCGTGGTACGTCTACGTGATAAATTACATTAAACGTAGTCCTGCGCTCGCAATCGCATATAAATCACTTACTTGAAACACCTGCATTCCGTCGGAAACAATCTTTAATAATTATTAACGTAAAAGATCGTGATAAACTCCGTCTTCCCTGTATTTGTTAGTTAGAGTAAGTTTCTCTAATACGAAAAGTACCCGCGTTTAACAAAAACAGACGTTTTTCTTATAATAAAGAAATAATACATTTCTTTTCAGGCATAATTAAATGTTAGATATTCATTTCATTACTGTAAATACGTTCTCCATTAATTAAGAAATCCTGAGATCAGCTTGTTTAGTTAGGTTAGCTAATTAAACGCGTACGTACAATTTGCATTTAATACATGTAAATATAGCCTGTCCGGTAGAACTGAACGGGTATCGGATTAACAAGGAGGATTGTCAATATATGGTTCTATTGTGCTTGAAACCGCCTTAATGCTTTGCTGTCTCGTACTTATTGTACGTGACAAAGAAAGATGGATATATTATGAATAATGCCTCTATTTCTGCCGAACAAAAGCGTTTGCAACTTTCACACATAATGACAAGGCAATAAGAATCAGATGCAGGTAGAATAGAAATTCAATAGGTATAATAAAATGCCAGTGGTTCTCAACACTGCTTTAACATTACATTTAAAATTTATGGAAGAATGCAAGTTTTATAATAAACATTTATAAAAGCCATTCATAATAATGAATATTCGATTAAGTATAGGTATTTCAATTTACATTTAGAAAGTTCATTGTATACCTAAGTATGGTAATGACGTTTTAGTGTACTCCAATTACAAAAGAATCCAAATAAATATGCAATACTGTAACAATAAGTAATTAATAATAGATTATTATACCATTTAGTAGGTACATATAGGTATAAATAAAACAACTGCAATATCTATATTATCATTATTCTTTGAGTAAGCGTTTATATAAACTAACCATTAATTACTTATAGGTAATTAGTAATCGATTATTATTTTTTATTATACAAAAGTTGCATTTCTTCACAAATTATATAATGTTAAAGCAGTGTTGAGAACCACTGGCATTTTATTATACCTATTGAATTTCTATTCTACCTGCATCTGATTCTTATTGCCTTGTCATTATGTGTGAAAGTTGCAAACGCTTTTGTTCGGCAGAAATAGAGGCATTATTCATAATATATCCATCTTTCTTTGTCACGTACAATAAGTACGAGACAGCAAAGCATTAAGGGTTTCAAGCACAATAGAACCATATATTGACAATCCTCCTTGTTAATCCGATACCCGTTCAGTTCTACCGGACAGGCTTTAGTAACCTGTCCTGTATAAAGCATTCCAAGTACTGAGCATATCCAGTCAGTCTGAAAGCCAAATCACGTATAAGCATAGTCATGCGCACCAAGGTTACTTTAAATTATTGATTTTCTCTTTGACCTGCTTAAAGACACCAACGCGTTCGTTGCCCCAGCTTATCTAAAATATATAGAATTTTACATAGCGCCACCTGAACAAATACCAGGCTACCGTGTACAGGGCAGGCCTGAACGGTCATAATAGACAAAATTAAATTGTCATTAGTAGGATGTTTGGGTCATAACACACCAACCATTGAACAACAATAATTTATATTTCCACAGAAACGGTTCAGGATCCAATAGCAACCACTACCGTCCACGGGGGACCAGCCAAACGGGCGCTGCTAACCAGGACATCCCGGGTAACACCCAATAAGATTTGTTTTGTTATATTATTGTCATTTTTGTTATATTATTGTTATTTCCTGTAGGTTAGATTATCTTAGATTTATAAAACAATAGGTAGTATACGTTTAAAATAGTTTTGTTGTATTATTCAAAGAGTACAGTGTTGAGTACCACGATACGAACCACCCCCGTCTTGTTAAGACACGACCCGATTTGAGCTAGACCGAGGTAAATTAAATTGAACCCTTTTAAATTTAATTATTGTAAAGAAAGAGGCGTTACAAGTTTAGTTATCATTTAGCACATTAACGTTTTTATGATTAAAAAAATCTTTTGTTAGAATTTATTTACTTTCAAACACGTTTTATTTTTATACGCATTCTTTTTATGTGATTTAATAATTATAGGTTTTGTTTTATTTCACAACACTTTTCTTTCCCTATTAGTTTCTCATTTCTCCTTTCCTACGGCGAGTTCTTCTTTTGGTGGAGAGGCTCTTGTCGCGCTTTTATCTCTACCGAAACTTTTATTTCATAAAAGTACAGATATGAACATATATCGTGAGTCACTCTGTATAGCAATCGTTTAATTACGTGTCAAAGATTATGAACAGATACTTACTTCCCAGCACAGTAGGTATTAAGATATAACAGCTACAATAATTGTGAAAATGCAAAGTTGTAATACACGAAAATAGCAAGCGAGTGAAGCTAGATTAGCAGCAGTAAGTAATGAGCACGTGTGTGGGTATAACTTTTTTCAATAAAGCTTGACTGAGAATTTACGATTACAAGTATATCACCTCGTTAGATGTAATACCATTCAATGTTCCAATGAAAAGTAGTCACACACATGAATTTAGGGAACAGTGCTAGATTTATAACTGTAAATCGTTGTAACGAGCTGCACATTAAGTACTTCGCAGGTTAATTAAAACAAATGTCTATATAGCAAGAGCTTTGTCATGAAGGAATAACAATAAAAGAAACTCACCAGGATATCAGTTGTGTATAATCACTTAACGGAGTGTATTAATAGATATAAACCTACTTGTTCTTAGGGAGAGTATGACCCGATGTGAAGTAACAGCCAGAATATATCTTCGACTTAGTTATCGGAGACCATTTCTAAGTTATACCATAATTCGGAAGAAGACTAACCAGGTATAGGTACAGAATCGGTCACAGCAGTATCTTGTCTAGACGATACTAGGCAATAGAGAGAAAAACCTAGAGAAACCAATGTTATAGATACCAGTTTTCTTAGTTAAATATTCAATGGCAAAAGTGTACTAATGTTAAGAAAATTTTTTACTCACCTCCTGCCAGGACTTGAATCTTGTGTTACGAAACTTTATATCCGTAGAAACGAAAACTAAATTACATAGTATAGTAAAATACTTATCTTTTTGGGATTTTTAATGGTGTACTTTAAATTATACAATCTAAACGTTTCGATAACACTTACAGTTATCTTCGTCAGTAGTAATGTTAGTTAAAAATTGTTAAAGATGTAGTAAACAATTTTGTCAAATTTGAAAAATTCAAACATAAACATAAGCCTGCTATTAATATAACAGTTTGAGAAACGTATAAGCCAACTATAAAATTGTAGTAAAGAATAACTAGGTCATTAAAATTAAATATTGTTAAACTGCCTCAAAGATGACAAACCAGAACACTCTCTACGGCGAAAGCTAACAATTAAATTGAAATTAAAAATTACAAAGAACGTTCTGCATTGTGCTTTTCATTGTTAATAACACTTCCAATTATTGATAAAGATATCTCTTTGTTAGATTTAACTGGGTTATTTTTTGATGTAATGTTTGGATTTGTGAATGCTTCTATCATTTTAAAATTGAAGTTTTTCACAACTTTACACTTACATCATAACTCGATTAAATTTTGTTAAATGTGTTTTTTGGCTGGCAAATTTCATTGTTAGCTTTCGTCGTAGAGAGTGTTCTGGTTTGTCATCTTTGAGGCAGTTTAACAATATTTAATTTTAATGACCTAGTTATTCTTTACTACAATTTTATAGTTGGCTTATACGTTTCTCAAACTGTTATATTAATAGCAGGCTTATGTTTATGTTTGAATTTTTCAAATTTGACAAAATTGTTTACTACATCTTTAACAATTTTTAACTAACATTACTACTGACGAAGATAACTGTAAGTGTTATCGAAACGTTTAGATTGTATAATTTAAAGTACACCATTAAAAATCCCAAAAGATAAGTATTTTATTATGAGTGTTAATGGTGAAAGTTTACATTTTCATACATAGTATAGTATTTCTCCTAATTTAATTTCAATTTTAATCCAATAAGATGGTTTAGGATTAGTATCTTTTAGTTTAGTAATTTTTCATAACAATAATAAATCTTTAAATGGAGGAATGGTAACTGCTTTATCTAATCGAATTGGATATGTACCTATTTTAATATCAATTGCCTGAATATTTGATTATGGTAGATGAAATTTTTGAATGTATCATGATTTCGTTTTATGAGAGAATGAAAATAGTTACATATTTTGTTATTTTGGCTCCTTTAACTAGCGGCACCAAGTCCTGTGTCTTCTCTTGTTCATTCCTCTACACTAGTAACTGCTGGGGTTTATTTATTAACTCGATTTAGAAATTCCTTAGATTTTAATATAATAATGTTATTATTTATTTGAAGGTTAAAATATTTATAGCTGGAATTGTAGCTAATTATGAATTTCATTTAATAAAAATTATGCACTAACGCATCTTTCTTCATATGTTACGTTACGTTTAAAAATATCTTGAAAATAAATTATATTAACCAGATTAAAGTAATTAAAATGCTTACAAACACATTCTCTCTCAAATTGTTACTATCACTAGTAAATGAACGATATTGTTTTTATACTTAGTTGCACATCATTGACCCTACTGAACTATCCCTTTTCCTCTATACTGCGTACTGGATGGGCTGTAACGATGGTTCCCCCTAGGTTAGCGAACGATGACGGTTAACCTTCTGTGGTCCTCTCTAGACCGTAACTACGATCGAATTTTTTTAGTCAAATTCTCCGTAACAATTCGGAAGTTTGGATAAGTCAGTGCAGATTCTTTGATTGCTGCACCACCTGGTTAATCTAACTGCGTAAGCTTTATGTTACACCGCGATCTGATACTCTAATTACTTATATACAGTTTTACGGAACGAATGTTATAATTTCACAAACTAATTAAGCAGTTTATATGCACCGACTTCTTTAGTTATTCGCGAGCTGTGAGCTTAAATGTTTGTGCGTTTCGGAAGGGACATTTTAATTTCCTCCGCAAAAAAAACGCAACTTTACTCCACCAAGATTAAGGAAAAGCACTGGGTTTTAACACTAAACCACTTTCTGGTAGGATTCTTGAAGATACTATTCTGGACAAATGAGACTTGACTATATCTAACCGCGTGTTTAGTGAAATTACTCAATATCCCTCAATAGGGTTGGTGGAAAAGACTGCCCCTAACGAAAGTTATATCAACACGGGTTTTATCAATACCCTTCCTGCACGAACATTTTCTACGCTACAATTAAATAGCAAACCACAATTTTAATACGACACATAATTCTCCAACGACGCAATTTTAACAACAATTATTATGATTGACAAATTTCCAAAAATACGAACAACCATTATTTACAACGGAACTGATTAGCTTCAACTAGCTCAGTAACGCGTATTCCACTATCTATCGATGTCAATGCGTAAACCAAATTTGAGTTTAATTCTTCAATCTAATCTTGGTAAACAACTAAAACACGTTGTTTCGTTCTCAAAATAAAGATTCTAATTTTAAATATTTTCAAATAGAAAAACGTTACAATTTAAAAGCTTCTAAAATTTATGCGTTATCGCTTTCATTTCCTTGGCCTATACTACATTTCAGATGTCCGGTATCGATGAATAACTTATAGTTTCGAAACTAATGACAAATCCTCGCTAAAATCACGACCACGTGACACCTCAAAGCCAGCTGGGCGCAAATTAACGAATTGTCTATATTTAATTACATACTCTTCTCCCACGATGGTAAATCATCAATGCTTCCCTGTTTTGGGTACGAAAATTTTTATTAACAGAAGCTATCCAAGATTTTCAATGTCATTGATTTTCATTTTTGACAGGTCGTGGAATATACATGCCCCAGAAATACCAAATAATAAAACAATCTGAAAATGTAGTAGATTTAATACACACTGCAAACTAAAGCATGGTAACCTTTACCTTTGTTACTAGATGCTTCTCATCTTCTAATCAAACACGAACTTACCAAACTGTTCTTTGGTTAATACATTTGCATCCTTGGGTTTATAACTTTCCCCCTGCTTCTTTAGAAAAGCATTCAGCTTCAATTATTTCGCGATATCAATTCCCTTGAGATTTAAGAATGCTTTCTTCATGGAATAATGCAACCATAACTAGGTGCTTTTCATGTTTTTGGCCAATTCCGAATAATAAACCAGTAAAACATTTTCGGAATACACGGTTACTTCTTTATCTACACAACATTTCAGGGACCTTTGGTAGGACATCTCATAAACGATACTCAATTTGGATGGTAACAAATCTTTGATTGATGCTTTTGGTGCTTCAAGAACTTCGGGCGGAGTGCATTATAATTCTGAATCTGGCATGATCATCAGTTTCTTTTTGGTATTATTTGAGAAATTTTCTAAACGTACACAAATGATGACTACGATATAGCTGGATCTTAATCTTTCAAATTTGAAAAAATTTATTTTTATTATTCGGAAGAAAAATAGCTCTGTTTGCTTTAATTGCTTTAACTGCCTCACTACGTTCGGCAGTCATATTGCAAACATTCGCACATAAAGCCTAATTTTTGCTCTTAATAATGTAATGTATTATTTTAATTAAAACAAATTCTGGTACTCACGCCTGAACGCAGGTTGAATTAGTGTTTCCAATTATCCCGTCACAAGGTATGTACCGAGATGCATTACTGTTCTACTACCTTGCCCTTAGATCGTATTCCGACCTGACGAATAACCGTCCGTTTTTGATCATATAAATTTAATTCAGTTAAAGAAAGCTAGTGTTTATTAAAAATGGTTCATCAATCATTGGTCGGAGATCTGTGTTTGTATAGGAGGAAACCAGGTCCTATGGCTTCAAAGTAACTATGATTTTATGAGCATCTTCAGCCTCCGTTGGATCTTTGAAAATATTTTCTACTGAGACTACCTTGAAGCCGTAGAATTCCAGGCTTGGCCCAAAGACGGACTGACGACCTGTATTGTTTTTTGAGTGGCGATCGAGGGTTTTCGTATCAACCCCTGAAACCAAGAGACCTACATCCGTATTCCGCCCCAGAAGTCGAGAAGACCGCTAGTTTCAGTATTACTTCAAATACATAAAATATACTTACTCTAAATAAAACACGTTCAAGTGAATTTAATTTTTGCACTGGTGAAAGTAGACTGCGGTCACTTGCAACCGACTACCACCTTTACAAATATAACAATATAACCCATGTGACTTTAACATTAAAAAATTATAAAGCAAACGTAAAACTTTTGTCTAAGGAGTGGACCCGAACAGGTATACATTGTTGCAATAACGATGAATTCATAGAGAACTAATAAAATATTGGTTTAAGTACCACGGCCCGCGACAATAATAAAACTGGTTTGATAAATAAATATTAAGTGACACTGAAATAACTATAACTCGAAAAGCAAAAAAAAAAAATAAAGAAATAAATAAAAAAAAAATAAATAAATAAATAAATAATGATTGAATCGTTTGGTCGCTAATAAATACCAGCAAGTCGGGTGAGGGGCGCGAAACCAGAAATCGCGTATAGAGCAGTATGGTTGAAAGGCGTGGTGTGATTGAAAGGTAGGTAAGAAAGAAAAAAAAATGTACAGGATGTCCTAAATCCGAGGGCAAGCATGAGGATCTCGCTTATTATAAGAGATAGGATACAGGTTTAAATTCGGCACTTTTGCTAAATTCGATGCCGAGTAATAATCTAAAAAGAAATTTGAGCTAACTCAAATGGATTTGGTTTTATGCTCAAAAAACTAAAAATTTCGATTTTCGTTTTTCGCGTTTGGCCACCTTATTATTAGGAATTTTCAAAATTCGATTAAATATTATTAAGGCAACTTTTTACGCACAATACTAATACGGTATTAAAAATATTATGCGACGTTTTGTTTATTCTGAACCATCATCAGCTTTATTTTTTCTTATCGGGGTTAAGACATATTTTTATGGCGTTGGATGGAGAATGTTATGTTGATTTTAGCAATATATAACACTTGTGTATCGGAGACAAAGCGCAAAGGAAAGGATGCTGTGGAGATGGAGGATGGCAGCCTGGCACTATGGTCAGGAGTTGAGACGGAAGTGCATGGCGTAAAAGGAGTTGGGGTGAATCATAAGTGAAAGAGCGAAAAGATGTGTTAAACAGTACGAATTGGTATCTCCCGGGTAATATGGGTTAGAATGAAAGTGGAGTTTCGAAGAATTTTTCTTATTGCATGCTATGCACCGGTGAACGGAGAAAGAGACCAGGAGCGTGAGAACTTCTGGAATGAAGTGGAGAACGTGTTGAACGTATCTAAGCCAAACGAAAGAGTGATTATATTGGGGGATATGAACGGATGGGTGGTGTACAGAGAGAACATAGTGAACGCGTTCTAGGAAAGTTCGGAGACCAAAGATTCAATGAGAATGGTGAACACCTGCTGAACATCTGTGTGGAGAGAAGCCTGTTTGTATCCAATACGTGGTTTAAACATAAACATGTGCACATGTATACATGGAAAAGAGGTGAATCTAAAAGTATGATAGACTTGATAGTGTATGATGAACGGCTTAGAAACCTGGTGAAAGACACAGAAGTAATGCGCGGAGCGGAGTGTAGATCGGACCACTTTTTGGTTGTATCGAGAGTGCGTTTAGGGCAAAAGTGGGTGTGGAGAAGGAAAGCAAAAAACTCTTCTGGAAATGGGTCAAAAATACAAAACGTAGCCCCAAACAGAACGCTGCAGGAGTGATGAATGATAGAAACGAAATAGTACGGGACGATTGTGAAGTGAGGAAATGCTGGCAAGAGTATTTCGGAAAGCTGTACAGTAGTGAGAAACGTAAGACTGAAGGGTTAAATAAGGAAAATACAGAAGAAATGATAAATGAAACTGAGAAGGATATCGGAACAAATGAGGTAGAGAAAACAGTAGGAAGGTTGAAAAACGGCAAGGGAGCAGGAGTAGATGAAATCACTGGTGAAATGCTCAAGTATGGTAATGCAAAGCTTATATATTGCGTGAATTATTCAATTTGTATAAGGGTAAGTGGAACAAGAGTGATTGTAAGAACTACAGAGGAATAAGCTTGCTCAGCGTACCTGGTAAAGTATTTGGAAGAATACTGATTGATAGAGTACGAGAAACTACACAATCTAAGATGTGGGATGTGCAAGGTGGCTTCATGCCAGGGAGAGGATGTGTCGATCAGATGGTTGCTCTCCAGCAGGGGATCGAAAAGTGTTTAAAGGTAAAAAGGAAGTTGTACTGCGCGTTTGTAGATCTGGAGAAAGCATATGACAGAGTGAATAGAAAGAAGCTGTGGGAAATATTAAATGAATATGGCGTAAATAAAATTCTAATAAATTGAATAAGGGCAGTATACAACGGTAGTCGGGCATGTGTTAGGGTGAGAGGAGGTATGAGTGAATAATTTAATATTGAGCAAGGAGTGCGACAAGGCTGTGTGATGTCACCGTGGTTGTTCAATGTATACATGGATAAATGTCTTAGACAAGCATGTAACGATACAAATGGTGTAATGGTTGGTGATGTAAATGTACGACTCCTGGTGTACGCAGATGACAGTCTTATTAAGTGACAGTGCGGATGAGCTGCAAACCGCTCTGAGAAAGTTTGATACAGTCTGTGAGAGCATGGACCTAAAGGTAAACGTGAACAAAACTAAGATTGTGGTGTTCAATCAGGAAGGTGGAAAGGAGAGTAGAGTATTTACTCTGCAAGATGAAATTGTGGAGCAAGTGGACGAGCTGGTATATCTCGGTATTATGTTTACTGCATATGGTACAATTGAGAGCGAAATTGGAAGAAGGACCAATGCTGGAAGGAAAGTGATTGGAAGTATGTGGACGATATGAGAAATGAAAGCATGAGCCTAGCTGCGAAACGAGCAATCTATAATGGTGTATTCGTCCCATCAGTACTGTATGGAAGTGAGACATGGGTATGTCAAAAAAAGCACGAAAGAAAAATAAATGCCTTAGGTATGAGATTTCTGAGAAGCGCATGTGGTAAAACGAGAAGGGACAAGATAAAAAATGAATGCATAATGAGGGAGTGTGGTGAGGAAAAGACGATGATGGATAGATATAAAAGTTGTACATTACGTTGGTTTGGTCATATTGAGAGAATGAACAACCCAAGATTAACGAAACAAATACATGTGGGCGAGGTTAGGGGAAAGGCCGGGCCTGGTAGGCCGCTTAAAACTTGGCTGAATGTAGTAGAATCTATGATAAAGGAAAGAAAGATAAGGAGTTCTAAAAACAAAAGGGCATGTCAGAGACTATGTATGAATCTTGCGGAAGCTAGGGAGGTATGCTTAGATAGGAAAGCATGGCGAGAGATTGTGAATGAAAAATAAATAAGAGGCAGGGATTGTTTTGCCTATCCCGCAAGGGAATGGCGTGAAGGTTAAGTTAAGCTAAGAGTCAGAATATTGAAAATAACTAGGCAGATTGACAAAAGCCTGCTGCCAGCTAGTAGAAACTATAGCACATAGGAGTAGGGTATCTATTGTCAAATAACAACAAATTTGAGAAAAACTTTGGACAATTATTTTCTATTATTATAAGTTTTTGTATTTAATAAAAGTAATAATAATTTTTAATTATTTTCTATTCTATTCTCACTCCGTGCCAAAACATAATCGCAAGGGGGTCCATTTTAGGAAATTAGATCGGGGGGGAGAGAAATATAAAAGTTTTCTTGATAATAAAACATTTGCATAAGGTAGTTTAAGCTAAAATGTCATATTATAGCATAATTATCGCTATTTACCCAACCACACCTATATTATGAAGCATACTATAAAAAAAAACTGGAGGTAATAATTTCATTCCGTACTCAGTGAGCACATACTAAGAAATCTGATTTACTCCTTACTGTACCGTCTTCATGTTAGATATCAAACATCCTTTCTAGTGTGCCATCATACAATGAATTTGCCGAAAATGATTTAGTAAAAATCGTCATCTTTGTTTAAAAGTTATGCATGTTTCATTATAATCGTTGCAGTATTTATAATGCAGATAGAAATTCTAACGGAAAGTCCTTGAAGCCAATGTTTGTTATTCTAAATGTTTGACTAAGAATCAAATATGCATTTTTTCTATAAATGATTTCGCTTTTCTATTTAAAATGAAATAATTTAGAAATTATTTTGCCAAATAGTATTCTAAGAAATTTATACCAACAAGGAATATAGAATGCGAAAATTCTAGTTGCAATGTATACACTTACTATGTACTTATTCTTTATTTAATACATAAAAGGTCAACTAACTATTCTTATTGCTACGGATGAGCATAAGTAGTAGATATACGAGCTTATTGTAAAGAACACAAAAGGATGTAACGTTTGCAGGTAAGAAAAACTCAAATAATTATAATTAAAAAATTTATTATAATAAAATGCTCTAAGATTTTTACCAGTTGTAAGCGTAACGCCCGAAATGACCATATCCTAAATGACCAGCATATCCTAAATGACCAGCATATCCTAAATGACCAGCATATCCTAAATGATCAGCATATCCTAAATGACCAAATGGCACTGAATGAGCTACATGAGCAGTATGTGCTAATACTGGAGCAGCATGAGCTACGGTGGCAAGTTGAGCAGCATGAGATACAATTGGGGCAGCATGAGCATAAACTGGGCCGGCATGAGCTACGGTGGCAACATGGGCGACTGGAGCAGCAATTTCTGTGTGTGCAATAACTGGATTGATGACATCAGTTCTTAAGCTGTGGCTAACGGCAGCAGTATGAGCTAAAACTGGAGCAGAATGAGCTACAGCTGCAACTGGAGCAACAACTTCTGTGTGAGCAACGATTGGGTTGCTGATGACATCTGTTCTTGAGCTGTGACTGACGGCAGCTGGTACTACATGAGCAGTATGAGCTACAACTGGAGCAACTTCAGCAACGACTGGAGCTACGGTTTCAACGGTTGCAACTTTAGCGACTGGAGCAATAACCTCTGTTTCAGCAACGATTGGGTTGCTGATTATATCAGTTCTTGAACTGTGGCTGACGGCAGCTGGTACTACGTGAGCACTATGAGCTACAACTGGAGCAGAATGTGCAACGAATGGAGCAACGGCTGCAACATGAGCGACTGGAGCAACAATCTCTGTATGTGCAACGACAGGACTGCTGATAACATCAGTTCTTGAGCTGTGGCTGACGGCAGATGGTAATAAATGAGCAGCGTGGGCTACAAATGGAGCAGCGTGTCCAACGTGAGTAACAACTGGAGCGGAATGAGCAACGGCAACGGCAGCAGGTAATGAGTGCGCGATGATTCCTCCATGAATGTGACTTGGTTTTGCGGCAACAAATGCACAAAGAGCTGCGAGCACTACCAACTTCAACATTTTAATTGTTACAAATTGCACGGTATACAAATGAAAACTGATACATGACAATGATAGCTCCTGTAATTTATATTAAATAAAGCGGAACTCCTACACCACGTGTGCTTTCCCGTTCGGCCTTCGATTTTTAAACGTTTGCACTACATATACGCACAAAAATGCTATTTTTAGGATTAATAAGCATTTAGATAACCGGAATTGACATTTTTTCTCCATAATCTTTCAAGTATCTGAAGTATTTTAATTTGATAGCGGTAATAATTGAATGCTGTAAACCTTAGAGGTTAATCCTTTCTAAAGCAGGTAAAGTTTAATTATACAGATTTATTTAAAAAATTAACATTTACATATATTTTGGGCGTGGATATTTTGCGTGTGCATTTGTTTACACTGTCGGAAAAAAATTAAAGGTCAGCCGGAAACATATATGTCTGGTTTGTTCCTATAAAAAGAAAATCAATGTTTTCATTACAAATTTACTTGTTTTTTTTTCTAAATTTTAGGTTATTTCGAGAAATACAAAATGAAATGTACTAATACGGATTAACGTTGCTCAACAGTGATGTTCTTATTGACTTCAATTGTTAAATACAAGG
This sequence comes from Vesta saturnalis, assembly GCA_036346205.1. Classification (NCBI taxonomy): domain Eukaryota; kingdom Metazoa; phylum Arthropoda; class Insecta; order Coleoptera; family Lampyridae; genus Vesta; species Vesta saturnalis. The sequence goes on along the minus strand of JARFJB010002165.1, from coordinate 3,447,765 downwards.
AAGGCGGTTTTTAATGTGTTTTAATTACCGTTGACATTGAAAAATTCTTAATGTCACATTATTGCACAGAAATTTATATTAAATATTTTTATTCTTGATCATAAAAATTAAGGCTCTAGACAAATCCATATTAAATTAAAATTTTTACTCGTTTATGTAACAAGACGTATTAAAATTTGAGAGCGCTGCAAAGTAGACTAAATAATTTTACAAAATTTCCCGACCAATAAATTTACTTTGGGCAGAGAGGTAAATAATTAAACTCGGTTTAGTGATACTTTTGTTACAAGAATTATTTTGAAAACAATGTGGCTTGCGTCACTGTCATTTCACAGTATAAGCCAAGGAATAACACATTCTTTGGGTAACAGTGAATAGTTTAGTAAACCCGGAAAGTCACAGACAAACTTCTACAGTGAGTTCCCAGGATCAACTTAGGACATTTTTCCCTCTTTAAATTATATCACAAAATACACCCCTAAAAAGTTATATGCTCTCAAAGTTCAATTTAAAATGTAGAGCAATCACTTTATCTCCGTAAATTTTTGAAAATCTTTATTGATTTTTATACAGTCGACAAGTTAAAATTTGATAGAAATTTCAAAAAAATCGCTTAAAAAAAATTATTTTTGCAAAATAAGTTAAAATTTTTCTGATTTATTTTGGTGATACATTTTAAAATAAAGGAATTTTGTCTCTTAAATTTTTCTTCTAAAATAGACGGTTCTTGAGAAAATGTGAGAAATAAATAAATAATTTGAGTTTATTGGATAATTGCTTTACTTTAATAATACGTTTTAGAGTAAAAAAAAAAAAAATAAAAACATTAAAATAAAACACTAATTTTATAATAATTACTCAAAGTAGCCCCCATTTACTTGAATGCAAGCATTCGCTCGACGTATTACAGACATTCGCGTTGATCGAAATATGCCTGGAATTTGCCTCGAATACTTCAAAAATGCGATTCTAGAGATCGTCTCTAGTGATTGCTGGAACTGAATAGGCCTTTTCTTTAAAATCACCCTAAGCAAAGAAATCTAAGGGATTGAGATCCGGACCGATCCACCCGTTATGGAACTGATCGTGCAGGTATTGCCTAACAGGTAAACCAAAATGTGGTAGACCACCTTCGTCCATAAATATTGTTTCAGTTCTGAAGTATCCAAAAGTTATTCTGTAAAAACTGCAAATACGCAACGTCTAGTCGGCTGGGTAGCATAAAGGGACCAATAATAAATTCTTCAACAATTCCTGCCCACACATTTATGCTGAATTTTGTTGAAATCGACCTTCTTACATTAGGACTCTCATCTTCCCAATTGTGGAAATTATGGGAATTAAAGATGCCATCTCTAGTAAAACCGTTCGTGAAAAGAATTCGAGCAACAATCTGAGGGTCTTCAATGGAATTGATTATCAACCATTAACAATATTATCGTCTAAGTAAGTGTCCGGTGAACAGAATTTTTAGAAATATTCAAGTGAGAAGCAACGCGTCTAGTGCTTCTAATGTGACGCTGGCGTGCAAAACTTTTGTTTCATTTGCAAAAAACTGCCTGTTTCAGAAGGACGACGGTTAATGGAAGCAAAAGTGGTATGGTTGATGTCTATTTGGAAATCTTTCTAAATATCGTCTTTCTGCAGCTCGAGAATTACCCACCTCCATATTCGCCAATACAAAATGCATATCAGTGAATTCTGAATACGAGTGACGTTCCACCATAAATAATAATATAATAAACAGGATCACAAGAACTTCTGACAGTTAACTAATTTTGTTTTACCTTGAAGACGTAGCCTACTAGGGGAAGGGTGGGCAAGTTGGCCCAGTTTTACTTTGGATTACCATAATTACTTGAAAAATTGAATTTAGCTTATCGCACAATTCGACGTTTGACTGCTTGCCTCTTGCAAATCCGCCTTGCTTTAATATCTTATTGCTCATTTCTCTCTCGCGGTTCTTGAAAAGGGGATTTCTGTCAACACATCCCGATAAGTCTTCTTAGATTGACTTCGCTTTGTTCGTTCTCTTTGACGTGGCATTGGTGATATCTCTAATAATATTTCTTTATTTGAAAGAGTCAACAGTTCAAGTCTGTTTGTTGAAGTTGAAGCTTCATCAACAGTATTTATTGCGCTTTCTACGGCAGGCAGTTCTTACTTAGACGCGTCTGCTGTTATGTCATCCTCGTTTACTGGTTTGTCGGTAATCGTATTTGGCAGAAACAGATCATCAGAGAAAATATCTGGGTTCAATGGAGATATGCTTGTATTTTCCAAGCCAAATTTCGTTATGGCGTATGTGGCTGTTTTTAGTATGCTACCTCAAAAATTTTAGCTACTTGATATATTGTTATGAAACGACCTGGATTATGCTTCATCTACTTTACACACACTTGATCATAACAATTTCTGAGAGGTCCAAAAAGCCACGTACAAAATAATACAACGGATTTGCTTTTTGCAAGTTCCAGTGCCTGGAAACATTTATAACTACTGTGACCGTCAAGTACCAAAAGTGCTTTTCTCTCAAATGTTGGCCGTACATGGTCCAGAAAATGATGTACACACACAGTTCTGATGCCATATATGCTGATTCATTGTAGAGAGCTAGCGTTTCTGTAGGAGCATTGTCGTACAAAAGGGGTTGAATTTTTTTCTAGGGAAAATCAATACAGGAGGCACAAAATTTCCTCCACAACTCATACAACATACAACAATTGAATGTACCCCCCTCTCCGCACTACTAACTACACCAACTTGCTTCTTACCTTTAGTTGCTAAAATTTTTGTGGTTTCTGTACAGTTGATAATGCAGTTTCATCCATGTTGTAAATCATCATGGTCATATCAATGTTTTCTTTCACTATAATTTCGTTAAGTCTAGAAAAATATTTTTGGATTTGTGGTTTATTGAACGCAGAAGCACGAGCTATTGATGTCGCTTCTGGAAGACGTAATGCCAGCTTCGGATTCCTTGTCTGAAATGATCGCAACCAATGTTTTCCAGCTATCTTACTCGTTTTACTGAATTGCTTTTTCCGAAAACTGGAAAGTCAGAGACCTCACTTCTTTTGAAGTTAACCCAAAGAAACGAGATTGAAGATTGAGAATGTGTTCAACTATTTCCGTTTCAACGTCTGTACTAAATGTCATTTGATGTCGAACTAAATGCTTTTAATTCCAATAGATGTTTTGTTTGTGTTTTTCGATCGCCGGGAAGAGTTGTTTGTGAAACATCAAATATCTTACTAGCTTTGAATGAACCCATTCCGTTTTTTTTTCTACTCCCGCTAAGGCCCTTTTCATGTCTTCCTCTAACCAGGGACCTCTATTACTCTTCTTTTCGTAGTGGTATACCATCTGCAAATGGTAACATAATAATGATGCTAATAATCAATTATAATGTACAGCTTTATTGAATCACGGGCAAGATGGCATACATGCAGGCAACATGGCATACCTCGATACCATCTTGCCCGAATAGGACCTGTCTGAGATAACTTTGAATTTAAATTAAATAACACAGAGCCAGAATTCATAACACGAGCTTAAAGCATAGTTCATGAATGCAGCTACCACATCATACATATAAAAACAGCACATGATAATAACTGTTAGTGAAACATCTCTTTAAAGATGTATTTACATTCGATCTTGCTTGCGACTGAAAACCAAACACCAATTAATTAATTACGTTAACTTCACAGCTGGAAAGACAACATTGAATGGCGGCAAGCTCAGGTGACATAAACACAAATTCCCATTAGATAAATAAAGCGCGGTACGTTCAAATATGCTGTAATGATGAAGTTGCAACTTGCCCACCATGCCAACTTGCTCGTCGCTACCCTTCTAAACGAATTATCAAATAAGCACCGATCAGTTGTTGCAGAACATAAATTATTTTTCAAAAACTATAAAATAACAGACAGGAGCATGTTTTACTTAAATAGGTAAGAAATTTTGACATTTACCTAATATTGTTTTGTCGACGTAGCCTACTAGTAAATGAATTATCAAACATAAGCTCGGATCAGTTGTTGCAGAATTCTAACTATTTTTCAAATTTTCTGAAAAACCGTCGATTTTAGAAGAAAAATTGAAAAGACAAAATTCCTTTATTTTAAGGTGTATTACCAAAATAAAGCAGAAAAATTCAAATTTATTTTGCAAAAATAATTTTTTTTAAGAGTTGAAGGTTGACGCCACTGCTGACCGCGTAGTTCTAGTGATGCTATTTTTTTGATATTTCTGTCAAATTCTGACTTGTATAAGACAGGTGAACTGTATTAAAATCAATACAAAATTTTCATAATTTACAGAGATAAAGTGATTTTTCAACGTTTCAAATTGAACTTTGAGAGCGTATAACATTTTAGGGGCGCATTTTGGGGTGAATGTATCAATTAATGAACATTTAAGAAACTAAACCTCGCTCGTAAATAATTAGCGTTTTGTTGCAGGTACTTTCTTTTGAAGTTATTTTATCTGAAATGTATTTGCAGATATTGTGTACATATAAAAGCAACGTACTGTAAAATGAGGCGACTGATCAATTTCAAACTATATTTTTTATTTGTGCAGAAATGACGCGATCAGATGTAAAAAAATACAGCGTGTTGCCCAACACACATATAAATGTACAGAGCCAAAGAACATTAATTTTTATGTTAAAATTAATAAAATAAAAGTAAATTGTTGCTAAATAAAACTGATACTTCAAATGGGGTACATAGATCGGCTATTTTAAAACGCGCCAAACTACCCATCTGGTATCTAAACTGATCATTTTCGCCCCATTCGCAAATCCGCTGAGTCATTTTTGTTTCATATCTAGTTTTATGTCGTGGAGTTACTTTGATGGGATATGTTAGGGTCAAAAACGTTATTCTACAACACAACTTTAAATTGTTTATTACAAATAAGAACAGTAGAACATTATACCTCGTTACCTGGGAAACTGATATTGCAGATCGGCAGTTACTGTAGTTCACAACTGATGGTTGTGGCAGAAGAGCCACAATATTTATGATTTGTACTGTAGATATATCATTATTAACAAAGCAAAACAAATTGTTATCGGCATTCACTGACTGGAGTCTGACAAGCTAAAATTCGGTTTCAGAAAATTGTTCTTTCACTACGCAGTAAGTGACTGATTTACGTTCTCCTAAAGTAAATTGCACTAACACAAACGTGACTGATGCTACAAGTTTTAAACTAGGCTCCACGTAGTTCACTTCTTCAGCTACATCTTCTTCTTGAACGATATCCTCATTATCTGTAGGCGCCGTCAAACTTTCTTCAACGTCTTCTTCTGAACTACTGGAATGCACCAAAAGCCATACTTCTCTCAGATTCCACTGCTAGCCGTTTTTTTTTTGTCTGCGCGGTGCTCGTTCTGAATTGTTTTCGTATCGTTTTTTTTTCATTTAGAGTGATCGGGTATCGTTGCTGGAAATTTTCTGAAGCACCTTTTGCGCACTCAAGTATATACGCCTTTGGCTTCAAATCCATTTATTGGATTGTGGTTGATGGCTGAAATGTCTGCGTAGCCGAATTTATGTTTCCTTTGAGAGGGCATCAAGTCCATTTTTCTAGGGTGTCCTTAAGGAGCATCGGGAACATCCTTTGGTACACCTGTTTGACGACTGAAACTCATCTTATAATTCGTTAGGATTGAATTTCACACCATTTTCATTGGTTTGAAAAATCCCACTCCAAGTGACAAATGTGTGTCAAATGAGACACAAAACACACAAATAAATGAGGCGTAATGTGGTTCATACTGGCGGATAACGGTTTCATTAAAATGTAACCCCAGTTTGTAACCTATGAGAGCTCTTTACCCTCCAGATCATAGCATGGGGTAGGAAGCTGGACTCAAACCAGTCCTGAAACGTACTTTTATTTACCCAACCACGTGATGTGCGATTGAACATGCATCCAGAATGACAGCATAATTATTACTGCACTGATATCCTCTTGGCCCATTTCTTCGCCAAGTATTGTGGGTTCCATCAGCTAATCCGCAGATCACGAATGGTTAACAATTTCTTTAGGGTATTTTACGCCATGCCTACAAATACCCTCTCCCTTTACTGGTTCATCATTATTAGTAGCATCGTAGTTAAGTATACCTTGGGGAAGAATGTCTTTTAGTGTGTTTCTTAAGCTATTAAACACTGGTTGACAGTGTTGCTCGTTTGTTTATGTTCGCAGATGCACGCAATGACACCCGATGACAGAATATATAAATTAGGTATCTTTGTGTTTGAGACCAGACCACGATTGCTACACAACGCGCTCTTTACTACACATGTAATATAAAATATGTAGGTCACATACGTATCTTCGTGAACAGAAAGTGTTTCAGCGGTAGAAAATGAACTAAAAATGCATGTGCAGCGAAATAAAGACGTTATACTCAAGTAGATGTGTCAATACCAATGAATCCTGGCCACAAAAGAGGACTGTTATAAGTTTAACATGTATCTGTATGTTTGTGTGCCTGTTTGTGGCATTGTAGCTCCCAAACGGATTAACCGATTTTGATTTAGTTATTTTTGTTTCAAAGGTGACCTAATCGGTAGTGTTCTTAGCCATGATGCAAGAATTTCTTAATAAATAGTTTTAAAGTCAACAATTATAATTTCACCAATTAATGAACACAAGACTCCTGGAACTGAACATAAATTCCCTAACGAACGAACATTCATCAAAGATCAAAATTTTCTTCAGTTATTGTTAAGTAGGTATCCTAGGTACTCATTTGCAAAAAAAAAAAAATTAACAAATTATTATTATGATAATGTAAAATAATTACTTTTATACCCTGTGGCATTAGCCATGCCAACCGTTCATTAGAACATTTTCGACTCCCCACTATCGTAGCATAATAAAACTTGGTTTCGGGCTTGGTTTCAATCAAAGTAAAATATGCTCAAAATTGCAGCACTTATCATTAGACCGGAAGTATCCCCCAATTTCGTTATTTTAAATAAACTCTGTTAATTTTTTGCAATTTTTTGGAATCCTTGTTAAATTTTAATGCCAGCTTATGTAAAGCGTCATGTCTAAAGCTTACCGTTTACGAGTTATTTAAAAAAATATGAAAAATTTGACAGTTGCAACGTCCCACGAAAAAAGGTATTGTGCGTTAACCGTGCGAATTTCGTAATCGGTTTTTTGGGGTTACAAGAGGACCTAAAAACTAAGTTTTGACGAGTTTTATTTTAAAAATCCGCTGCGTCTATGGGTTTTTGGTATATCCATCTTACCGACAAATCCCATATTTGCGTTATACTCTTTTACCAATTCAGGGCATGGAATTTCCTCAACAGATCCATCCTTTTCTTTCGGTTAGCAGTATCCACAAGTGTAGGATCGTGATAATTACTGGTAAACAGCACAGATTTGGGGTCCTTCATTTGATAAAAGCGATACTATTTTTGCTAACTCTTCAGTCCAACTGATCCTCGTCCAACTGATTATCTAGTTTTGAAAAAATTATCGTAGTATACATTATGACGTTAACTAACCTAATCTTGTCAAATCCTTTACTAATCTTGTACCCAAACCTTTTTGGTAAACATCTCACTTTTCCAATATGAATTGGCTCACACATCCGTTTTCATCGGTTCTAATCCAAACTTTATAGAACTTCTTGATCGGCTTCATTGGCACGTATTGGCGTAAGGAATTCCATTCATTGAGCCTTATCATAGACTCGTCTATGACTTGGTTCTTGCTTGGTCTGCATGATCGAATAAGTGTCTCTGACAAGTTTTCGTCTTACCTCACAGCGTTATCATTATTTACGAATCACATAAAATTTGAAGATTAAATATATTGTTTACGTTCATGTTACTGATCCGTTTATATTTTTTTTTGCTGGAAATTTTTGATTTACACAACCGTACATTTTTTAATTACTTTGTTGAAAGCTTTTAACGTAACGATTTATAAGGGTTTTCTCTGTTAGATTGTTTTATTTTAACGATTCACCTGGTTTATGCGATGCAAGGTAAGCAAGTCTTTTGTTTGTTTGGAACTTTTCTGTGGAATACTCGCATTTAGGTGGTCAGATAGCGGTATTTTCGATTATTAACAAACTGGTACCCCTTTATTTTATGACTTTTTCTTATTGTGCCTTAGATATTACAAACTATCCTATTTACGAAATTAATAACACGCCCACGCATTTTACCAGTGAGGCACCTTCCCTCTTATCGGCTACCTCAGATTCTACTGCCAACAATCGGTTAAGGGATTGTATTGTGCAACCCATAATTCTGTTTCTCTAAGTCAGAATTTTTCCTCGAAGTTCGCACAGACTGCATATAAACATGTTGTTCAGTCGTAAAACTCCTGCAAAATGTTCGACTGCTTCGCAAATGTTTGGAAGTTGAAGCATGCCTAAGATCCATGTAGGTGTCGGGCTGTCGTCCGATAATTCTTCCATCCGACTTGATTGACCGCATGAAGAACTGCTCAATTGTTTGATCTGAACTAAAATTTTCTCCGAGGTATTGTAAAGTTTCCATTAATGCATTTGTTGAACACGTCAGTAAGACTGGAGGCACAGAAATATGCTAACATGTTTTCAATAATATCAAGATTCAATACCAACTGTATATCTTTCTGCTTCTGTAAACTGTTGGATTAACGTGAGCATACGATGGTATTGAACCCATTACTTTGCTGCAGGGCGTTGTTCTTCACCTCTACGCAATGTATGAGCAGTTTTTTTGCAACTTTTATGAGTTTGCTTTCTTTAGCTTGTAATATATCGAATCTATCAATACTATCAATTAAGTAAGCCACGACATTCCGTTCTTTACCAGCGAATTTTGTTTAATCTAACAGAATCTCTGTTAAGATAAATCTGTTAAGCAGTAGGCGCAAATCGCTCTTGAATAAGCACGTCCCAATAGAATTTCTTCAACGCAATTTTCGTTAACCATATTGAACAATTGTTCAATTCCACTTCCCAACGTGATGCTGCCGATTACTCCCAGGAATGCCATGAGTAAGTGGAATTCTCCAAGCCTCCCAGGAATGCCATGAGTAAGTGGAATTCTCCAAGCCTCACGACCACGTCCATGACATTGTATTTCCGTCGATGGTTTTCAGTGCATCTTTTTCGGGGTTCCATGAAAGACAGGTTACTTGTAAGCTATTATACTCCTCATTACCACCTGCTCCATAAACTCGTTCCAGTTGGGAATTTGAAAGCGGGATGATCACTTATAGTAAAGCAACATTGAATGAAATACAGTGGGTGTAATATCTGATGATAGTTGACCAAGAGAATTGATGCTTTCAAAGGCAATTTTCGGATTGGATACCGGTGCAGGGTGTGATGAAATTCGTGGAACGTTCTGTGGACATCCATTCTGCTTACATTAAAATCAGCATTGTCGAAGACAAATTGAGAAAAGGATTTCTCTAATACGTTGCACTGAGACAGGTATGTACATTCACGTTCATAATTTGTAATGCTAAAGTACGAAGCACAAAATTCCATAGTCTGTAAGACGTTTATGAGAGTTCTTCAGTTCTAGATCCGAATTTTTGTACAAAGATCTGCTACTGTAATCTGAAAGAAATATAAAAAGAGCACAACTGCTATTATTGCATGAGTAATACAAATATTTTTTTCTGCCACATGTTTTTATGAGCTCGCTTATCTTTCGTGGTAACTTCATAGTAAAGGTCACCGTTTCGAACGGTTTTCATAAAATCATCCCATAGAGATTGCATCGGAAAATACCTTTTCCGAACTGTTTATGCAACATCCTCTTTACGGTTCTCAGGTCTGGTTTAGATTTTCCTTAAATTTCGCCATTAACTGTTTTAATTGGAACTGATACAAGATCTCTCGAGCAAAAGTGATAAATTTATTCCATGGCATCCTTTATTATAGTGCGATCATGCGCTTTGATCCCGTGAAGTGGTTCGCTTTGAATACGAGCGCCGTCAAAGTCTCTATCCTAAATGAAAGATAAATACAAATAAAATAAAATTTACATTGAATTCCGTGTGCATAATTCTAACTAAATTTGAGACAATAAAGACAGTTACAAGCAATACAAGAGTCACTGTTATACTTTGCAAACTGATAGTTAAATCCAATTAGTGCACAGTGGTTAACAGTTGTGATACACAACTAACACATATATGAATAGAGAAAGTGTTATATTTGGGCTAACATACAACTGACATGAGCAATCAAATAATTCAAATGAAGTCACTATGTTCAATATAATAGCTACACAACTTCCATTTGTTCATACAAGTAGTCGATTGACGTTACGTAGTTAGTTTTCATAAATTCTGGCCTCGACAACCAAGTAAAATGAATGTAACTGTAGACTATCCTGTTGCAAAGTCCTCAAAGAAACATATGATAGACTAGCCATACCGTCGCGCGTTGCTGCGATCTCAGAATGGGGTGGAGGCGATATTTAAATTTTGTGATACACGTGCCTCATAATTTTAATTGAAGAGTACGTGTACCAATTTTCGAGTCAATCGGCCCATAGAATAAAAAGTTTCACAAAAAAAATTCAACCCCCTATTTCACCCTCTTAGGGATTTCGATAACCCGTTTCTTAGTGGATAGCTACGATAATGCCGGAAGTGACCATTAACTTTAGTTTTTTAAATTGAACGATATATTTTTGCTACCGGCATTACATTTCTTGTTCAATTTACTACATTTTCTGTCTAGTGTAACTTTTATGGGAAAATTACTACTTTCAAGGATTCCTTAGAAAAATCATAACTTTTGAACCATTAATTCTACTGAAATAATTAAAAAATCCATTAATTGCACAAGAATTTCTCTATCGGCTGAGTGGTAGCCAAATTCTGTAGCTTTATTAGAAAGGTCACAATAAATTCCTAAACTTGAGAAACTTCAAGTATGGATAACCCAATTTTTTCAAATGAACACCCCTACTTTCTTATCAGCTGTCGATAGATTTGCAACATTTTCTTTCAAACGATCGGTATGCCTATCATTATCCGTTTCTGAGGAAAAAGCATTTTTTTGTAAAATTATGAATATTATTCAATTTATTAAAATTATTAGGGGGCTTTGTAGCTCCGTTGCTATGGTAACATCTGCGTGCAATTGTCTTTATTTATGCTTAGTTAAGATATTCTGTAATTTACATATTTAAAACTCCAAAATTTATGCAAACCATGTTTAATAGCGAGCACCTAGGCTGTCAATTTATTGACAATATTTTTGAAATTAAGTGTATCCGAAAGAACTCTACACAAGAATTTTATTCAGTTTGGAAATCAACTATACAAGAAATAACGTTACTTGGGCTTTAACACAAGAAAAAGAAATAACTACAACAGCGTATTTAGATACAGTGGCAATATTGAATAACGCCATATTAACGGAAACAATTACAAGTCAATAATTAGAATAAATGTTCGATGTGCTCTCCGTTTTGCTGAATACACATCTCTAGCCTAACTTGTACGCCAGTGGTAACTGTTTTGACATGATCTGCTGAATTAATTTCGCCAAAGGCTTGATGGATTCGCTTAACCAATTCTTCTGAAGAACCTATTATTCGGTTATACACCTTGGACTTGATAACTTCCCACAAATAAGAATCCAATGGCGTTAGATCCGGCGACCGGGGTGGCCATAGCCGTGGGCCTCTGTTTCCGATCCATCTATCTTCAAACAGTTGTGTTAATATTCGATCCACAGTTCTTGTATTAAGGGGTGGAGCCCCATCCATTTGGTATCAGCATCTTCTCGCTCTATTTAACGGAAGTTCGTTAACGAAGGTTTCTACTTGGTTTTCCAGAATCTGAATATATTGAGCCCCATTTAAATTTTCGTTATATAAAACGTATCGGAGCTGATCACTCATGATCATACAATAAACAATAACTTTGTCCACTGTTTCCAACAGTCGAGGATTTTCAGATGCCCTAGTAATGCCGATTTATTCTATTGACTTCCATATTGATCAAATTTTGCTTCGTTCGACCAAATCACATCTCTAAGAAAGTTTTCGTTTTGTTGAGTTTTAATCATCATGTCTTCACAAAATTGAATCCTCTTCGGATAATCATCTCGACTCAGCTTCTGTATTGTCGAATAAGTTAAGCCAGAGTCTTCCGAAGCTGCATAAATAGACGAACGAAGATTTACCTCAAAATATGCCAACATTTTGATTTCGTTATCTTCTGTTAGAACTCAAGGAACGAAATTGTTCGAACAAGTTGATTTGCCAAACTGAACAAAATTCTTGTGCAGTGTTATGAACTTTTTGGAGCCATTTCTGGCACATCTGGATATTTTTCATTAAATAAGCGACACGTTCTTGAATTAATGTGATTAGATCCGCCAAAACAACAAAAAAAATGAAAAAATTTGCTCGTTTGTACAACGAAAACGGTGATTTTGCATGTTTAAATGTAAAGTGGCTCAATTAATAAATTGCACGCAGCTGTTACCATAGCAACGGAGCTCCAAAGCCACCTACTCATTATAATAAATTGAATAATATTCATAATTTTACATAGAAATGCTTTTTCCTCAGAAACGGATAATGATAGCGAAAGTAGGGAGTTCCATTTGAAAAAATTGAGTTATCCGTATTTTAAGTTTCTCAAGTTTACGACTTTTCTAATAAAGTTACAGAATTTAGCGTATAACCGGAAGTGTCATTTTGATGAAAATATTTTAGAAAGATAGATCATCGGAAATTATATCTGAGCTCCAAATTTCGGCTGTCTACTTTTTTTAACAGTTGAGAAACGTCTAATGGGCAAATTAAAGAAAAAACCCTGTATACAGATAGGTATAGTAGTATGTGGATAATGGAGTTACAGTAAGTAATCTTGAGCGTAGGCAAAATGTGACATCTAAGTTTAGTAAACATTTTTTGTAAGATAATCACAACGATATGTGAAAATAATTTAATTTACATTGTACATACATGTCGCAACGGTAAACTTTATCTCCGAGGCACGCTGGTTAAAAAAGCAATGTAAACCTTATTCAATTGTAGCAGTTCAATAGTCATTGAACAGAATATTTGCTGTTTTATAGTTTAATTTGTAATTTTAATTGTGATCTGATTTATAATTTAATTTCAAACTTAATTTAATTTACGGGTTAATTTTTTTATTTATTCATTTAATCCATTCACACCATTGTAACTCACTTTGTATATACAATTCTCATTCACCCAATATGTACAGGGTGGCCAACTAAGAATGCGAAGTGCTGTATCTGGGAAACTATCCATCGTAGAGGCTTGCGGAAAAAAAAGTTATGACTAACACGGCCAATACAAAAACCTGGAAAATATTTTCATATTTCTGAAATGGCCGCTAGGAAAAGGAAAAGGAAAAGGCAAAGTATTTCATTCCCTCCCCAAGGAGGAGGGCGGGCTGCTCGAGCTTCCCGAGCTCCTTCAGCCACAATCATGGATTCCCAGCATACATACATACATTACGTATATATGCATGGTGGGATTAAGGATAGGTGTGGTCAGGATAGGATCGGAAGGAACGGAGTTAGGGTTCTGAGGGGAAAATACTACCCCAGCATTCGCCTAAGTAGCCGCACATGGTGTGCATATACGCAGTGACCATGCCGCTACATGTGTATGAGGAAAACCCCTGAAAAACCTCATAAAGGTAGACGGTAACGGAATCGAACCCATTACCTCCCGAATGCTAAGCAGATTGTGTCACCACTACACTACCAGCTCGGCGTAACTGCAATCTTGAATCTAACAAGTGATGTTTTTGTGAATTCTGCTATATTAACCTAATAAAAAAATAACTGATCTTTGAAGTCGAGAATAATCTGAACTTTTTTGTTTGGCACTTTATGACATATCTATAAAAATAAAATGGTGGGGGGTATGCAAAGGTTTCCTTAAATAACTCCACGTATCTTCCAAACAGCTAATCCGATTTTAACAAACTTGGGCGCGTCGTCGCTAGAGGGCTTTGTTCGACATTCCGACAGAAACGGTTAATTTTCGCAAAATTAAATGCTAGCTAAATGATGCCTAAACAAGCTCGCGAAAACCGTATCTCGATATCTTGTTCCTAACCTAAAGTATCGGTCAAAGAAAACTTTATACGAAAATCCCTTAAATTTTAATTTTTTAAACTATATTTTTCTGGAATTGTTTCTATTATGTAAGTTGTGGCCCTAAAAAGGACCGATTTAAAGGAGGAAGGTTTTTAATGCCCCCTTAAATGCTCGAAATGCTGACCATCACGCTCTATGCATTGGTGAAGCCTCTCATGACTAGACAAAACTGCAGCTTCAATTTCGGTTGTTGATATGTTACGTATTGCGTTACGAATCCGGTTTTTCATATATTCTCTAGTAGTAGGTTGAGTCCGAAACACGATGTCCTTTAAGCGCCCCCATAAATAAAAATCGAGGGAAGTCAAGTCTGGCGATCGCGGAGGCCATGGAAACAGACTTCCTCTTCCAATCCACCACTGTTGAAATACTGCATTAATATACTCTCGCACATTAATAGCAAAATATGCTGGGCAACGATCCAACTACAAAACAATTTTGTCTTGTTTCCAGAGGCACATCTTCCAACAACGGTAATTGATTGGCCAAAAGTCAAGACTTACATAGCCATTTAGGGGTTACTCGAAAAATATGGCCCAATAATTTTGCCACCCAGTATGCCACACCATACATTTAAACTCTAACGTCCTTGGCGCTGAACTTCACGCAACCAATGAGGATTTTCTGCAGACCAATAATGCATATTGTGCAGATTGACTCTCCCGTCACTACTGAAGGTGGCTTCATTGGTCCAAAGAATTTGAAATAAAAATTCTCTATTTTCGCGTATCATGCCTAACATCAAATGGCAATAGTCTAACCTTCGATCAATATCTTCCTCTTTCAAGGCTTGATGCAAAACGACATGCTGTGGGTGCATTCTTAAAGCAATTAAAAAAAGTTTAAACGAATACCTATATATTTTGATGGCCATTAGAACTTACCTATAGTCCTTCAAAGTATTTTGAACCGTTGTCCGTGCTAATATGAGGATTTCCTTCAATATAGCCCAGTACACGGTTAATATTTTCTTGTGTTCTTCCCATTCTTTGCCGTTGAAACGTAGTCCGAAAACTACTATTGGCTCGTAAGCTCGCCAATAAATGGGGAAAAACTCATAAATCGCAAGGACGCCGATTTGGATATCGAGCCGCGTAAACTCTTTTAGCAACTGCGGCATTCTGAAGACATTCAAAATAAACCTGAAGTATATCAACAGCTGCATTATTCGTAAAACGCATTTTGAAAGCACAAAAATTGCTCAAAGCAACGCGAAAGTATTGGCAACTATTGACAATTTGAGGATTATGTATGTTTTGTTTAGGTATCTGTTTCCATTGCCTGCTTCTATTAATTATATTTTTCGTATGTATCCATAGTGAATATGCATTTAAACAAACAAAAAATAGACCTTTCGTATAACTTTGAGCATTGCTTACTTGCCCGTATTAATTTAAAAAGGGGTGATTTTGTTCTGGTGAATAAATTTACAAACATTTAAAATCGCAATTTCTAGGTAACCTATTCAGAGCCGAAATTGAAGCTGCAGTTTTGTCTACCCATAAGAGGCCTCAGCAATGCATAGAGTGATGGTCAGTATTTCGAGCATTCACGGGGGCATTAAAACCTTCCTCCTTTAAATCGGTCCTTTTTAGGGACACAACTTACATAATAGAAACAATTCCAGAAAAATATAGTTAAAAAAAAATAAAAATTTAAGGGATTTTTGTATAAAGCTTTCTTTGGCCGATATTTTAGGTTAGCAACAAGATATCGGGATGCGGTTTTCGCGAGCTTGTTTAGGCATCATTTAGCTACTTGTTCATGAAAAAAGTTATACCAATGAATTTAATTTGTTTGCGAAAATTAACCGTTTCTGTCGGAATGTCGAACAAAGCCCTCTAGCGACGACATGTGAAACCAACAATACTTCAATTATTTTAACATTTGTAGCCCATTGCATCCACTGATAATGTACAATTCTCCTTTCATTCAATATGTACAATTTTACTTAATCCACCAATACATTTTTCATTATCCGGTTCATACATTTCATCCTTTCAATTAAATTTTCTAAAATTCTAGCTCATAATTATAATAAAGTTCCCCTTTTTTTTTAAATTTTGGTTAAAAATTCTAATCTATTATAGAGAGCTACTCTAGTAAGGTAGATGTCGTAGGTTCAAATCCTACTCGAGGTAAACTTTTTGTTTAATAAAATTAATCACAAAATTCTAATCTGTTTTTCTTGATATTCTTCCGAAATTATTAATGACATCAACCATTTTTAAAAGAATTTTATTATGGAACTTCGAAATATTCAGATCATTAGGAGTTTTGATTTTTCTTTTTGTGGAATGAATCTTAATTTCAGCTTTTCGATTTGTTTAAGAAGGGTACGCTAAAAATTAACGGATTTATGAAAATAATTTCCTTTAAACTACGTTATCTAAACTTACACGAAAAAGGGGGAATACATTGTCCCCTCCTTCGGTAGTGCTCTAAAATTTAATGTTCACCTTTCCAAAATCGTCATACGTTATAGCTGTTGGTATCAGTATGCAATCGCTGTTTTAGAAAACCAATAAAAACCGAGTTACAAGGGGTTCGTCGGCTGCCTCCTTCGATCATCAAAACATCTAGGAGCAGATAAGATCATCAATTCGAATTACTTATCACTTGCCTTCCTTCATTATCGTATTATTAATTCATTGTTATTCCCCCATTTTTTATATCACGATCTCGATCTTAAATATAGTTATAGGGGAAGAAACCAGAACAAAATATTGTTTGATAATTAAATTAACGGTTTTCAGTATTTTTGAAATTTAGTTTTCTTTTTATAGCCTCATAACTGCTTTACAAATATGGTGTGCTTCCACAGCCTCCTAAATTAGTTTTTATTCCAAATTTCATAGAGATTCTCAAAAAATAATAAAATACATGGTATTCTATTTAAAAACATGTTATCTTGTTTAAAAACTAAAAAATGCGATGTTCAATTGCTTTTTTTAATTCCCACTATAGTAATCAGCGGAAAAAATTGTATAATTGTATTAATTTAACCGATCCTGTAGGTTTAATAATAAAGAAGTTATCAATGGTGCGCGCTTAATTTGTTGCATGTTGAATTTAACGTTAAAAGACTTTCAAAACTATGGTGATTGATTGTAAAGTGCAGGTATTAATATTTCTTTATTGACCTAAAAACGTACTCATAACAGATTAATTTCGTTTACTGCTAATTTTTTAAGTCGATAAAGAAGAGAACTGCAGATATTTTGAACAGATGACTAAAAAAAAGTTAATTTGAATTACAGGATTACTTTCGTGTTATTTGGGTGGTATAATACCAACTCTATATATTATTTGTTACATATTTGATTCATTTTCATAAAATACATTTTTTTCGGGGGTTATACCATAGGAGCTTGTGTTTATTCGGACAAATTTTCATTTTGAACGAAAGCTTTGTTGCTTGGACGTGAGCAAATAACATGGGTGGAGCGATTTTACCTTTTGTTGCTCGAGTCGTATTACCTAAAAGCAACAAAGCTTTCAATTAGTTTAGATCGTGTAATTATATATTAGGTACACATAGATTCTTTCGTGCACGTGTTTTTCAATTCAAGCTATTGTTGGAAGTGGTTATTAAGTTAGATTCTAATTATTACCTATACATGTGGTACATTTTTATAAATTTATGTAATTATGTCAATAAATTAATTTCAAAGTATAAATAAGTAAATAATAGTTGTTAACCATCAAGTGTATCAGTGAATGCGATTACCGTTGAGACGCGAATGTGGTTAAAGTCGAGATCGTTAGTCGCGCATTAATATTCGAGTCGGTTACAATATATTTCAAGAATGGCTTTCTCTACTTTTCCTGTTTTTTTCCAAAGTGGAAACCTCATATCGACCAGACTGCTACATCGCAATGAAAGTTTGGTGTTGCTTAGTAACATACAAATTAGTTGGAGAATATGTAGTAAAAACGATGTACAGAGGTCAATGGCGTAACATGGGGGTTTTAGTTTGAGTAAAATTATAATGTATATTTGGACAAAATTTACAAAATAAATGTGAATGTGGACTAAAATACGCAAAACCAAATTACGTAAATCACAGCCTATTAACCGTGTATTGTGTTAAAACGTGCGCTCTTCATGTTTTCGGCAACTTAATCCAAGGCACGTACTATTCACAGTCCCTTATTGCCCCATAAATGGTTTTCTGATTAACATTTTGGTCTCCGAAAAAATTTACAATTTCACGTTACAGTAACTGTCCCACTACGACGTTGATATTCTTAGAAGTTATAAAGTAAGAATTTTTAACTTAATTTTTGAAACAATTTGAAGTTTGTTAATGACAACAACATTCCATATAACTATTACTATCCAAAATCTACTGAAAAAAATGGTCAATGGTTTACATAAAGCACATTTCAATTACTAGGTAAAACTAGTTGTTAACTTGACCTCGCTGACCTTATTTACACATTTAGTTATACAATCAAGAATAACACGCCTTCGGTCGTCATCAATATCGAATCTGTAGCTTTAGGTAAACATATCAATATGGAAAAACAGGCAGATGGACGTATGCAAAAACGGACAAAACGTGGCGTATATTTGTTGTTTTTTATATGTACACACAAAAACGAATTTTAATAAAAAAAGGTTTTTGAATTCTTAGCTGGAGAAGGGAAATTGCTTTTATTTTTGGTTTTTCCATGTGGAGATGTTGAAAACTGTCTGATTTGCACTGATTAAATTTTTCGTTATTTTTCACTGAAAGGTTGACTTCTTGTTTCGTATTTTTACATTTTAAAACAAACCATATGTTATTCTTCCTTTCCTCGTTTTGCTTCCTTTGGAAGTCCCAGAGAGTAGAAGTTTACCTCCTGTAAATGTACGCTTCCATTTAATACCAAATATACACTGTAACTTAATTATTACGGTTCCCTTACATTCATTGCTCCCTTTGGAGGTGAGCTATAAGGGTGAACAATAGTAAAGCTGTTAAACGATGGTTTATCTACTGATACTGTACAATCCAGGTTTGGGTTTCGACAAGAAAAGCTACTTTCACCAGTAACATGCAAATTTGTCAATCTTAAAATAGCACCGATATGTTTGTTACTATATAGCGATGGTACATCAGAGAGAAGCGGTTGTGGGACTGCCATCTACGGATCCGCCAGCATCGCCGAGAGCCCATGAAATAATACCACCACCGGCCACTGCCACACAGAAAGAGCGGCCAAGAGAAACAAAAACCGCACCGTCGACAAAGGTAGCTTCGCTACTCCGACGCCGCTGTCTTATCGGCTGACACCCTTATCGTAGGAGAAAGGATGGAACAAGGCATCCGCTTCAGATCCACTAGCCCTGACGACTCTATCGTATACAAGAAAAGCATTAAGAAGGCGTTCAAGGTTCGCTCGCCTACGCCGTCACCGACCGACAACCTGGTCATGCCACTGAAGGCGTTTACGAACAGGAAAGAAAATGGCGCTGGTAATCCTTCATCAGAAGGAGAACTGAGTAGCTTCCTTCCGAGAATTAAGTCGACAAAGGATGGCCACCTCAAGAATCAAGGCTATGTACCAAGGAATCTGTATACAGCCTGGCTTATCCCAGGATCAAGACGGGCTGATGTTGTGTTTGCATAGCTGCAGTGCAGAGTACCACACATATCAAGGTGGTTATACGGAGCGTATCAGTAGAGCTTTCCGAGACTGACGTCACCTCAAAGCTATTACTAAACGGTATTAATGCACTTTCTTGTCTTAGGATGAGACAACAAGGATGCCCGATCTCCCTTATTGCGGTGCAGCTGCGAAAAGAAGATAACTACAACAAGATGAGGGAGGTGGAGTACGTCGCGTGCTGTCGATTTACCGTCATCGGGAATTGCCATCGTCTTAAGGGTTTTGCCACGCACAGCGATTACCACACCAAGGTATGCACGCAACCCCGTACCGACCGGGCAAAGTTCATAAACTGTGGTGAGGATCACCCTGCGAGGTGTAAGGGATGCCTGAATATCCCACGAACTCCCACAGCGACTTAAGGGGACACTTGCATGCGAGCGACTGTTGGCGACGTTGGTGGTAGAAGCGTCAAAGAGAAGACTGGTGCCTCAGGATATGTATTGAGTATCGAGATCTTTAATTTTGTTCCGTTAACTCTACCGTTACCCCTAGATAACTTCATGCTTAGGATGACTAACATGACAACTGTACGATATTGAACTGATTACAGATTTTAATACATTTAACTAATACCCTTTTCCTTTTTCAGATGTAGTTGAAAGCCATTAACAAACAAAATACACTCACGTACCACACAAAATTAAATCAGCGGTCGACTAGTCGACCGCTGATGATGATAGCGTGGCTATTGAAACGCGTTCGGTGTTTTTTAATTTTGTGTGATACGTGGGTGTATTTTGTTTGTTACAGATCCTGACACAGTTCCAGTACTCCAGATTTTTCAATTGAAAGCTATTATCAACATCATCTGACTTCAGAACATCACACAACCAACGCCAACAACAAACAACGTACAGCTGATATTAAATGTTTTCATTTGTTACCAAAATCTGTACTGTAGCTTATTATTTTTTTCCTTACATCTTTCCCTTTCTTGAGAGGGGGTGCTGTGGTGTATTGGCCGTTTGATATTATACGTTTTCATTTGAAACCAAAATCCACTCTACATTTTTACAAAACAAGAAACGAAACAAACAGACGGACACACGGACGCACGGACGGATGACAGAGAGAGGACAACTGCGCACATTTATAATTTGGTTGAAATATGCTAAAAAGGGTATCCCCTAAGGGGGTAATTTGCTACAGTTTAGAGTACTTGCCTAACTTTACACGTTCAGTTTTAGTCCATAAGTAGTTATTAAACCAATTTATAACTGTAATTGTAGCAAATTAATAAGTGACGCCACTTTAAAAGTAGTAATTTATGATTCACAGCATCAAAAACCTTATTATAATTACTGAGCACTAGACTAGAATACCAACTTGTGTATATTGAATGGATTGTATCTGATCGTGTGTTATTTATAGTACAGCAGTGTTAGTACTTTCTAAATCTATGTGGTGAGCTGCGTAATATCCGTACATTAATAAATTTCCATACACACATATATTTGTGAATACATCCAGAAAGAAAGGATTCATTAACTAAATACGTTAGGACTGTCATGTAGTGCGGAAAAACTAAATTCCAAATTTTTAGATTTACTGTACAATACTACTTCTGATAGTGGAGATCAGTCAATACTGACATCAAATCACTTCTACTCTAAATTGAATCAATTCACTACGACCCGTATTTTTGAATACAGAAGTGATGTAAATGTTAATAAATACGTTACTTTTATACTAGGCGATTTCTTTATATACTGTCATTGGTATTTAACAAGTGCTATTCATTGAGAGTCTTTCATTTTTAATGTAATATTTTTGCCAAATCATTGTAGAAATATGATTTGTATGGTCATCCACTTACTAAAAAAATATATTGCATAATTCCAAGTACACGGATTAATTGCTATTTCATGAAGAGGTGGATATGGGAGTGTTCGTCCAGTGAGTAATACCTTAGTAAAGTTATTTAGTATACCATAACACAACCTACCCATTCTTGTAAATTATTTAGATGGGTATCTATCATAATAAATTTAAAAACTTCAAAATGTATCCTTGCAAGGTTAAAGAATACATTTACACAGAGTCATTGACTTATAACAATCTTTTCTTTATTAAATATAATAAACTTCATACGTTAATACGTCATACAGTACGATTGTGTCCTTAGTCGAATTATGTTATAATTGTATCTAGTTGATAATAATTAGCTAGTTGACATTTAGATTTCATAATTAGAAATTTTTCTTAATTTTGCGCTACTGCGGGATTTTTGTTATGTGGTAATCACCTTCATGTTGCAAAATATTTGTAATTTTACTCTTTAATAGTAATACATTAAAAAAATAACAGAAACTTGTTTTTTTCGTAGAATGTGTTAGTTTGCTACTGTCCACTTCAGATTTTTGTTATGCATCATTGAACTGATTTGTATACATTTATTGACTTTAATTTTAAGCAGTTTATGATTCATCAAGATCAATTTTGAAAAAGGAATTTATTGCTTTCCGTTAAAAAAAATCTAATATTAATATTATATTTTTGTAGTAGTTAACAAGCAAATTTAGAAACCCAATTTACATCAAATATATTACAAAAAATGTACGTGTGATCTTGCATTGATATTTATATGATTCTATATTGTGCTTGTGTGTTTTCTATCTACTCCTCAGGGAAGAATTGGGTAAGTACAGTTGGTTTTGGAGTTACGTTCGTATCGTCCTTCTCATAGTATAAAAAATATTAAACATGAGGAGGCCGTAACAAATTTTTAATACGAATTTTTTTTTGAAATCCCAATAGTTAAAGAAAATGGAACCAAACATTTTTAACTAAATTAAAATGTCTGCTGTGAAACAACACACTAGAGTAAAATCAACATCGGAAGACACAAGCGCAGAAACGCATTTTAAACTAGATAAAAGATGCAGTAATGATTGGAAAATGACACAGATATTAGTACTGTGCGCTCTAAAACGTTACTTTCCAGCTGATCGTTTGCCAACTTTTGTTTATAACCTCTTTGTTTTTCCGGCGTATCAAATTTGTTTATTACTTATTCTACAAAACAGTTTTTTTAACTATCCGCTGCCTGTATTGAATTTATAAGTAAGTTACTTTAATTATTAATTTCACGTTATATTAATGTAATCAAATCTAGTTCTTTATATAATGTGCGACGCAAGTACATCTCATAACGCTCAAACACCTCAAGCAAGAAAACGCTATGTGTTATCTGAAGATGCTCGCAAGAATGTGTGGAACAATTACAAATAGTTTAAAAGTATCAATTCAGGTAAAAAGCAGATGGATAACAACGTTTTATTTTGTAATATTCGAAGGAATTTATAACCTCGTTAAAATGACGAAAACGCCATTTAGAAGTTTAGAAGTTTACTTTTAAAATGGGCTTCAGCTAAGTTTATTGATTAATTTTGAATCATACTTTATCTTGGGTTTTATGTAGGTGGAAAAAACATCTGATCATCGTAAGATTATAATAGAATGACATGAAATACGTTCTTTGCATTGTGCATATATACGTTCGATCACTAATTATCGGAAAACAGGACGACCAATTATATACACTGGTTAGTTTTGAAGATTATAAACTATACATTCTACTGCATAATCTTATGTAAATTTTAGTTGAAACATACATACATTCGTCTCATACGACACCATATTCTTGGACAGATGGGACAAAGGCAGGTCTTAAATCTCCTATTTGAAAAGGAAATAGCCTTATAATCGTACATGCTGGTATGTTTATTTAATTTTATAATGTGAATATGTTGCTATTTATCATTATTTTAGGTGGTGAAATAGGCTTAATAAATAATGCTCTGCTAATACCGGGATATCAACAATGAATGACCGAAAAAACTGCTTTTACAGAATTTTTATCAAAAGTTTATTCCAAGTTACTAGTGAAATTAGGCACAAATATTTATTTCATTTTCGATTGACATTTCATAAACGTACATGGTACATGATTTTTCCTTTTCAATTATTCCTTTATCTACATTTGTATTACAATAAAATAGCTTTTTCAAAACTCATTAATAAATTAACCAGGACTTTCAAGGTAAATGTATTCGTGTATTTTATGCCTTTTTAGTAAATAAATTTTTTAGGTTATAATGCCTTGTGGAACAAGACAAGCTTATTTTGGAAGCATATTTCCGAAACGGCGAAAAGATGTAGATGGAAACTGGAAGTATTCAGTACGATTATGTGTTGAAGAATATCAACATCACTTTCAGAACATCGAATTAGATGATGATGTTTTATTCCGATACATTCGAAGAATTGTTAGTCGTTTTCATGAGCATGGTAGTGTTTGCAAGGGAAAATCTACGGGTCGCACAACTGTACTTACAGAGGAAGTAGTGGAAAATGTACGCACACATTTGGAAAGAAGTCCGACAAAACCTTTAAGACAATTGGCCTAGCAAACAGGTAATTTTGGATTATACAAAACATGGTTGACATGAATGTGTAAGCAATAAAATAAAAAGAATCTTAAAACCAAAACATTACATAAGTAAAGTTAGATTGACAACATCGTTCATATTTCAATATAAGCAATTGTTACAGGTCTTTCTTATGGTACATGCCATAAAGCAGTCAAACGTCAACTAAATTTTCATGCCTATAAAATAACGGTTGTGCAAGAATTACTACCTTTAGATTTTCAAAAGCGTTTAGAATATTGCCGATGGTTCAACAACAACTTGAGAGATGACGAAATACTAAACTTAAGTTTCTTTACGAATGAAGCTTGGTTCCATTTATCTGGTTATGTGAATTCGCAGAATTACCGTATGTGGTCAGCAGAAAATTCACACGTTTTTGAAGAACCTACTTTACATCCTGTGAAAATAGGTGTTTGGGCTGCTAAGTCACGAAGAAGAATTGTAGATCCCATTTTCTTTGAAGATACAGTAACTGCGGCTTGATACAAAACTATTTTGGAACCTTTCATTGATCAACTGCACGATGACGAGCTCCAACATGGATATTTTCAGCATAATAACGCAACAGCTCATACAGCTAATCAAACACTGACTTTTTTACGTGAACATTTTGATGAAAGATATAAGTGCGGGAGTTTGGCCCCCAAGATCACCTGACCTTACTCCACTGGATTATTTTCTATTTGGACATTTAAAAATAAAATCTACAAGACACGCCTTCATACAGTTGATGAATTAAAAATGCAATACCTGACGCAATTCAAAATATTACAGAAGCTCAATTGATAAATGTATTTGAAAATATGAAACGAAGAGTAGATGCCTGTAATACAAACAATGGTGATCACTTTGAAATTGTTTTATGGATAATTGCCAAGTTTAATTTTATTTTTCTATTTTTAACTGTAATATAAACATATAAAAGACCATTCATTCCAACGGGTAGTGAGGTGTGCGTTGGGATATCGTTGTATTTGTATGTAAATAATATGTGCACTAATTGAAAATCTTTACTCATTATTTACTATACTTTAGCTGAATTGATCTCATTTACATGCACGTTTGAGATCTAAAAAAACAATGCATTATTAATTCATTATTTGCTGTGCTTTAGATCAATATGTACATATTTGAGTTATCTTAAAAAACAATAGGTACATCATAAAGTAGACATGGTGACTAGTTCCATATGAGAAGGAGTAAATCAGTGGTATATAATCTGAAATAAGTTTTTGTTCAAAAATTAGAATGCAATGCAAAAGTGATATCTAGCATTAAGTTAAATAAGTTCTTTTTTTCCATTATAATGTATTTGTGATGTTCACCAAGGTGGTCAGCAAAATGGTGTACCTGACTTGTGCTGAATATGTTGAATGTGTGCATTTATAATAAACTAACCAGTCATACATGTAATTTGTCTTCACTAATATTATTTAACAAATATATCATACATTGATTTATGATTACTGACAAATTCATTTTAAAAATTCATTTAAATGTTTTAATGTCATTGCAAAGATAACATCATCCAATATCACTCCTTTTTAAATATTCACTCTCCACACATTCACACACTTTCTTCGAGTTCTCAGCTGTAATTTTTCAATTCTTCATTGCCACTTGCTTAACACCTTCCATTTGAAATGTCACATTCCTCACTGCTATCCGATTTTTCAATGGGATTTAATTTAGAGTGGTACAAAGGGAGATGAAGGACAGCATGACCATTTTCAACTAGTAGCTTGTCTAGAACGGTTTCTTCAGCAACACATTCTGGTAATTGGGATAATGGCATTGTCATCGTTCCTTCTTTTCTTTTTCATAAATTGGTACACATTGTAGATAATTTTCCGTCCTTGGCTATGAATTACCTTTCGATTATTCATTTTCAACCTGACAACAAAATTCTTACATTTTTGCCTATTTCAAACCACTCATGTCAATATAAACAAAAGATTATTAAACGCCCATCTAGACAGTTTTACTCTCTAAACTGTATATTATTCTCGTAACCAAATTGAGGTTAAAAAGCAAAATTTGTTTTAAACATTACTTTTAGTATATAAAAGCACTTACAAAACTCGAATTTGACGAGTAAATACCATGTATTGGTTTAATATACCAGAAATACGCCTTGGAAATCCAGAAAATCTGTAATATCAATTAAAAATAGTAAATGATAATTTTTAACCAAATTTTTACATACCTTATAACAATTTCCTTTAGTCTTAAGAAAGACTAAATTACAATTATTGAAGTTTTGTACATCTACATAATACGCAATTCGTCATTCACCAAAGTTTTTGTTATTTACGGTAGTATTTATTTTAATATCTGCGTTTACGCCACTGGATATAGCACAATTTTCATTTTAAGGATGCGGAACAGTAGTACTGATCTAGGAGCGGCACGGTCAAACAATGATGATCGCACTGTATTTAAATCTGGCCAAAAATCAGGAGGTTATTCTTATTGGCAAATGTATTTAAAAAACTAGATTTTGTAACTATGACAATAAAATATTATTTTACTTTATGATTATTTCAAAATTTTACTTCTAAAATTGTATTCTTGGACAACAAACGCCAAGTAACATAACCTAAACTTTAATTTTTCAAACGTATATTTTTTGTTGAGCTTTACACTCTGACGTCGCTTTTTGCGCAGCTTGGTGTCTTCCGATGTTGATTGAACTCTACCTTCCAGCCTATTAAGTGAAAATTAAAAGAAATTAAATAATGCATTTCTCAAAGATCATTATGCAACATTTATTATAATTGCAAAAACAACATTAATTTATATCAGACATACGTTTAATCCTTAATGCAGAAAAAAGTTAGTAGACATCTACATTTTAACATGAAAAGAAATCCCAAATCCGCTCAACTGTCATTTTCAATTCTAGTTAATTAATTTTCAAGGATTATTTGGCTTTGAATTAAGACACTGTATGAAGAAAAGTAATGTGAAATTAAAAAATGTATATATATATATATATATATATATATATATATATATATATATATATATATATATATATATATATATATATATATATATATATATATACAGGGTTAGTTAAAAGTATGGAGACGGCGATTTATTGTCGTTAATATTCATTTTAGGAAATTATGTTCAATACAAAAGTTTGTTATGAAATTATTATCTACATTTGAGAATACTTGAATTATTTTTTCTTCAATTGTTTTTAAGTTACGACGTCATCGATATTTTTTTGAAATGACAACCTATATTTCTGATTATTGATTTCGATAGTACATTCTATTCTCTTTTCAATGGTATACAATTTTCAATATGTTACATTTGAAAAAAATTGAGAAAAAGTGCCTTAATGTTCAAATATTAAAGATCCATTAAATTAGCAGAATTAATTAACACGGTAACTAGACTCATTTATTTGCAATAAACTTATCAGTCACAATCTTATCATTAAAAACAAATTAATAACTAACTAAATTAAAGTAAGTGTTAAAGTTATTCTCCATTTCTAATTTGACAATGACTCAATCGATTTACAAAACCCTGAATAAAATTTTGTAAAAATTATGGGGAATTTCTTCTATCGTTCTGGTAATTCGGATTTTAAATCTTCGTCATCGTTGGGCTTATCTTTGCAATCCCTGTTTTTACGTATCCCCAAAGAAAAAATCTAAAGGGCTTAAATCAGGCGAACGAGCTGGCCATTCAATACTTCCTCGTCTCCCAATCCATATGTTTGGAAAAACGTTATTCAAATATTGACGAACATTTACACCATAATGTCGTGGGGCGCCATCTTGCTGATACCAGATACTGTTATTGGGAAGGTGTTCATTGTTTTCATCTGGATACAGCATAGCACAAGCAGGTATAACTTCATTTGGCAATAACTGCAAATACAGAGCCGAAGTTAAATTGCCATTGATGAAAAAGGGACCGATAATATGACCCCTAGAATGTCAACCTAAACATTAACCTTTTGGGGGTACTGCGTATGGTGCTCCATAAACCAAAAAGGATTTTCCGATGACCAATATCTGCAATTATGTCTGTTTACTTCACCGGTAAGACAAAAGGTAGTTTCGTCAGAGAAAAGAATATTGTTGACAAAATTTGCATTATTATTGAAAATATTTGACATTTCTTCACAAAATTGTAGTCTCCTATCAAAACCATCTTCCGTCAACTCGTGTAGAAGTTGTACCTTATAAGGTTTATACTCTTTAAAATTGAAACGACCGATGACTGTGAAATATTGTGATTGGCCGCTAATTGATTGGTTGATAAATGGGAATCTTCAGATACGGCCAATAGAACATTCAGTTTTATCATCGCTTTTCGCTGTTCTAGGTCTAACACTCCTTGGTAAATCTTTAACACTACCGGTTTGTTCAAAGCGTTTTAAGGTTTTACCAACAACGGATTTAGAAATTGGGTTTCTGTTTGGATGCGTGTCATTAAATAAATTACAAGCGTCTTGTAAACTTCTGCGTCTTTTCTATAATCCAGCATCATAAGTATTTCAATTCTTTCACGTTCATTTAAACTCGCCATTGCTAATATTAACAGCAACAAATTGCACAATTGAAATATGTCAACTATTTGACATAAACAATAACCACTGATAAAGTTACCTCGCTCGAATTTGTTTATCGCCTCGCTTTTGTCTATCTAGATGAATTCTGCTAATTTAATGGATCTTTAATATTTGAACATTAAGGCACTTTTTCTCATTTTTTTCAAATGTAACATTGAAAATTGTATACCGTTGAAAAGAGAATATAATGTACTATCGAAATCAATAATCAGAAATATAGGTTGTCATTTCAAAAAATATCGATGACGTCGTAACTTAAGAACAATTGAAGAAAAAATAATTCAAGTATTCTCAAATGTAGATAATAATTTCATAACACACTTTTGTATTGAACATAAGTTTCTAAAATGAATATTAACGACAATAAATCGCCGTCTCCATAGTTTTAACTAACCCTGTATATATAAATAAGTCTCTTAATAGAACTCCTCCCGCCACTGGACTTCCCCAAATCCTCAGCAACTTCAGTCAAAGTACACTTGAATACGAAATTTCAAGTACATACGTTTTATCGATCCAAACACACACACACACGAACGTACACAGAAACCCACACGCACACGCACACACAAACACACACACGCACACGCACACACCCACGCCCACGCACACATACACTCACACTCACACTCACACTCACACTCACACCCACACCCACACTTACTCACACATTGGCACACACGCACACATAAACATACAAATACAAACACAAACTAAAACACCCCAGCACGCACACACTCTGACTCTCACTACAATCACACTTACACACCCACACACACGCACACGCACACACACACACGCACACGCACACGCACACACACACACACACAAACACACACACAAACAGACACACACACACACACAAACAGACACACACACACGCACACACGCACACGCACGACACGCACGCACGCACGCACGCACGCACGCACGCACGCACGCACGCACACGCACGCACGCACGCACGCACGCACGCACGCACGCACGCACGCACGCACGCACGCACGCACGCAAAGGAATTAAAATATTCCCCGTTACCATTCTCGTCAATGTGGATAGCGTCCCAACGCTGACCTGGTTTTTTTACAGGATCCCTGTTCACAATAAATGCACAAGGTCTAGGTGTGTGCCTCAGTAGTTGATTAGAAGCACATGCAAGTCGAAACATATTCTTGTGGCTGGGGATCGATTTCAGACATTTCAACACTTGTACTGCACATATTTTTGGAGTTGGTATGCGGCCAGTCTTGCAGTAGTAATACGCCTTTGCCTGCTTTTTCAATTTTTTAATCGACGGTTAGCCAATTTCGTCCAAGTTTAGTATTGGATTGTTAAGGAATCTTAAAAACTGTTGTTTTTTTTCTATCTTTAACGTAAATTTTGTTAAACGACAGCAGAGTTCTTATCAGCTCCTCTTGGAAATCGTTGTAAGACACATACCCTAACCGCCATTTCAAGCCGTGATATTTATCCTCTGAATACCTTATCTGTCTTGCCAACGGCTTTATTGTAAAATAATCTCGAGGTGACTTTATCAGCATCAGTAGTAACGAACCGTGATCTGTAATCACGGCAATTTCTTTTGGTATGAATTCGTTATTAACACCTCTAAACCCGTACGTCCAAAAATGCGTCCATCTCCTTTCAGCTGTTGTACACTGAAGTTTGTGATCTAGAGTTGTCCCTTTTAAAAGGTGAAATTCTCGACTACATTCCGATGTTTATCGATCTCGATTACGTTATCGAATTCGGTGTACACCAAACAGTTGACGGTTTCTACAAGCGCTTATTCAAAGCCTACTTGAAGACGCAGCGAACCGTTTCTGACTAAATTCCAGTGCGTGCTAGCGTTTGCAGACAAGTCAGGGGTTAGGTCGAAGGCTACTAAACAGTAGCTGTTGCGGTAATCGCTTGTCGATATATTGTTGCCCTCATTCAAAAAATGAATACCAGTACCGGAGAATATAAACCATTAGCTGTAAAATCTGGTGGTAAGGCTTTCGACGGAATTTGTTGGCCGTCAATATATAACCACATGTAGTTAATATTGCTGTGATAAAAATTGAATGGATTGGAGGAGTAATCGCCGTTGAAGGCTTTATTTGCGACAAAACCTACGATACTTCGTTTAGGTAACTGACCCAGGAATATATTAGCCAATGATTTTCACTGTATGTCTGTAGATATAGTTAACATTTTTAAGTCGGT
This sequence comes from Vesta saturnalis, assembly GCA_036346205.1. Lineage (NCBI taxonomy): Eukaryota > Metazoa > Arthropoda > Insecta > Coleoptera > Lampyridae > Vesta > Vesta saturnalis. The sequence goes on along the minus strand of JARFJB010002165.1, from coordinate 3,416,708 downwards.
CTTTGTAACAGGATATTTTGCTGCAGTTTTTTCTAAAGCTTTAGCGTGTGCAATTAGAATGGTGGGGTCGATTCGCATACGTCTCAACAGTAAACTCCGAATGAAACAGATCCGAGTGCACGTGACCATTCATCTCAATCTGTTTGCTGGCCGCTGCAAGTACTTGACGTTTCGAGAAACCGTCGTTTGCGGGCTCCAGTGTACTCATCTGCCCGGCTGTATAATTATGCCGTAAGGTACAACCTAGATGTGAACTCTTGGCCACCTTTCCCTAATTTAGCAATGTTTCGATATATGAGCGGAAGGAGTAGGTGTTGTTTGGTTGTGACACCATCTTCTGATTTAAGTAAACCTCCCCTTGTGAGAAAAGCGAATGCACCCAATTGCTTACCGGTGCTACATCTGCGTCAGTCTGTGCTGTTTCATCTTGCCTTAGAACTTTAGCTGTGATGTAGGGCATAGTGTGACTTAAATGTATGTAATCGTTTCCATTGCAGGGCGTCGTCACTAAGAGCTGATAAGGGTTTGTAAAATATTCCTTCACCACTCTCGGTACTTGTCTGCGACGACGGCAAAGCGAACAAATCCAATTCGGACTTGACGCATTCAGATGATTGGGCATGTAGAAAAGCCATTATCTTAAAAATATACCGTCGTAAGTAGGTTTCGTCTTCTTAGCAGCAACAGCTCTAGGTAGAGGCTGGTTATCATCGGCCAGACGTATTCTTTTATAGCCCGAACCCTCCATCATTTTATCGATTTTCTCATCGGCTGTATGTTTAAGATTTCTACTTGCCTCTTGAAACGTTCCTTAACAGGTCGATCCTCCATGACGTCACCAAGAATATTCGCACGTGTTCTGAGAGATTTTTTTCCAATGGCCTATGCATCAGACTTAAATAACGCTATTATACCTCTATATATACCACCTAGCCTGCTTCCTATTCCGTGAACACGTTGATATGGTGCGCCTCTGTAGAAGAAGCCGATACCGTTACTGGCTTGATTTATGTAATATTGTTCATAAGTATAAGCCATTATTGCACTTTGTTTTCAAATTCCCGTGTTATCACTGACATGTAGTGTGTTGGCGAAAAAACCACATATTTATAACTCCCGTAAGCGTAGTTTTCTGAAGTAATATTTATTATATGCATAAACGGAGATAAAACATCACCCACAACTTGCGGTTTAACGATGTCGCAATAAACAAACATCTGCGTTGATAATCGTGTCCATACACTAGCGGAGTGCGGGGGTATTCGTTCCATAGCTATGTTTTGATACTGCAGATAACCCAACTGTAAGGCTAAACTTTGTGAGAATCCGAATAGAGAGGGAGGTTTTTAATTTCGTAGTGACGCGTTTAGTTAGATTTTGGTATTGGATTGTTAGCAATTTACTTATTAACTCGTGGTTATTTAGCTCGTTGACAATTTCTTCAATGTTAGCATAATACCCCGAGATGATACGTAACACATACCATCCGTCCTCAATATCAATGGCTTTCTCGTTGTGTTGAAAATGTGATGCAGCCTTTTTTAATATAGTATCTAACACATCCTCTTCTCCTGCGGGTGGATCAATTCTATAATAAATTAAATTAATTGTCGCACTTACAGAGGCAAAAGAAGAAGGGTACTGAATTTCCGAAACGCCTAAAACTCGTGAGACTTTTAATCCTATTCGTTTTGGCAGTTGTGTAATAAAACTTGACGCCATATTGTCGGTAAAATACGTCGTAGAACTATTACTTAATAAGGTAAGACAAAACTTCTATTCTATATATCTCTCAGCTGCGAAGCTATCACCCAGCTATTAAATTTGACACTGTATCCACGCCACTTGACCAGGTATTGTTTATATCGTCCGCGGCCCCTTTCTGCTAAAATCTTATCGACTTTGAATAGGGTGTCTTTATCAACCGTAACAACTTGCGATTTGTCCTCGTAAAAAGTACCCACATCAGGATCGTTATTCTTATTAAGATCGCTTATGTGATGAACTGAATGTCTTCTTTTTATCACTGCACTAATTGTAAAAACTTCCTTGCTCCAATTCGTTTCATATCCCTCCTCAAAGGTGTACCTAGTTTTAACGATTCCAACATGTTCACCTGCTTTATATTTAGGATGACATGATGTCCCTAAACCTTTCGTGTACAGGTTATTCTACACTTCCAAAATGTTTTCATCGTTTACAGCCGCAGGGGCCATCTTTATACTTGAAGGAGGACTATTGTTGTAAGCAGTCACAAGTTTTTGGAGTACATCAACATACCTGTAAGAATTTTTGTAGCTGAAATAACGCCACATCTTTGTTCTCAATATTTTACTAAGTCTTTCAACTACAGATGGTAAGCATCAGAGTTATTTGTTGCATAGAAATTGATATTTTGTTTATAGAAAAAGGTTTGTACACTGACCGCCACAAACTCACTTTCCTTGAAAATACCGATGAATGCTTCAATTATGGATGGGGCTGGCTTCGTTTTAAGAACTCTCGCCCAGGCCCTCTTGCTAAACACATCAATAACTGTTAGTACGTAGTTGTATCCCCTATTGTGTTTACTTAACGTTCGTATATCGCAAAGATCCGCTTGCCACAGCTCGTAAATGTTGCTCACAATATAGGTATTGCTGGGAAACCGTTCTGACAGGTTTACGAACCGTATAAGCTTTCTGAGCCTACAGCCATTTTTCACTTCACCATATTTACCCTTTACAGCATTTACTAAAGGTGCTATACCCGAAAATCCCGCCGAATGCGTTGGATCATGGTGTACAGCATCCATGTTATGTTCTTCACGTATCCAAATCTAGTGAAAGTCTTCTTCTTCGAAAGGATCTTCTCAGGATTTCCCTCGATTCACTAACGGCATCGCAATTCTTACCTATAGTTGTGAGGCTCGGTTCAATGTTAGGTGATACTGCAGCATCACGTCATCGAATATTTCCGATAAACCCTCGTGTTATATTTATTTCTTTAATGTACGTCGCAAATTGTCGTCAACCGTGTCGGTTTGTAGTTTTTCGCTGCCTTAACGTTTCGTGAACTAGATCGATAATGTTGGAATGATAGATAATTTCACCTTTTATTGTGATAGGACCCCTTTTATCCCAAATTACATCACCGCCTTGTTCAGTATACGCAACAAATCAGTACCTTCCTTTCTGTATGGAACAGGCAGTGTTGATACTATATCGTCGTCTGCCAGACCTTTGCGTTTCGGCAAATCGCTGATATCCACGTCGTTACCCAACTGCGTTAATATGTTATTTTGCGGACATCTAACGCTTACAGACGCTGTATGGAATCCATAGGTAGAATAATCATCTTCTTCAGGTTGTGGTCCATAGTTATTGAAACAAATTACCCAGAAATCCGCCAAGTAATGGTCCTAATAGGAGTGATAGAAATGCGCCGACCTTCTGTACGAGAAACTGTTTCTTCTTCTTTATAGATTTGTCTCTCATAGCCAGCCGCCTTAAAGTGTGCCTATGTTGAGAGAGTGGTTGCTTCTGATCAGCTGACAGAGGTACATGACCTTCTAAATGTTATGTGCACACTTGTAAATGCATTCCACCTGCTTACTATCCAGACATCTCAGTAAAGTGTCACGTTGACTTTTGCTTAATCTGGCTAATGCGCGCAAGATATCGGTGTTTTCGATTAAAGCGTCAACCATCATATATGACTGTGAGGCTTAAACCCTTTTTTCGCTATAATTTCGGATTGTCAGGTGAAATCTGCCTTAGTAGGAGCTCTATCTGTGCCCTGTCACGTGGGTTCTTAAACAAGATTATGTAATGAGCGTTGAGACAGATATCTCGCTTTCCACGATGAGATATGTTTTGCGTTAAGAAAAACACGCTTAGATTTCTATGATGACAACTCTCTGTAAAAATATCAACCACCAAATCGTTAGTATCGCCCATTAGATCGGCATTTATTATTAAGGCCAGTTTTTCACCGTCAAACTGCTCATATCAGGTAATCCTCTTTGAAATTCCACTGAGAAATCTTTGAATAATGGTTGCCATTCGCCGTAAAACCGGATAACTTTTTCAAAAGCTGTATCGCAGACAGTTTCGATATATTTTAGAAGATCAACAATAAAACACGATTTTCCACACCTCGATGGCCCCGCTACTATTACAGAAAAGGGATGCTTAAACTGACCTTCCATCTCGAAAAGCTAATCGATACTAAAGAGTATTCCGTTGTCATCACAACTTATATACTGGGTGAAAAAAATCTGCAATCACAGGTATATTCTGCTCTGTTTTATCGTGTTTATCCCTTAATATCAAAATAATCCTAGTTGTTATTGTCTTTTAAATATTTACTAAAAGCCAACACGTGTTTTTAAATGTGCACTAACAATAATAGTTTATAACACCTAATTACTTACTTACTAAACTGCTACTCATTTATTTATTTTAAAACTAATTTGTGTGTGTGTGTGTGTGTGCGTGTGTGCGTGTGCGTGTGCGTGTGCGTGTGCGTGTGCGTGTGCGTGTGTGTGTGTGTGTGTGTGTGTGTAATTGAACATACAAATAAATCACGCATAATGTTTTCGTGCTGACCGCTTAGATAGATAATCCACCTGTATAAAAAAAGCGCCATTGCATCAGGGTAGAAATGATTATTATTTCACTTAATATTTAATTTAAACCTTAATGCATTTTGTAGCAGTAAATTTTTAAAATATTTGTAAACACATTAATTAACAATGTCAATGGCTGATTGCTACTTTGTAGTTGATTTTAATGAAATTGTATTACTGTTTAATAATAATAGTTGTATTCCATAAAAAACAGTTTTTTCACATAGGTAAAATCATTCCAAATGTATTTTATAAATAACAAACGTCGTTTTATATAAATTCATATATGTAAGGTCGCCCTAACGAGTCTGCGAAAGGGGAAAGGTAAATACGAGTTGCAGTAAGTGTGATATAGATAAGTAGGTTTGTATATTTGCACTCTAGAAATTACTTACTTAATGATGGGAAAGTCAATAGCCAGTTTTATGTCAACTATTCATAAGTAAAAACACAAAACGGGTTTAGTGAGATGTACAAAACATTTCAATATTTAGTTTAGTTCTCCAACACAGTTTTTATTATTAGAACAGGCGAAAGAGAAACACATCTGAAGGTATGCGTATCATTTTTTATATGTATTTGCTTGATATTGTTCACAAAAATGCCAATTTTTTTAATTAATAACATTATGCGGGTGCGTATTTGTGGGTGTTAAACTTTGTAGTTATTGATTGGCATATAATAATAATAAACCATTAAAAGCTTTTATCTCTTTATTTCCGTTCTAGTAATTTGGTATTTTGAACTCTGGCTGATTTCGAGCAAGCAAGCTATAATTAATTAAACCAAACCAGTATTTTTGAACTGTAAACTGGTTTTCGCAAACTGTAAGGTATAATCTCATTTTATTGAGATTGATTTAGTTGATTGATTAATTGAGATTGGAATGATTGATTGATTTGATCAAGCATAATTTGTTTGAGATTGATATGCTTAATTAAACTGATTCGATTAATTGGTTTTTTTGTTTGAGAAAGAGCCGAGAGAGAGAGAAAAAGAGACGTACATGGTCAACTTCCACTACAGAAAACTTACATTAGTCTATACACCACTAGATGGCGCCACAAACAAACCCTAATTAGTCCTAGAAATATACCGCTAGGTGGCGCTATCTATATTACAGAAAAAATATTCATTAGTCCATACAACACTAAATGACCCTACAAACAAATTTAAGTTTCGCAACAGGGCGGCCACGACAAGAGGGCGCAGACCCTAACACAGGTTCTTACAGCTGTCTTACAAATTAGCATTAGGGTCCCCTCATTAGAATACCATTTCCAGCCAAGGGGGCCGCGATAAGAGGGCGCAGACCCTAACACAAGTTTATATGTGGTTGAGCTTTTGTTTCGTAGGACTCGTAATGTGACGCAAAATAAAGATCGCAATCTGGAAAACGCTTTTTTTTATTCAACAAGCATTTGTATTAGAGAAAAGTACAAATATAAAATAGTTATAACTTAATTAAAAATTATTATTAATTTTATTAAATACATAAAGAAAAAGTTTACCTCGAGTAGGACTTGAACCTACGACCTGTACTTTGCTAGAGTAATAATAATAAGTTGTTGAAGTCAGAGATCTTTAAAAGTATTTTATATTTTACTTTTTACCTTCTAGCTTTTTACAGAATCGACTAAAATACTCGAAGGTGGGAAAGATTTTCGAGCAGGTGGACTCAAATCCCTTTTCATATTAGTCTTGAACACTAATCGGCTTTTTGTGGGATTTAGGTTTCAGGTAAAATATTTTCATTTTTATACTGTTTGCACTTACACCAGAAATGGATCCGAACTACGTTATTCTAAAATGAACTGAAATCCAAAGAAACTTCATACAAGCCACAGTATATCTAAACAGAACGATTATTTTTAGTTATTCAGTCTTTTCGAACTTTTTTTAAATGTAAGACCTATAGTTTAACCAAATATTAAAAACTTTTAAAAATGTTTATTCAGGATGCTCAAAAATGGCACCAAACATTTATATCTCGAAAATTCGAGAACTTAGTTGTTTTATATAGCAACCCATCATTTTCTTCTCACCAGTGGATTTTTCGCTGGAAAGTAAAACCACTATATGATTCTATTCCTAAACCTCAAATAAACGGGATTTGTAGAAACTTAAAAATAGACAATACATCCAATAAATAGGCCCTGCGTCTCTGCATACAGACATGTTTTCCATTGACACTTTGCAATTCAGTAAAAAAGTTACAACAATACAAAAGAAATTAAGATTAATTAAACAATGTAAATGAAAAATAAGAAAAAACAAAAATGAAAAATTAATCACTATAGTAAATGTTCGAACTGGTTTCCCCAAACTTCCAAGCACTTATGAATTCTTCTTAAAAGTCCGCCATGAGTGCTACTCGGAAATTCTTGCAGAATTTTGGCAATATTCTTTTGTTACGAGCGGTGTAAGGAAAAGGCAATGTAATTCATTCCCTCCCAAAGGAGTGGACAGACTATTTGAGCTTCCATGCTCCTTCATCCACGTTGACGGACTCCCAACATACATGCATATATTAGGTATGTATATATGATGGGACTAAGGATGGGTCAGGATAGAATCGAAGGGAACGGAGACATGATTCTGAGGGGAAATTTACTACCCCAGCATTCACTTAAATAGCTGCACATAATGTGCATGTACGCGGTAATCATACCGCTATATGCATATGAGGAAAATCCCCTGAAGAAACCTCATACAGGATAACAGGAATCAAACTTATTACCTCCCAAATGCTAAGACGATCGTGTTTCTTCTACTGATAACATCTACTTAGCATTCGAGAGGTTGTACCGGTCTTAATTGAGATCCGGAAATTATTATTAATTATCGGTCATCATTTACTTTATTATACCGTTTAAAAATTTGCTACCAAATATTTAAGGTTCTACGAAGTTGGTTTTACTGGATGATAGGCAACGCATGATGGCTGTCGCTATAACATACGCAACCTTCTACAATCTGTCATTTTAAAACACTTGCAGCCGCTTTATGGAAAAATGGCCTTTAACTAGTTTTCTCTCTTCAACCAACCAAATGTAGTTAACTGTTTTAATTTGACGGATTAAATGAAATTTTCTAAGCAAAGTATTTAATTCTATAAAAGTATAAGTGGCAACGTCGCGGATAGGTACCCTTTGGATCATATTAGTAGTGTTATATTTCTTGTGAATGAAGGATTTTATATTGCTTGAAAAGAAAATTTAAGGGTCGTTTGGTATTTTTAGGTGGACGCATTTCGGTTAGTTGGAGCCTGCTAAAAATTTACTATTAAGGAAAGGAAATGTTCTAGAACACATTCTGTATTTTTACAACAAATTGGCATTGTATATACATTTCAGGTATCCTGGCTTTGTTTAAAGTGACCTTTTGCTTCATTAGGTAAGTTCTCTAATATTTTACACCCTTTATGTTACTGCTTATATACCTAAAATTCGCATAAGTATTGCTATCTTTGTAACAAAGATTTTGATTTATTTCGGTTCTTCCGGTACATCCATCTTTCCACCTCCCGAAGTATGAATTCTTGAATATGCTATGTAAACTTCCTCGTTATCATTGATCATTCGGCAGGGAACGTTTAGATTGACAACTACTTACAGCAAGTACATGTAAGGCGTTCAAACCCTTTGTCTCGACTTCTGTCAAGTAAACAAGATTTTAAACCAAAACTGTTTGTGATTCTAACATCTAACGTACTGGTGAGTTATATTTTTCATTATTATGTGACGGAGCCCTGGAAATCAAACCAATTAGCTATAACAGTAATCAAGTGTTTATTACTCACAATCGATGCACTAAACCTGCAAATTGTAGTTAAGTGCGGAAATATATTAACTCGCTTCAAGTTCATTCAAGTTCAACAAAGTTTATTAGAATTTTTATAGTACATAATATTATATAGTATTTACAATACGTATTACAAGATATAATAAAATAAAATAAGTATCATTGTATTGTGTACTGTTGGTGGTGCGCTGCTCAGGATTCTTCATCCTCTTCAGCGCGTGGATTGCGTGGTCGTTGGGATTCGTGATTGTGTGGTACGCCTGTTGACATCATTGTGTTGAGATTTGTGGTATTCCAAAAAGCGTTGTAGTGGTTGGTGATGCTGTTGTGGTGTGGTTGTTGTGTGGACTGTCCTGTTGTCGCTCGGTTGTGGCTGATGCTGTTGGTGTTCTGAGTATCTGAAATAAATAGAAACATGTGTTAGTTGTGTGAAAACATTATCGGTGTTAACAGAACAGAATTAATAAATTGTCGATAATGTATAATTAGCTAGGGCACCAGTCTTCGCTGCGGACCTTTGTATGATTACCCGAAAAGGGCAACCACCTCTAAACCGTGCGTAAGGATCGCTCCCCACAGGTCCATCGCAGATTGCGCGTGAACGAGCGACGCTGCCACCTTACGGATGACAGGTAGGGCCTTCTCCATATCGAGACCTCCGAGGAGGCCCAATATGGTGTCGAACCATAAGGCAGGTTGGGCGGGGTAACGACAGCGGCAGGAGCCTTTCTCGGTACTTCCGCCTTCTAAACCTTGATTGTTGTCGCTCTGGCGTAAGTGACGCCGGTTCGGGTTGAAGAAGGCGCCGCCATCGACGGTGTACTTTTCGGTCGCTGTGGTGCTTCCGTCTCCTTCCGTTGTGGAGGCCGAGGGAACTTCGGGCAGCCCCTGTAGCTAGCGGGGTGGTCCCCACCACAGTTAACACACTTAACCCGGTCTGTATGGGGTTTCGTGCATTCATGGAATGGTGATCCCTGCAGCAACGCTGTGCGTGACGAAAACCTTGACACCGGTGACTCTGCCCGATGCCAGATTTCCGCCGCAAATCTTCTACAGTCACGCGGAGGCGGGTCTTCTTGTTGTCTTCCTCGGTCGGCAGCTCTACCATCACAAGGGGGATCGGGCGTCCTTGCTGCTTCATCCTGTAAACAGTACATTAATGTTTTGCATTTTTAGCTCTCAGCTAACGTCAACCTCGGTTAGTTCTACGGGCACGCCACGTATCACCACCTTAGTCAATCGCTCGCTCTTTGCTTGATAAGTATGGTACGGAGTACCACACTTATCCATATACCTCATCAGCCTGTCTCTATCCTGGAGTGAGGCAGGCTGAATCCGGATTCCCTCGCAGAAGGCCTTGGCTCTAGTGAAGGCGATGTGTTGTCTGTCCATTTCTTGGGAAAACGCGACCTAGTTCTACTTTTGACGAATGATTACCGGAGGCACTTTCTCCTTGGTGTCCTCTTGTGTCATCTGCTTCATCGCTGCAGGGCTGTCGGTGAAGGGTTCCAGGGCTTAGAATCCGTTGTCCGTGGGAGGCGGCGTAGACGGTCGAACCTTCGGGGTCTTCTTCGGCTTCTTCTTTTGCAACACGAAGTCGCTGGGGCTGGTAGATCCGGGTCGGGCCTCTTCTTCGGTGTTGGCGGTTACGGCTGCGGCTGAGGAGGTGGTCGGCGTGTCTTATAGGGGGGTGATGCCTTCTAACGGTGGCGGTCGCGTTTTCTTTTGTCGCCTCCTGTTCTGTGCGGTGGCGGCAGGTGGCGCGTCGCTGCTCGCTCATTTTATTTTATGTTTCTTTTTAACAATAATAAAAGCATATTTGTTCATGCTCGCTAACAAACGAAGAAGAGCTCTTCCTGAAACCCTACGCGCTTCGGTCTTAAACAATGTATTCTTTGCGTGTTGCTTATGCTGATGGCAAGTTTTTTTGTTTATTTTTGTAATCTGCTGCGACGCCGTCTCCTTCTGGATGTCTGACAGTACTATTTGATTCGGTTCCTTTTGATTAAAAGTTTTGCTTTGTCTTAATTTACTAAACCACACAAAAGTGAATGGTGTACTAGTTTTATTAAGTAAATATATTTCTTTGGTTCTTTAGCATAATTGCAGGACTCTCCTGAGACATTTAACTTTTCTTTCTTCTGGGGCCTGTTAACAGGGCGTTTATTTAGGTGCAAAGCACATATTATGCTTTGATTTATTTTATTTGCGAAGGTTTGTATTCAGTTCGGCTGATGTCTTCAGAAAAATAAAGATTTGTGTTGAACTACTATTATTTCTTTATCTTATGTGTGTTATTGTCTCGTATGCTTAACTTAACCTGTAATATTTAAGGTCAGTTATCTATGAGTGCCGTCATAACTGTGATTTTGTCCTTTTCTGGTTTGAGACTACACCAGAGTAAACTAAGCAGCTCCCTTCTTAATTTTTTTTTCTAAGCCAACCACACGACCTCGCTTCCAAGTGCTTTCCATAGAGACTTCCATATTTACAACATGTCAGAACACTCCAAAAGGATTTAAAATTTGGCATTGTGCCAACACGTCGACAGCAGTGGTTCTGACAAATCTGAGGATTTGAATGGTTCGGTGATCGATAAAAATTATAATCCCTCAACTATAGATTCCAACTGGGAAGGTGCTGAAGACAGAAAAGACGAGATTATTATCCATGAAGAGCAAAACGAGAACCGCTCGCAGGAACAAGTGGACAAAAATTCTGCAACTTATTGCAGTTCAGTTAAAATTACCGATATCTTATTTATTACTCTTTGCAACAAAAGTGACTCGCCTAACATTCCGCTACAAACACAGTCGCCACTCGATTTTTACAAGTTAATAATAAGTGATGAAATAGTTGATTATATGGTTTTACAAACAAACAAATATGGTGAAGTATTATTGCAAAATCTGACGACGAAGAAAAACGCGAAACTTAGACAGTGTATTCCTAATAACAACAACGAAATGCTATCATTCCTTGCCACTCTTTTCTCAATGGTACTTGTAGAATTGCGAAGATTCAAATTATATTGATCAGAACATTCCCAATATAATAATAATTTAAATAACCATGGTTACGTCATGCGAAAGATTTTTGTTACTCCTCAAATGTTGGCACTTTCTTCCTTGGAATTATCGGATCGTTTGTATAAACTACGACCGATTGTCAACTAATTGCTTATAAATTTCAAAGAACATGTGATTTCTGGGAAATCTGTCGGAATAGACGAGTCTTTGGTACCATGAAGAGGTAGATTAAACTTCGTTCAACAAGTGGGCATACACTTAATTTGAAAGTTTGTGCTGAAAAAGGCGACACCCAATCTGGAAAAGGTCATGTAGAATCCATTATAGATGATTTGTCACGTGAATACTTCGGAAAAGGTTACATCCTTTATTGTGATAACTATTATACAAGCTACAAAGCAGCCGAAAAGTTGTTAACTGCAAATACTATAATGTGTGGTACAGTTAGAAAAGACATTAAAGATTAACCCCCCCCCCTCCCCGAAATACTGCAATGTAAGTTAAGGAAATGGGAAATAATGGGAAAACAAAATAGACTTATCAAGTTTATGTCTATCGGTTTTCATGTTAACCATATGTGGATCCTACGATGATGGTTCACACGAGACAGGGAAAATTAACAGGTTAAGTCCGGCATGGCAGAATCGCTGTGCGTCATTTGGCTCTCATCATTATGTCCCGCCAGACTACGTAGAACAAATTTTGTGCCATGCTCTTCAAATTCGTCTGGAAGGCGTGTACCCAACGGTATGACACGCAGAAATGCTACCTCTATGGGAATCGATAAATAGCCGTCCTTTGGATCCATCTATCGTGTTGGACCCGGATTTCAATAGATACGTCATCTTTTATGAAACATCTAATAAACAATAACTCGATGATGTTTGTGTACCTTTCAAAATAGGACAAGGTTTATATGAAAATTAGTAATCATAACCCAAAAAGTATTTATTATCAAAAATAAAGTAATATTTCTTTTTCTCAGATTTGTGCACCACAAAATAACAGATAAGGCAATAATGTTTTTTTTGCAACCTTCACAAACTAGGTTTATACGCGGACACTTACTTTGTGCGTGTTTGCGTCCAAATGTTTCTTTCATGTCAGCATAGCACATCATATATCGATTCCTCTTGACGTCTTGTTCCAGTACATATTGATCAACTTCTTTTCGTTGGTGAAATCCTTCATTTCGATCTTCTTTGGTTTACTCCAATAAGTCTATAATGACACGCTCCTTATATTCGTGATTGGTAATCTGATTTGTGTTATTACCTTGTAGTACAAATATGAATTGACCAATACAGAACCAAATAGGAGCACCATTGCTAGTTTTTGGTACCATTTGGTTCCTCTACGGAGGCAATGAGAATATGATTTGATTTGATCAGAAAGTTTAGTGTACAATTTGGATTTATTGTAGCTAACTATTGATATAGGCTTAGTGATAGGTATCCTTCCCACGCTGCCTAACTGAGGTTACATCAGCAGTGTGTGCAGTAGCGAGAAAGAAAAATTGCGTTTGTCCTTCCACTTTATTATTATTATTCCTGTGCCGCTTTCTTGTGCGAACAGTTTGATTTTTACTACCGTTAAACTTGCGGTTTGATCGCACTATGCCAACCAAGTGAGTCTTACGCTGCCACGACTCAGTTTCCAAGGCAACGCTCGTATAGTAATTGTCGGTATATATAATACGTGCACAATATAGAAGATTTCGGGAAATATCAAAAACTAGTTGCTTGTTTATTATTGCCACAATAAACTATAACACTGTATGTATAACCTCCATCCGTATACAATTTGTACAATTTTATGCCGAACTTGTGCATCTTATTTTTTATATACTGCCTGAATTTGAGCCTACTGCGAAAAGGCACCATAGTTTCGTCAACACACACTTCAAGTCCAGGCTTGTAAATTGCTCAATCAATGGTATTATTTTCCGAAGCCTGTCGTTCACGAAAGACTCATCTTCAGCATCATTGAAGTGCCACATTTCTGTTTCTCGGCATAATAGAATTGACATTCTTTCCATACAAATATTTGTGGTCCAATAGGGCGTCAACCTCGGGCATCTTACCAGGCCCATCCATAGCAAAATTCCGAAAAATAGTTGCATCTTATTAGCGTCTGTGTCAACCCATTGTCTCCTATGTTCTTTCGGTGTTCTGTTTTCTTTCAGTGTCTGTGTTGCGTATAAATTTGTTTGTTGCACTATATATTTTATAATACTATCTGTAATAAACATTATGAAGCAGTCCTATGGAGTTGCTTGTTCTTTATCGATGTAATAAGTTGCTTTTACGCCGACGTCAGTTTCGTTGAATACTTTTAGCGACGATCCATCAGCATCACCGCATAAACTGGAGATGGCGTTGTTAATGTCATCATCTCCTTCAGAATCAGATTATTATCTGTATAAACGGCCATCTATTACACATAGAAACATAATTACTGGAAGTATGTACATAGCATTCTAAGCTTGAATAAGATCAAAACTCACATTAGACATAACAGAAACCGCATCTTCCTCTATATCCGACTGATCTGACGAAAAGGTTGTGATTAGTAGATCTAGAAGTAATAAAATGAAAGACGGTATAAACTTGTCAAAAGAGATTATTTCTAATGAGCAATAGAAAAATCAAAATATACATGGTGGGTAACATGTGATGTGGAAGTGGAAGGTTGCGATTCATTTACATAATTCATATCAACTCCCACTGTAGGTACAGTACTAGAATTAGTTTCCTCAGCATCCTATAAATTAATCGCACATGTGACGAGAATTAAAGAAAAAAAAAAAAATAATAATAATAATCATAATAATAATAATAATAATAATAATAATAATAATAATAATAATAATAATACTTGTAGGTATGAAAGATACGTTCTCTGAAAATCCAATGGTACAATCACTTTTGGCATGTTTAGACTACCTAAAATCGCCTTAAATAAAAAGTGTGTTTTGTATGGTGCCCGGCACACATCGGTATCAAAGGTAACGAATCAGCGGACACTGCGGCAAGAAATGCAGCGCAAGAGACCACAATTGATATTAGCAAGGCCAGAATAGAAGATATTATACAGGTTTCGGCAAAAATGTTATTACGAAGTGGGTTTCAACCTGGAAAGCGAATGAGACATTTTACTCAAAATAAAAGACAAGAAAATCACACCTCAACAATTAAACAGACGAGAACAGGTTGCATTAACACGTCTCCGAATTGGGCACACAAATTTGACATCATCCCATCTCCTCCTAGGCAAAACTAAACCACAATGTACAGAGTGCTCATCAACATTAACAGTGTCACATATCCTAAACGACTGCAAAAGGTATACAGTACTAAGGCACAAACATAACCTAGACGCGCAGTTCAACATCTGCTTAAGTAACAACTTAGAGAACGTCAGAAATATTGTAAATTTTTTAAAGGATAGCAAATTATTACTGCAAATTTGATTCTGGAAGCGTAAAGGCTAATGACCTCGCAGTCGATGCCCAAATAAAAAAAAAAATAATCATAATAATAATAATAATAATAAAACTACCTGTAATGTCACGTTCTGCAATAACTTTATTTCTTGTCGTTGTTGCTTTGATTTTCGAGGAGTTTGTCTCTGCGTACTTCTACGACTTCGTGGATTCGTCGAAATTTTGATGTCTAATCTGGTATGAATTAATCAGACGTGCCAACTTCACCTTCATCCGCAGATATAAACTGATCCCACAACTTTTGCAATTATAGCTGATTTTTCTCGTTATCGCCCATGATCAATATAAACCCATTCTCAAAACGTCTCATGCAACACTCATAACATGGTTTCATGCAGAGGTTATAATCTCATTGTAGCGTGTTCAACGAGTCTTACGCCTGCGCGAAGTGTGGGACTAGATTTGTACCATGCCGTTCCAGATATCAAACTCATGCATTCAGACTGCGTAGCCCAAATGGTATACCACGGAAAAAATGCGTAAAAAATAATAATAGGAGCGTAATTCGAAAAAAAAAATTCTAGCAATAGTGCCCTTTGCCATTATGAAGTAAAAAACGGAAAAAAATGGTCTCCGGAGGCCCGCAAAAAAATTACACAGCCGGACTCACCGAGTTAAGATTGAACTACCAGTAAAAAAACTAAATTCTGCTATAGACTATAATTTAACAGAGATATTGTAGCACTCGTATATCTGATAACTAATATAAAATCGTTAATTTCTTCTGATCTCTCCAGACCCAGGACACCGAAACGGATAGATACCTTACTGGAAAGCGGGCATAAAATCCGAAATAATGATAACAAAGTTAAACGAACGTGAACTGCAATCTGCATATTGTTTAAAATGCCTCAATGATTGTCATAATACATTTGAAAAATCTGGAACTGTGGTAGGACCACATAAAAAATATCGAACGCGTTTCAATAGCTAAGCTATCATCAGCGGTTGACTGAAACGAACTAAAGAAGTTTTGCCATCAGCGAGTAACGCTTTCTTGCTTATCTAGTCAAAGTGAAAGTGAAAGTTATGAAAGTTTCTGAGTAGCCTAAATGTCCTTGATCGTCATTATTCATTAGAATTTGTTTGTATTTGTGGATCTCTAAACTTTCATAACAATCAAGTTCGTGTTTGATTAATGATCCCTTATCTACTGCAATACTTTTATCAAATATATGGGCTACGGCAGACTGGTCCCAACATATAGCTCATATAAAATACAAACGGTGGGAAAATTCTGCCGTAGCCCCACATATGTTTGATAAAAATCATTTAGTAGATAAGCTATCCTTAATCAACTATTTTAGAAATAAGCACGAACTTGATTGTTATGAAAGTTTAGAGATCTTCAAAACAAACAAATTCTAAAGAATAATGACGACCAACGTTTAGGCCACTCACACCTCATTAAGATTTCATAACTTTCACTTTAACTTTCACTAGGTAAGCAAAGAAGCGTATATATTAGAATTTTTTTAGTTCGTCCCAGCCCACCGCTGATAATGATAGTTTAGTTATTGAAACGCGTTCGGTGTTTCTTATTTTTGTGTGGTACGTGGGAGTATTTTATTTGTCATCCATGAGTGATTGTTATTTAACATAAAATCTATTTATGCTATAATTTGTTTATATATGTGTTCCATTTATGTAGGCGCATACTGCTGTGCCTTTATTGATTCCTATTTTTCAACAAAAATAAGTAAAATGGTCTCAGCTTATATAACTAAATATGGAGTAATGTGGTGTATCACTAATTTCACATTCCATGCTACAAGAGTCATCGTACCCCTGTGCTATTAGGTTTTCCTGTTTACCTTTTCTGGTGAATTAGATTATCGTGCATATTTTTCCAATCGCTGGGATGTACAGCTGTAGTAAGATCAAAATATTACCTGAACTGTACGCGTCATATATACCCCATAACGCACCTCGAACGGAAAGTAATTTTCAACATTTTGTAACAGGAGCTAACGAAACATCAAAATTATATGAGATTAGATATTTACATATTATTTTTCTGGATAAAGGAATGGTTATTGTATATTTGTATTTGAATGTAATTAATATTAAAATGAAAGGCTTGAGTTTGTTTCAATAAGTTATCTATATATTCAATGTGAATAAGAAAGGGAACAAAAGGAATTGCATAAAATAAGCGATCCGAGTTGATAGTTCTCGATAGATAGACGCTACAGTGTAAGTGACATTGTATAGTCACGCTGCCCTATAGTGTTAAAATTACAAATAATAATTAGGCAACGGTGATAGGAAAGAAGTAGAAAATTACCTTCCTTATTAAAATAATAAAAAGTGACGTAATAAATGAAGATATCGCGTTTTATATGTCTCAGAACAGTAATCGAAGTATAAAGGACAATAACTCCAACATATTCATGTGTAAAAAGGCAGCATTCCCGGTTTGTAAATAGTTTGCATTTTGTTGCGTAGGCTATTTGTAGTTAAAACTGAACGACTAAGTAAAAACTGTATAGTGTAAATACATCGAACAATTATTTACTGCAATCATTAACTGATGGAAGAAATTTAGAAGCGTATTCAACTGCACAAAAGTATAAGAAAAGATAAGGACATCAATAGAGAAACGGTTCCAGAGTGCCGGCATGTGGCCCCTTTATCGGTCAAAGGAATGCCAGCATTACATTATCAGTTTTTCAACGAAAATAAGTAAGAACCTTTTTTATTTGTGTTAATAAATAAAACTTCCTTGTGTTTGATTTCTCGAAACTTTACATTTGATTATCACAATTAAACGAAAATAATGCCTTTGATTCTAATAAAGATTTTATTTATTTTTAAGAAGGTTCTTGTAGATATAGGTTTGATTATATATATATATATATATATATATATATATATATATTTGTAAACAACATATTGATGCATTTTCATTCAGATTTGAAATTTAATTAAATGTGTATAACGTTTGATTTACTTTGGTTGCCAAAGATTATTAATATTAAAAGCTTATACAAATATTGAATATATAAATGCAGAAAGTCAACTCAATAGGAATCTAGATAAATAAATAAATCGTAATTTTGGGCAATGTTAACAGAAATCGTTTCTTTATATTAACTTTGTTCTAGCCGTTTCAATAAATTAAAAAAGGATTAGTAAACATATAGCTTAAAATTCATTTACGCAAATCAAAATTAATTAGCAAGCAAAGTAAAAATTAACTAGTAAATGATATATTTATAAATTGAACCCATTCAGTTTTAATAAAACGCAATAAAAAGTAATCATGTCAGGTATTAAATTTTATTCAAAAATGTTGGAACTATAAAAAAGTTTAAAAGAACTCAAATCTTATTCTTTGGAGCGGGTTAAACAAACAAAAGTAGTATCTAAGGGTATTACGCCCGTTGCAATTTACAGTAGTTTTTTAAGAATTATTCTAGCCCTGTAACTTTTATTTTGTAAACAACCTGAAGTTTTGTTTTTGAAAAATCTGTATTCTCCTGTAACATAGTGTTTAGCAAATTCTCAATACTTACTATTACTCTATTTTTAACTGTTAAGGATCCTATACTCCAAAATTTTCCATGTCAATGAGGATTACTGAACGTAATAATTTTTCACAGGCGAGTTTAAAAAAAAATAGAATTTAAATGGTATTCTTAACCGATCGCAGTCAATTATTTCTGAGGGCCATAAATGTGTTATTTTTGTAATAACCGTAACTTATGGTATATTTTCTGAAAAGGAAATATTGACCTTTAAGGGTATTTATTGTAAAACATACAGAGTGTTCCGTTTAAAATAACAAAATTGTCCTACACCCGAAAATCGGTCATTTTATTTTCGGTATAATGAAAGATGTAACAAATAGACAATAGTGTTAAAAAAAACTTTCCGAAAATCCAAACCCTTCTGTAAAAACCGAACTCACTTTGTTTTCTCATTCCGATATTATCCAAGGTCAAAATCAATCAAAATATGGCCGACCACCCTGTATCATTCGTAACACCATCTTTTTGTGTCCTCATTTAACGTTAGGGACCATTTTAATGTATGAAGAATAATTTTAATAGCTCCGTATTATATACATTATGTAAAGAGAGTTATGCTGTTAAAAACAAAGCATTAGATATTTGGGGAATATAATTAACACGGTAATTAAGAAAAAGGAAATCGCTTAATTAATTATGCACATATGTAAACAGTCATACAATGCCAACAGTTTTATAACAACACAAGAATGTAATTTGCAATTTAAATTTCTTCGTACTGTTAATAAAGAAATAATTAAATTGTTGATTCATTGTTGCAATACAAACATTACCGTTTTTAAATAATTGTTAAGGAGGTAGGAGTTGCTACTTAAAAATATATAAAGGGCGTACTCATAATTTAGAAATTCAAAGCGTAAACACGTTCAAACTCCTTTAAATGATTTGTTAAGTCCGGTTTATTGAAGGTAAATTAATTTAAGTTTCAGTGTAGGTGTGCAACACCTACAAGGAATTACCGTGTGTTCATAGTTGAGCTATACTTATTTGGTTACTGTGATTAATGACAGCCAATTGTAAAGGGCAAAACAATAAAACTGAACAGACAAATTTTTTAACATTTCATAAATAGTAACGAATACGAGTTGATAAAGAATTAAACATTTAATTGTTTTTTTTAAATAAATAAGGAATGTGCTAAATAATTAAGGCGTTTCTAGTGTAGTAATTTGTTATTTTTAAGGAATTTCCTGTCCTGTCTGATTAACAAATTAACTCAATAATAGCTTACTTAATATTTTCTACTACTCAGAGACCATCTAAGTTATCTATGGAAAATATTGAATACCTTCAAGGTACTTACGCTAATTACAGATTATAAACAAATAAAAATTTTATTAATTCATTGAACCGTTTGTTGATGAATTTTACATCACTAATACTGTATTTTATGGATTTTAAAGTTTACTTTTGATAAAATTGTCTTAATTCTCATCAGAGCTATGTGTAAAACCGAACTGAAAAACACAAAGAGGCTACTTGATTTTCAAAATTTTTACATTTTGGGAGATGTCTTTTTGGATCATGTGTAAATTTTAATTAATGTTAAGGTGCCTATTTATTAAACGGGGAATAAGAGACATGGACGCATCAATCGAAGAGACTGAAGGGTACCAAATACTCTTGAGGGGTAGGAGAGGGAGACGTTTCTTTTAAATTAGGTCCCAATTTGTGAAGTTCTACTGTTGTTTGTATAGGTCTCCCAATGATAATAACTTTCAAGATCTTTTTGATTACCTCAGTCTAAAAATAGACTACCTCTTATCACAGTTTCCATCTTGCGATAACTCAATTCTGGGTTGACCACCTTTTGTCAGCCAGAAAAACAGCTGCCCGTAAAGTAGGCTTTCGATACAGATCTAAACAGAACTTCACATCGCAACAATTCCTTCTAGTATAAGGCTCAAATTCGACCTTACCTGGAATACAACTCCCACCTCTGGGTCAGTGCTCCCCAATACGCCCGTGATATGATAAGCCGCATCCAAACAAGAGATATAAGGATTATAATGTTGTTTTGTGGCATACTTTCACTCTTGAAGTGCTTAAAAAATTTGACACATTGTTTGTCAATAGAAACAGAAACTTTATTCCACTCTTTTATTTTTTGACTGGTTGTATATTTTTTAATGCACACAATTTCATGAAAAAGTATGAATATCAGGGTGTTGTTCTTGAAAAGCGGTTATTGAGTTTCCAACATATGCCACAGAATTTCTTTTTTAGCAGTACCCAACGAAACGCTTGCGAACCTTCAAAGTGTCATTGACGTTTTAAATTGAGTTACAGTTAGGTCTTCTCCTTCATTTACCAGCGCTTCTAGCATAGAATTAACTTGATTTGGTAAAAAGTCTTCATTATTACGTTCTATTAATTCATAGTGTAGAAGCATTTTCTGTATCCTGTGATGTCACAACAAATCATTTCTGAACCAACCAAAATCCCTGACGGCCCTAACCATACCCCACATCTCCTAGACCTATTCCTTACAACCAACCCACTTGTCTATAAAACAAGGGTCCTTTCCCCACTTGGTCAATCACGCCACTACCTAATCGAAATAACTTCCTCTGTACCCAATTCCACTGTTACTCGAAAAACTATGTGGTGTTTAAATCAGCTAACTGGAGCGAACTGCGAGATTTTTGTGCAACCGTCCCCTGGCGTGAGTATTGCTTTAAATGGCCCTTTTCTTCAAACATTGCTCTTTCAATAATTGAAGTTATCCTGACGGATATGGAGTTATACATTCCCAAAAAACACAATCGTGTAGGTCATACTCGTTCCCAGCCCTGGTCTAATAGGGCTTGCACTGATGAATTATTATTTCCGCAAAAATAGTTGCAAAAGCATCATCACCAAGGCCAAAAAGATGTTTGAAGCACGTAAATGCAAAGAATTAGTCTCATGTCCTTTGGGTGGTCGTAAATTTTGATCATTAGCTAAAGCCATCAGTAAAACTTTAGTACATCTTCCTTTCCTCCCATGACGTCTCGAGACGGAGCTCTAGTAGCTGATCCTGCTGAAAAAAATCCTCGTTGTCGATTACTTTGCATCAAATTCATATCTCAATGATTCAGCTAAAACCGTGCCATCGACAAATCTACCCCATACGCTATTAAACCAATCCAGTTTCGTTACAAGCTCCTGGAATCAATTATCATTAAACTTGACTCAAACAAGGCGACTGGGCCTGACGGCATTCCAGCTATTGTCCTTAAACAATTCTACCACGAGCTAGTACCTGTATTGTCCAAACTCTTTTCGAACTACATGTCGTCTGGAAAGTTTCCCTCATCATGGAAGTTGTCAAATGTCCAGCCTATTCTGAAAAAGGGCGACAAAAACCGATCCCTCAAACTATGGACCAATAGCTATCACTTTCATTCTGTCGAAAACCATGGAGAAAGCCATTAACCACCAACTACTCGAGTTCAATAAACTCTTAAACGACCACCAGTATGGGTTCAGACAGAGTCGTTCAACGGGTGATCTTCTTTCATATGTCACCCATCTTTGCAATAACACATTACACGGTGAAACAGTCGTAGTAGCTTTTGATATTTTAAAAGCTTTTGACCAGGTTTAGCGCAAGTGCCTACTTGCCATGCTCACTTCGTTTGGGTTATCCGATTGGATACCCAGCTTTCTTGACAAAAGGCGTATATGCGTTGCCGTCAAAGGCTTCTTTTCGAAAGAAGCTACTATTAACGCGGGTGTACCCCAATGATCTCAACCCGATCCATTGCTTTACGGATGACAACACTCTACATTGTAGTTCTCAGTTTTCCCACAACAATAAGTCTAGACAGGACGTTAAGGTGAAAATGATAGCCTCAATCAACAGCGACTCAGAACGTGTCCTTGAATGGGGAAGGAATAATTT
This sequence comes from Vesta saturnalis, assembly GCA_036346205.1. NCBI lineage: Eukaryota > Metazoa > Arthropoda > Insecta > Coleoptera > Lampyridae > Vesta > Vesta saturnalis. The sequence goes on along the minus strand of JARFJB010002165.1, from coordinate 3,394,342 downwards.
AGCCACGTTCAACGCCGACAAAAATCAGTGCTGCCTTGTGTCCGCCAAGAAAGACCGATCATTTCCTGCTGTAAATATGAATGGTTTAGAACTCAAGCTTTAAAACTCTGTGTCTATGTTAGGGATGTGCGTATCTTCGAACATTTCATGGGTTGAGCACATTTTGTCAGTCAGCTGAACAGCTGCCCATAAATTGGGCTTTCTATACAGTACTTCACATCACAACTACTTTTACTGTATAACGCTTAAATTCGACCTCATCTGAAATACAATTCTCACCTCTAGGTGAGTGTTGCCCAATACGCCCTTGATATGGTAAACCGCATTCAAAAAAGGGCTATCAGGCTTATAAAGAACCCGTCTCTGACTTCTGACCTACAGCCCCTTGAGGATAGACAAGTAGTTTCGGTTCTATCGCTATTACCATGGCAAGTGTGCCTCCGAACAATCCTTAATACCTTCGCAGGCCATCTTTGCCCATTCACACCATAATTACGCACTCAAAATTCCATCGTGTCACACCAAACATTTTTCCACACGGTGACCAAATTGTGGAATGCTCTACCCAGTTTTGTGTTTTCCTCCAAACTTTGACTTAAATTAATTTAAGCTAGCCATTCATAAGCATTTCTCGGCAGCTTAACAATATACCTAAACCCTCCCAGTGTTTCTGAGTGCTTTAGCACGTTTGGCAAATCTTAGCCTGTTCGGGAATATTATAAGTAAAAAAAAACACATCAATAACCGTTAGGATGTAATTGTACCGACTATTGTGTTTGCTTAAAGTTCGCATATCACAGAGATCCGCTTGCCATAGCTAGTAAGTATCGCTCACAATATACCTATTGAGAGAAACTTTTTTTTGACTGGATTATGAACCGTATAAGTTTCCTGACCCTGCAGCCAACCTTTGACATATCCCAATCTAGTGAAAGTATTCTTCTTCGAGAGGACCTTCTCGGGGTTTCCCGCGACTCACTATCGGCTTAGTAACTTTCATCTATAGTCGTAAGGGTCCCTTCAAGGTTAGGTGATACAGAAGCATCATGTCTTCGAGTATTTCCGATAAACTCTCGTGGTATATTTATTTCTTTAATATACGTCTCAAACTGTCGCCAACCGTGTGGGTTTGTAGCTATTCGCTGTCTTAACGTTTCGTAAACCATATCAATAATTTTGGAATGAGGGATGGTCCCGTTTTTATTGTGACAGCACCCTTTTATCCCAAAAGACACCACCGCCTGTATTCAGTATACGCAAGAAAACCTAACTTTTATTCCTATATGAAGTCGGCAGTGTTGACAATATTTCCTGTTCTGTCAGGCGATTGCGTTTTCGCAAATCTCTAATATCATCATCACCGCTCATAATTTTGGAATGAGGATGGTCTCGTTTTCATTGTGACAGTACCCCTTTTATCCCAAAATACACCACCGCCCGTATTCAGTATACGCAAGAAAACCTAACCTTTATTCCTATATCAAGTCGGCAGTGTTGATAATATTTCGTGGTCTGTCAGGCCATTGGGTTTTCGCAAATCTCTAATATCATCATCACCGCTCATTGTTGTACTAGCGCGTTGACGTAATTTATTGAAGAACATGATTTGTACTGCTACCATTTGTCATGGTCGGTTATTTTCGTTTTTAAAACTTTATCCATGTCGTTACCCAACTGCGTTAAGATGTAGTTTTGTATGACATCAGGCTACGGCAGACTTGTCCCAACGTTTGTGCTTTATATGAGCTAAATATTCTTTAAAGGGAATTTTGATAGGTCGTTTAGTTTGCCCCACATATACTTGTTCACTATTTCTAAAATTAATCTTGTAAATTTCCGACCTATCCTGCTTATTCACTTTATCCTTTGGATCGCTTAAAAGAGTTTGCAAACGTTGGGACAAGTCCGCTGTAGCCCTACATATGCTTGATAAAAAACATGTAGTAGATGAGGTATCATTAATCAAACTTGATTGTTATGAAAGTTTAGAGATCTTCAATAACAAACAAATTCTAATGAATAATGATGATCAAGGACCTTTAGGCTACTCAGAGCTCATTAAACTTTCATAACTTTCACTTTCACCAGATTAGCAACGAAGCGTTTACTCGCTAATGGTATATATGTTAGAAATTTTCTTTAGTCCGCCCTAGTCGACCGCTGATGATGATAGCGTACTTATCGAAACGCATTCGGTGTTTTGAATTTTGTGTGGTACGTGGGTGTATTTTGTTTGTTGCATATCCTGCAACAGTTCCAGTGTTCCAGATTTTTCGAAAAAGAAAGTAATTTTGAATTATGCAAGGTACAACGATTGTACTAGGTGAGGATTATTGTCATACACAAAAGGGCACCTTTCCACATCGATACTTATAGGTTGAGATAAATTACTAATTCTGTTCAAGATTCTTTTTAAGATACAGACTACGTATATCTTTTTCGCCACTTTTTTTTTATTAAATATGTAAATAACAGTCGGGCAATGTAATCAAATGTATGCTAATATTAAGATGAATCATTAAACATATTTCAATTCAAATACACGTATTTTTCTTTCCGCTGAAAAGTACAACTTAACGCTCCCCTACTTTTAGATGTATATAAACAAAATAAAACATTGCTACAATACCTGAAAATAATAGATTCTACTACTATTAGTATTTAAAGACCTTTAAATCTGTTTAAACAGATAAAGCTCCATCCCCAAAATTAGTTACGGCAGTAAACAACATTTGGTTGAAAAATGCTTCTAATGCCGTTTAAGCTTGTTTTCTTATACAAGTACGCAATGCCGTCTTGAACAGGATCATCAAAATGAAAATTAACCACTATTAAAGGGTGTTCATGTTACATGTCTGTGCTGATAGAATATCTAAAACGCACCAACGCAAACGATTGACTATACATCTACGCCGTTTTGAAATGCCGAAGAAAAAGCTAATAATTCCTTGAAAGGCCCAAATTCGACATTAAAATTTACTCAACAAAACATTCAAAATCAAACTAAACCTTTAGGTAATTTCACGTATGGGCAAAATTAAACACATTTCCATGCCATTGAACCATAAGTAAAATTGTCCATTATAAAATAAACTAACTCATTTATACGAATAAAGTACATACATATACATTCCACACTTTATTACAGTATTAATAAACAATTAATTAGCTCACACTAGCCATTTATAGCAGTTTGAACCTGCATACTTGAAAATTAAGCTCTACACTGTGACAGACATTATCATCCCTACAGGAACTTTACTATGATCTTCATTCCAATTTAATCCCTTTAACTGGCAATATTAGTAACCAGCATTCCAACGCCCTGTTAATTAATATTCAGGACACTAAACAAATATCACAAAGTTCGCTTTTGTATACGATTCTACAACTACATTTTTACCCCCTAACCTACACATATGCGAGTAGAAGGCTATGCAATCGTTTTTTTCCCTGTTGGTAAATCGACTGATTACCTTACTTTACGTTAGGAAAAGTTTTGCCAACATCCCCATGATGCCCGTGTGTGTATGTGCGTGTGTGCGTGTGTGCGTGTGTGCGTGTGTGCGTGTGTGCGTGTGTGTGCGTGTGCGTGTGTGGTGTGCGTGTGCGTGTGCGTGTGCGTGTGCGTTGTGTCGTGTGCGTGTGCTGTGCGTGTCGTGTGCGTGTGTGTGCGTGTGCGTGTGCGTGTGCGTGTGGTGTGCGTGTGCGTGTGCGTGTGCGTGTGCGTGTGCGTGTGCGTGTACATGTAGTTAGTCCTTCGGTTATTCGGTTTGTTGCTAATTATATTTGCACTTTTCTTACACGGATTTTCATTTGGGGGAGGTGTATAATTTGATTTTGGTATTTTAATTTACATTCACAACTTTCTAATAAATGTGAAAATATATAAAATAATTTTACCCTAAGTAAAACCCTTATTTAAATCATTGTTATACATCTTTATTTACTTATTTCTGCATGGAAATTAATATAATTATATAAATTTCATAAAAATTGACAGCATAAAGATTACTACGTACTCTAGTTTCGGAAATAAAGTTAATACTCGTGACATATATTGTTAATTCCATTATTTATACACGACCGATATATCTCTGGTTGTCATCTGTCTTTTTGAGGACACCCAGGAATCTACAGTTACATTAATTTCACCCGACGGTTGTCAAGGCAATGAACCCGTACTAACTAATTACGTAACATTGATATACTGCCAATTTGCAACAATGGAAATATAGCTATTATGCTGAATATAGATGTTTTTAACAAACTATTGGATTATTCGTACCAGTTGTACGTTATCTAAAATATTGAAATTTGGTTAAATGAACCAATTCTATATTTACTTACTTTTGTACTCTAAATCCTTATATACGTGTAACTTGCATTATTGAATAATTGTGCAGCATTATTTACCACCTTGTTTGACTTTATCTGCCAGTTTGAATTGATATAAGTGACTCGTGTACCGATAAATTTGTAACTGTCTTGGGGATATAACTTTTAAAGAACCTTAACATAACTTCTATTTTATTCGTGTTTATCTTTCGTTTAGAATAAGGATCGTTTTGCGATCATTTATTATTCTTTATTGTTAAGTTTAAATGCATACGGTTTCACATGAATTTGGTTTCTTTGAGCTCAAATTACTTACATTTTAGTACATTACACGTAAACCTTTGAGCTAAATGGTCAACGTATGTTACTGCTTTCTAGAGAATTAAAATGACCGTAATCTAACTACTTTCAATATCTCGTTTTCTAACCTAATATTCGTCGCAGTTATCTACAGTTTACATTCATTTGTGTGTTGTTGACTATAACAATAATTTGGGTGACTTAAAATTTGATTTCTTTTTTTACTAAATAAACGAGTTTTTACTTACTGTATACTTAATTTCCTGTTCTCATTTATTTGTGTCTTTGTACCAAAGTTCTGTAATTACTTCGTTAGGTGCTGGAATATACCTGTCAGATTGCGCTGGGTTAAAGCCTCCCAGTCACAATCCTTCTACGGTATTGTAAAAGAGCTATAGATAACAAACAAAATACATCCACGTACCACACCGAACGCGTTTCAACAGCTAAGCAGTAATTATCAGTGATCGACTATTACAGGTCCTGCCATACTTTCAGTGTTCCACATACAAAAATTAGTCCCGTTACAATGTATAGGATATAGCAATCGTAACCTTTCATTGTTTAATTAAATCAGTTTTATTAGCAATTTTTTTCTCTACTGACATAAAATCCTAACACATATTAGGAGACCTTTCAAAAACAAGCAAAATAGAATACTTGGTATTTTTCCATTTCACGTACCGTTTTTGAGTCAAAATCACTCCTCTGATACTAGCGCTGCATATTTATTTAATTATTGTTCCAAACAAATATTATTTAATTAGCATAGCTAACAAATTTAGTCAACGCATAAAATCTAACAATGTATTTAGATGACAACACAATTAAACTTAATTACTAATTAGGTATGCAAGGGAACAATACTTAAAACAAGGATCGTAGCAATAAGATTCGTAATACTCGAACATAACGCACACCACAATAAGTGTTGTAAATGGCCCCCTTCCGAGATCATGTTTATGTTTAAAATTTCAATTAGTGCGTGCAAGTGTGCATGTATGCGCGTGTGCGTATGTGCGTGTGTGCGTGTGTGCTAGTGCGTGTGAGTGTACGTGTACGTGTGCGTATGAGTGTGCGAGTGTGTTTGTGTGCGTGTACCTATGTGTATGCGCGTGCGTGTGCGTGTACGTGTGCGTGTACATGTACGTGTGCGTGTACGTGTGCGTGCAAGTTATAGGAAATAAAGATTAAATAATGCGATTGGAAAACTAAAATGTAAGTTTGCATCACTATCTAGCTCAGCAAGGTACAATACTTACGAAATTTACTGTAGGTTGAGAACTCTTGTTAACAAGTTGTGGGGGATGCAGAGATATGTCAATATGTCAATAGACATAATCAGTAAAATATTCGTTGGTTTTTTCTTGTTGGACCCCACTCAACTTTATAGGTTTAGTAATTAAAATACAACAAAAATTGAGAAAGTTGTACATTAATACCACAGGTAAACTGAATAACACTAAACAGCTAGATTTATTTGTATATTTAAGAAAACAAAATGTCTGATTAATTTCAGCATAAAATAACTAAAACAGTATTTCTCGCAAAGCTTTACGATATTGAATAAATCCTAATTCACACAACTATACAAGCTTGTAATCTATCTTTACTTAAAACTCAAAATGGAATATGATCAACACTGTGCATCAATAATAAAACGTATGCTGGACCTATGTGAGCAAACGTTATGTACCTTTCGTCTCGTTTTCGGGTTGCTACGATGTGCTTTTAACTGGGAATGCTCGTAAATGACTACTAGTAACTGTACTGTAATTATATGGATGGAATGTAAGCTATATAACTAAAGCACAAATATTCATTCAACAATTAGGTCAGAAATTTCTTTATCGCTTGTATCAATAACTTTATTTCCTAATTGGTTACGTATTATACCACGCAGCTCCTGCAAAAGATAAAGTCCATTTAAATTAACCATATTATAAATAATTTTTTCTGAACTGTTTACTTACCCGTGTTACAATTTCACGATTATTATCACGATTACTATCCGAAAACCTTTAACTTTTATAAAAAATTCACTAACGTAGAATTGTTATAACTGGATTAGTAAATAATTTGAGCACATAATTAACCCAATTAGAGGTCATTACTATTGAACTTTTAAAGAAAACACACAGTGATGTGTTAGCATTTAGCTTCCATATTTGATACAATCTCAAGAGCTACTGTTTACGCTATCGTGCGCAGGGGCAATAACTCATTGCATAAATTGTGTACATATACCGGGTGTCTGTGTCATATTAGTTATACTATGTGTGTTAGCTTTTAAGTATAGATTTGCTTGCATTAGGGAGAAGAGTATTCAGATCACTGGTATCTAATATTACTTGATGAGTTACCCGTATATGCATACTAAAACTTATAGAATGAACTGAACAAGCTTCTCCGATTATTTATGTATCTACTTAAATTTGTCATGGTTAAAAGGGGATTTGTGCTTGTATATTGTGAAACGAAAGGCAAGTTGGATTGCTATCTTTCTGACGTCAACTATTACGGTTGTTTATGTATATAAATTTTCTTTTCAGGGATTACGTATGAATGATCTTTCAGCGTCCCAGAGGGGGGCATTACGTGTCATTAGTAATTCTAGGTAATTTAAAGGTGAATGTATCACAAGTAAGTCTCGCAACTTGCCCTCGTCAGTGTCAATATCCATACCTGTGCTCAATGACGCAATTTTACTATTTTGCGGTGTTCTTATTGTGATATTATTATCAATTTATATTTAGTAGTGTTATGGGGAAAATTTGCATATTTTGATACTCATGCACTATACGAAAACGTACACATTGCCTTATTTATTATTATTCATATATGTATACATATATTAAACTTCTGTATATAGCAGCCTTTGTTGGGAATTTAGAAATAAATTTACGCTTGTTGAAGGAATTATTTAATTGCTATTCCTATTGCTCCTTGTCTCAAGCTATACAGAGTCTCTCTTTCAAGAAATAATAATTTATCTTTTCTTTCTTTAAACCTTGTGACGCCTGTTTCTTGTCTGTTCTTCCTATCTGTCTGTCTACCATTTTGTTATGGTTTTCTATCTAACCTAACCATCTTCTTTATTTTTATCCGCACTTCAAAATACCCACGCTATCCGAGTGCTCTGCGGTCTCAGGACCATTTGGCTGATTTGCTAGTCGAGCTAACCATTTCCTCTCCTTTTTCTTACGTGAAGTGGTTGATTAGACACATTGCGTACTTTATTGAGTGTAATAATTTTTTACAATGTAGCACTAACAATATTATTATATTTGTTTTTGATTGTGGAATTTTCCTATGTTAAGCTTTATTCGCGAAGATACCTTTTAAAGCTCTCGATAATGAAATGTTACACGGAAACCGGTCGAGCAATATTAATACAATTAAATTAAATTGATTAAAATTTATTTTAGTTTAATGATTATAATTTATGCAATTTCATAAAGTAAGATTAAATATAAATTACAAATAAATGTCAATGTAATTTATGATATTGAAGTTTACAAAACATTACTACTACTAGTACTACGAGCGGTAGTGGTACGTGTGGACCTACTACATAATTATAGCCAAAAAAACTAGAAGTTTTTAATTATGTTCAAAAAAACTAGATTGTGTATATTTATTCCGAAACCAAATATATCATATCGCCAGCTTGTATACAAGGTGCAGTATTAAATTGCATTTTCAATAGTTATAATGTTGCGAAATTGAAGTTCGACCTTTGTTTATTGTGCGGTATATGTATATTGTGGCCTATTTCACGTTGCTTATTAAGTCATTTTTATTTTTGATTTGTTAAAATAATGTACAAATATTACTATTGATTTAACTTCTTATAATTAGCAAAAATTAACTGCCATAATGCCATAATGCTTTCTCATACACAGTTTATACTTTATGCATATGCATTTGTTATTTAAAAGTGTGCATGGTACTATACCATACATGGATGGACCAAAGTCATCTAGGTACCAGTGTCAGACAGTCTGTCAATGATACCAAACTGCTCATAAAATTAAAGCAAATCAAATGTTTGAAAGCAAAACCGTATAATTCTAAAGCTGAGGAAGTCAAAAATTTGGTCATTTTATTACTAATCATTTTTACAAACATCCCTCACAGGGATTTTAAAACATACCGAAGTCTCTCACCCCTGACACTATTTCAGGTAAATTTTAATAGTCCTAGAATTTGATCCGGTTTTACAAATGACACGTCTTTTTATTTGCAACAAAGGTTCCCTAGGCGTGTATTGATTTAAGCGCCATGACACCAATTGCGTTGATGCAGACACATCTGTAAACTTGAGAATTTCTTTTCCCACCCACAAAAGATACCAACACAAAACAACTGCTTAATATTTCGTTGTTCAGACTGGTAACTTCTTCTGGATCAAACACATCATCAGTATTATAGGAATCGCTGCAACATTACGAATTCTTAGAGTTAAAAAGACACCTTACTAGACCTTTTCGGTTATTAATTGAACATCGTAGTATCGAGCACTATGCAAAAGATAATCGGATTTGATACTGATGCTTAATCAAATTTTTTACAACTGCTTACACGGGTTTGTATGTTAACTATACATTTTCTGTTGTTACTGTGAATCCTATTAGATTAATGTTTGTATTTGATTCTAATTTTGTTACAACTGCTCAGCCGGGCTCCAGGCTTGATCGCGCGCAATTAAAAGACAGTTAACTAAACATTTCCTGTTGTTAGTTAAATAGTGCGGTTTCTCGTGCTTTTAAAAGACTCTCAAATTCGGCACTGGTATTTGATCAGTTTTCGATTAGCGACACAAAAGTCCCATGTAGCCTGCCCTATCTTGAAAAGTGTAATTTCAACTTACTTGCAAGAATGCAAATTCAAGAAGTTTTGTTCTTCGCTATGTGATTTATCTTGACTTTAGTGATAATAATGTTACTATTACTCAAATTAATTGCTTGCCTTACTTTGACATTCCTGACAATAATTAAAACACTAGAATTTATTTACGTCTGATTTAGTTACTCGCAAACCTCAAACCTGATGAAACGAATTGGCCGTCTAGTGGTACGTACGTTGTGCTATTTGAATTAGATAGGCTGGATGAGGTAAGTGTTGCGTTATGTGGAACAGGTAAAAATGAAACTATTCAAATTAAAATTAACGAGCTTTGCGCAATGGTGGTTCTCCGTTAATGTACTATTGTGGGAAAGAATCACCAATAAAACTCACTTTATTGATAAATAAATAATAGTACATTAGTAAATCAAGTAACACAAAAAAACAATAAAAGAGTTAAATATATATATATATATATATATATATATATATATATATATATATATATATATATATATATATATATATATATATATATATATATATATATATATATATATATATATATATATATATATATAATACCATTAAATTATAACATTAAGAGCAAAATAAATAGACATACACATAAACACAATAAAAGAACCCATGTAATCACACCCACAAGTGTATCAGAAATAAGTAACACAACAACAGTGAAATTGCACAGGTGATAATAAGGTAAAGGCAAGGACAAAAGAAAATAGACAAGGAACTTACACGTACACAATTATTTAGTGACTAGTAAAGCACACAATACATACGTAAAATTACAATAAATTGCAGATAAAGAGAAATTAGTTCGCAGGCAAACAGTTCTACTTAACGAACTGACACAAAAAACTCTTTAAACAAAGCTTTACAAAGGTAAATTGTAAATAAATCATAACATCGTGACCGTAAAAGTTTGAGTGCGTTAGAAAAATACCGTGCCTCTTTCTCAGGTTACCCATTCATCTATACAAGAATAAAAACAATAAAAATAAAATTCTAGGTGTTTAATGGTCATCTGGAACCAGGAGTATGTAACCACTTGGCAATTGCCCATTACAATTAGTAATCAAGTATTACTCTGCACCCGTTCTCTAGGCCCACCTCTACACAAATATAAATATAAACAACAGAAAACAATTCTAATTCACACAGGTACAAGAGTGAGGGGGTTCTGTACTGTCTTTTGTTTGAGCAGATTTCAGCTTAATGAGCCCGCGTGCGAACGATATACCTTTGCAAGGCAATGCTCGATTTTTAATACGTTATATAGGCTTGCAGAATTATTTTCTGCCAGCCTTAATTTATAAAAAAATACCTACTTACACTTGAATATGTATTCCTTTAATTGATCACAGACCCAAATCGTTAACATACGCGGTTTAACGTCAAAAGGGTGACTGATTAATACTTGTAAAGCACATTAAAACTAGCACCTGAAAGAAAAGACAAAATTGCGTAGGCTAATTGAAAAGAAAATGTACATGCAAGAAATATTTTAGAGACAAACTGTTTACAACGAAGGTATTTAATTAACTAAATCGATCTGGTTCCGTCGACACTCTAACCGTAACCTCCTTTCGCCCCGATTTCCAACTAACTACATTTACTTCCGAAATCAACCCCCATTTTTCGAAAGTAATAAAAATTATTAAGTTGGAACAGTTTCATATTAATTATTGAACGACATCTTAATTTTAAAAATATGCATTTGTCCGTAACAAGCGCTTTATTTAGGTCTCAAGTTGCAACGTAAGTAAAACATTTATGGCTTCTCATTAAAGTAAATATTAAAAGTGGCATTGTCACAACTTTCAGTATTAAACGAGAAGCCGTGATGGATGTGTTCAAAAATTTTTTGATTTGAACTGTATAATGTTGCTTGTTCCTTAATTATGCATAAAATCGTATACAAATCTCGGCAAAAGTACCATTCCCCTGTCTCGAGAACTAGTTCACCTCGAGGCTTCACCTCTCGGTGAACTATACTTGTCTCGACAGGAATGGAACACTTTCCGCCTCGGTATGTAATATACTATTATATACCTGATTACAACGCCGATTTGATCAGTTACACCACACCTTACATCTGCACCTACAGAACACTAAGTACACGCAAAAAACGTCGTTTATTTCAACAGAACTTTTGGACCATCTCCCCGAGGAACAACCCCTAGACTCCACTTTCTATGCAATAAGCATCAACCCCTAGATGACGTCACAAACAAACAAGTCTGCTTTTAAAAATAAGTGTAATCTAATTAGAGGGATTTTTGTGTTACGCACAAAGAACATAAACATCATGTTTCCGTTTTCAAGGACAGCCCAACTTTCATGTAACTAGCTAATTAGGGTTTTTGCAATCACGTTAGATGTACTTGAATAGTGAACGATTATTACTGTGGTTACATAACGGGAAATACAGAAAATAATTCTTTTATATTAATGGTTGCTGGACGCCTCTAAGTACTTTATATTATTCAGTTATGAACAAGACGCCGAAAGTGAATGTGTTATGACTGTGAGCAGCTGTTCGCCATGTCAAGGCGTTCTGCCAATGCGATTATCGTCAACAACCCTGGTAAGTGTTCATTTTTTATTTTAATCCTTATCCCTTATTTTATTTACTTTCTTTAATTACTAGAGGCCTGATTTCAAGTTCTCTTATACAATGAAATCGGTGTTAGCTTCAAACCACATGTGTATTATCAAAATTGGTTGTAAAAGTCAGCTTGTATATTTATCCCCAGGGCATTTAACCATTTTTAAAAACGAAATAGTGCGTTCAAGCTTCCATAAAATTGTAACACCTAGAATTTGTTGAACGATTTTATTGAAAATTTCGTTAACGATGTCTTTCATTAGAACAAACAAACAATTAAAATTTGAATAAAATCTAGTTAGTAATTATTTTTGTTTTATTTCCTTTTCACTTAGTAAATACATTTGTAGAAATAAACCAATCAGTGTGTAATTAACTGTCAATTTTGCAAATTGTTTGTTCACAATTTTGTTCTGAACTTGGGAACAATGCCAAGAATACGTCAACTTCAACACTTTTCCCAATTGAATGATTTTAACGTGGCCGTATTATTGGCATGAGAGAGGCCGAACTTTCGCTAAGAGAAATTGCTCGTCGTAAACCGAAATGTTACAACGGTATTCGAAGAAGGAGTGCAACAACGTCACCCTGGATCTGGAAGTCCCCACAGGACTACAGATCTCGGAGAACATCGCTTAAGACTTTTGGCCACAAGAGACTGATTTTCAACAACTCGATCGATTGCAAATGACTGGATGAGAGGTCAGAATGTCAGTGTCATCTGTTTATCGCCGGCTAAGGTCTTATGGGCTGCGTTTATATCATTCATTTTATGTCTTCCTCTTACAACACTTCACCGTCTACGCCGGCTAGAATGGAAAAACGAAAGAGCGAATTCGGGTAATGACATCAAATTGTGTTTAGTGACGAGTCTCGATTTTGCTTGTGGGCTCACGATGGTCGTATGAAGGTCAGACGGATGCGTGGAGAACATAAAATCCAACATTTTTGTGGAACATAACACAGCCCTCACACAAGGAGTGATGATATGGGGTGCAATATGTTACGATAGCAGATCACCCTTGGTTTTCATTGATGGTAACTTAAACGCCGCTGGTTATATTGCGAATGTGCTAGAACCCATTGCGCTTCCATATCTACAGGGGCTGCAAAATCCCACTTTCCAACAGGATAATGCGCGCCTCATACGGCAAGGGCTACAACACGTTTTTGGAAGAATCTAACATTGCCGTCCTCCTATGGCCTGCTCGGTCGCCTAATTTGTCGCCCATTGAACATGTATGGGATGACGTCGGTAGGCGACTGGGTAATTTATCACACCCTCCAGATAACTTACACGATCTCCCGCTACGGATTCAAGAAGCTTGATGTACCACAGGCAACTATAGATCACTTGATTGATAGCATGCCACGCCGTCTAAATGAGTGCATTACAATTCGTGGCGAAGCAACTGCTTGGAAAAAACATTTATAGCTTTTGTTCTTTTGTTTTCAAATTTTAATCATTTGTTTTTCCAACGAAAGACGTTGTTGACGAAAATTTCAATAAAATCATAAATTCTAGGTGTTGCAATTTTATGGAAATCAGTATATAAATTTAGGGCCCTTTTGGTAGAGGTATTTCCGATAAAACATTCCTTGTATGTAAAATAATATGGTGATCTGATTTCGAGTTTGGTTAATATCTGTTATTGTATAGGTGTTTTTACTAGTTTAACTGTAAAACGTATTTTTAGCACTGTATGCAAAACGCGGCAATAGTGTTACAAGGTAATATGGTGTCCGTATATTCCCAGCACTGTCGGAGACTGTCTCATGTATTTTTGAATTGTGATTGATTTTCGCAAGTTGTAAGTTAAGCCTTACCGGTATTTTTTAATTGTAAGCTGGTTCTCACAAGCTGCAAGTTATGATTTGATTTATTTGCAGACGATCGACTGTTTTCCCACGCCGGTGCCCTCACATTTAGAGAGAATACAGCTCTGAGTGTCGGTGAACCTTATCTGCAAAGTGTTTGATCTGATCGGGAGTGATTTGTTTGATATGCTTTGGATGGTTTTATTGAGCCATTAATTGATCTGTTTTTTGACCAGAGGCGAAGGCACTAGAACAAGTTCCGGCGTCCTATACCTGTCTTGAAAGTTAGCGTTAGGGCCTCTTATGAGAATACAATTTCAGATTTCCTGTCAAGGGGGCGAAGACCTGGCAAGGGGAGACAAGCCTAAAACAAGTCCCGGAGTCCTAAAACTGTCTTATGGGTTGGTATGAGGGCCCCCTTACTAGAATACAATTTCAAATTTCCCGCCAAAAATAAAAATGGTCTCCAAGATGCCGACAACGAAAGTTAACACACAAAATTCAATTTTGACTCGTAATTTTAAATCGGATACTTCACTAGTTACGTCGTGAGTCCCACAGGGATCTAACTTAGGTCCTCTTTTGTTTTTGTTATTTATTAACGATCTGCCACATTGTTGTCCTGCAATATTTTGATGTACGCAGATGATTTAAAAATGTATTCTGTTATTAATTCTATGAATGGTTGCGATACACTTCAGATGCAAATTGTGGAACTATATAAATGAAGTATTAGTAATGCATTACGACTTAACATAGGTAAATGCAAAGTGGTAACCTATTCCAAAGAAACTCCGACCTATTGTAACATCCAAAAATTCATTTGTGCATAACTCTGTTAATTGTTATACAATTATCTATTTTAACTTCTTGTCGATATGTACTAAACGCACAATTCGTACACTCAGTGTTGAAAAGCATTGCAGTAATTTACATGTCTTCAGTTGTGTAATTTAACAAAAACCTGGTTAATGTTAATAATTTTTACCAAAAGTAAATAGGTATGACATCTGTAAGGGTCTAGCCAAACTCTGTACTATGCAATGGTTGTAAACACCAATACTTTAGGTTAGTTTACGAAATTTTCGTAAGAGGGCGATGTTTAATGCATCAAATAGCCAATGGGAAAATCGTTTATCGAATATACATCTAATAGATAACAAATTCGATTTTGATAAAATTTTCACTTTCTTCTCCGTCATATTGGAGACGCTACGAAAATTCTGTGATTTCTTTTACACTTTCTCTAATAAACGGAATTGTTTCGGATACTAGTAAAAGATTTCAAAACAATGGGAATTCCTACCAAATCTTCTATTCCTATTGATCGCAAGCTTTGCGGATTTTAAACAAAATTTAATCGTGTCCAATAAGGGGTGAGAATTACAGTTTTTCTCATTTGGTACGAATTTAAAATCTTGTTTCTTAGGGAACAGAACCCATACAATTTACAAATATAAAACTTTAGATTCGAACTATCAGGCTCGCTTTCACATTTATCGCACGCCCCACAACTTAGTGGTAAGCTCGTAAACCTCTATTATCTTAGTGTTCACCTACCTTTCCTTTTTTAGCGATTATCAATCGATTTGGGGAGTTAGAAGGAAAAATTATTCTTCTTACAAACCTACTATCCTTCATGTGTAACATTACGGTAACTTAAATGGGAAGTTGGATTTGCTACTCTAGAATAAACCATTGGACATATACCGGGAGTGCTGCACCTGCTTTGGCTGCGACCCCATCGTTAGAGTAAGAACTTTCGCCATCCAATAAGGTCAGAGAGTTTATCTGTATTATTTTGTTTACTACTTCCATTACTGTATATGAATTAAGGTATAGAATTCTGTTAGGGTTAACGTCCGTATAAATGCTCACCTTAACTAAATGGTATCTGCAAATATCATCAATAACCTCTAGTTAACTGCTGCTGCTGTGGTTGATTTAATATCGTACTACCTTCTTAAGCTTATACTCTGCCATTAAGGGAGTTTCATTATCTGGTTGTGGTGATATTTACAGCCCTACTTATTAATTGCTTTATGTATTGGGCTTTACACTACCGGTTATTTTTAACGTAAATGCTAGCTGCGCAACAGACGAGTTTCATTATTTCAATATGCGCGTCACAAGACTTTAGAGAAATGGAAGTGGCTACATGGTATCATTGACGTTAAATTATATGTGCAGAAATTATTACTTTTACTGTATAAAATTGAATATTTCTTTTCTCATAAAAGCTTTTTTTGTCAAGATTTGGTTGCGAGGAAGATTTAGTGACTCAATTATTTATTTCTGGTTCCTTTCTTTCTAAATATTTGGTTAATGAATTTGTTGTCTCAGAAATGAACAACGCGGGCCAACCGAATCGCTCCTCTTTTCTTTATTGTCACCGTTTTAAATGGGCGGTTAATTAATTAAATAATAATGTGTTTTCTGTAAACTTCAATAAGAATTACTTATCTATTTGATAATTTCAGGGAATAATTACATTATTTGTGTAAGATGCAGCAAGTGTTAGTCATTATTCTGTGTTTCATTTTTTTTTGTGTTATCTAAAACGCTTGTGGTAGCGAGAATGTATGTTTTCTTTCAGTGCACACAATGAAAGGTCTTTCATAAAGCAAAGGAAACGTTTTCAGTTAATGATTTAAAATTTACTCTAGAATTAATTGGTATTGGGTTGCGTATAGTTACCCAGCAACTTGCTAAAGTACTATAAACATTTGTTTTTATTTATTTGGTATATGGGTCAACTTTGGGGTTATTTTGAATCGTAATAATATTACTGAGTTAGCATTTATAAGATTGAAATGTTAATCTATTTTTTGTTTTGTTTTGTTTTGTGAGAATAAGTTCGACACAGTTTTGCAAAAGTAATCAAAGATTACTGTTAAATTTACATTTACTACACTACTGTAGTTGTTTTGTTTGGTGTTGTTTTCTTCCTCCCTTTTTCCTATAGTTTGTTACTCATCCACTACACCACCGTGTATTCAGGAGTCGGGATAACGGTGCGGGCTGCCGTTGGGGAGCGATTCCTGGCGCCCAAAATTACTTTAAACTTTTATTCCCCCTGCGAACGATCCCTTCTGAGCAAAACGGTCGTTTAAATAGCTACGGTTGAGTAGTGAACTCTCTCTGTCTTAATCCTTTAATAACAGACACACACACGCATCCAGTGCCTCCGGGAACTGAGCTCCAGCATTCTTTAATTTGTTGCCTTTGCCTTATTGGCATGTAACACTATATATTTCCATATGAATGTAACTCAGTATTATTTAATCGTAGTTATGTTATAAAAGATCTTGGGGTTACCTTTGATTGCAAACTCTCTTTTAGCGATCATGTTTCTTCTATATGTAGTTCTGATATTAAAACTCTTGGATTTTTAATTCGTAATTGTCGCTCATTTACTAGCACGGTGGCATTGAAATCTTTGTAAACAGCTCTTGTTCGCTCGAAACTGGAGTATGAGGCGTTAATGTGGTATCCCTGTTATGAAAATGAGCATCATTAGAAACAGTATAAAGAAAGTTTCTCAAATATTTATAGTACAAAGTTGATGGGAGCTTATCCGAAAATTGGTATTGAACAAATCACCTTACTGGAAAAATGGAAAAAATATGATGTAGTCATTAGAAAAGAGGAGGGCGGTCAGCAGCATTACATTCTTACACAAACTTTTGCATGGAAAAATTGATTGCCCGTATCTAATATCTTCTATTCAGTTTCATGTTCCACGTTTCTCGTCTCGATTTTTAGTTACCTTTAACTGTTCTACGGCAAATACTAATCTTGTACTTAAGTCTCCTGTATTTGTTATCTGTAAAAACTTCAACAATATTTCAGATGTTTGTGATATTAATCAATGCACTATTACTGAAGTCAAAAACGTCTCTCGCTAGTTACAAGATTAAGATCAGTGATAGAATTCTTATTAGTTAGCATAGTAGTCTAATTGCGCATTCCAGTGGTATTTTAATTTAGTTTTAGATTTAAATATTTAGAAACATGTAATAGGTAAAGTATTTTATTTTATTTTAATAGCGTTATTCCTATTGTATTTTCTCTTTTTCTCGCTACTACTGTAAAGTATTGTCCTGTAATTGGATCAATCGATCTGTTGGGCATTAAATTATTTATTATTATTATGATTATTATTATTATCTATTTTTTTGTATTTGTGGGCCGAGATCTAGACACAAACGGAAATGTCAGGCATCTCTATGCGCATCAACTACTAATGGTTATTAGCACTACCCGTCACTAGAATTTTGACCTACTAAAGGAATTCCACCTTTAGTAAGGGATCTTTAACGTGTCAATCATCGTATTGCCACGGGACCTACAGTTTTACTTCCTATCCGAGAAGAAGGAGTGCTTTGGTTTTTCTCCGTTTTAGAAAAACGGCTACCTCGGCCAGGTTTGAACCCGCGCCGCTCGGGTGAAAGGCAAGCACTCTAACCATTCCACCACCGAGGCAGCTATATTATTATTATTATTATTATTATTAAAAATCAAATTGAGTGGTGGAATTTTTGGGTGCGAAAACCTGCGACCTGCCCGCTTATTAGAATACAATTTCAAATTTCTCATTAAAACAAAATGGCTTACAAACTTTAATTTAATTAAAAACAGATTCAATTGATTTGTTTGATTTGATCGAGATTGATTGGTTTGGTTTGATATGTTTTGAAATTGAAAATAAAGACCAGCGTTTTTGCTTTTACGTAATTAGTGCTTTTTTTCCCAGGCACGATAGAGGTATTTGAATAGTGAAAGATTGTTGTTGTTTTATCAAAAGTGAAGGTGCAGGTCAACGTGCGTGCCTTTACGTAATTATACGGTTTTTCTCAGATACCATAGAGGTATTTGAATAGCTATAGTAATTTATTTCCATATTACTTGCAATGTGAAAATTGGAGCGAAATTGAATCATGTTTACGTATTAGATGGATTGAGATTGATTGATTAATTGGGAAAACCCGTAAGTACTTCTTGAATTTATTTCCATATTACTCAAGCGTTAAAAATTGTCCTGCAATTAAAACTGAACCGCTAAAAAGGCTTTTAATACACCCAAAAGGGCCCTAAATATAACATCAAGGGGTTGAAAATATCATCAATGGGTGAAAATACCTCCAAGGGATTGAAAGTGACGCCAGAATAGAAAACAACAATTAAAATATGTGTCCACGGTTGCGTACCCTCCAGGGGCTATCAGAAAGGCTCCTAATGTTTGCCAAAAGGCGTGAACAAATTCCGGAATCTTATACAGGGGGCGAAGACACAAAAGCATGTTCCTGGGTCTATGGACGTCTTATGCGGTAGAATGAGGGTCCCCTATCGATCTCCATTGCATAAGCATTCATTAGTTTTAAAAAATACACCATTAGATGACGACATAAACAAAGCCAGGCAGAATAGAGCACCTTAAGTTTAGGAACCTTCCTTATCGATTGAATACAGAAACCTTCTTTACCGCCATCGCCATCTTCAATTTCTGATAATGTAGTCGACACGGGGGCGAAGATCAGACATGAGTGAACAAAATGACATACAAGACACACCCACAAAATTGTCGGCACCAATCAGAAAAAAGGGTGTCGCAGTAAGGTAGATAAAGCGGTAATATAGTTATATTCAAGGGATATAACTATACACCTTAACATAGTTACACGAAAGCGGTTCATTACTATCTTACTAGACATATAATTATAATACGGTCTAGTGATATGATTATATTACTTGATTAAGTTTAGTGAAATATTTGTGGAGTGTACTGCGGGGGGGTTCTCCGTTGTATTTGTGAAGCCTGCGCGTCGCTCGCTGCCTCAGTCGGGCATCCCTTGTTGTTCGGCGTTCACGGTTGCGTTTTCGTGCATAGTAGTTGAATTTTCGCCACTTTTTCTTTAATATATGTTATACATTAGTTTTATAATTGGAAATTACCTCATGCAGCTATGGATAATGATGTAGATAGTGCGAGGCGGCGTTTTGAAGAGGAACTTCATCCATTACGCAATGAGAGAAACAAAAAACTAGAATGGACGCGGTAGAGAATAAGTGAAGTTATAAATTACATTGAAGAATATGAAGCGGCGCCTCGGCTGAACGTAATGAGAAATTCTAACCACCATTTTTATGCAAACCATTATGACGTAATGCAGTTATCAGGACAAAACTATTTAGTTTTGAAACGAAATTCCACTACTGATACCATTATAAAGATTTTGCCTTCTGGAAAATGTTATGATGCTCTGTTACAAATTCACAAAAACACAAGACATGGTGGTCGGGACAAAACGTTACACACTTTGAAGTCACAGTATTTTATACCTACGCCGGTGATTGTCAATTTTGTTAAACAGTGTGTAACGTGTCAAAATAAGAACGCGTTTCCGAAGAAAGGTATTGTAGTCCGCCCTATAGTTTGAAACTCATTTAACATTTAAAAGTTTTCATTTCTTCGACCTTTAACCTCCAAGCGCGCAGCAGAGGTTGCGTTAGAATTATTAAAATTTTTTTTGGATATTAAATGTCCTGAGATACTTCAGAGTGATAACGGCCGAAAATTCACAGTGTCTGTTATAAAGGAATTGGTCGAAATGTGGCCAAGTTGTAAAATAATTAATTAAATACCTAGACATCCAGCTAGTCAGGGATCTGAGGAGCGATCAAACCAAGAGTACCAAAAAAACTGCTCTTGTCATCGAACTATAAAAAGAACACCATATGAAAGTCTTTTTGGAGTAGATCCTCAAATAGGTTTGTCGTCACAGTTTCCTGCTGATTTGCTTAGTAAACTAAGAAATGAAGAAGATCTCGAGAAGATATTAAGTCAGCAACCATCTTGTTCATCGGCAGCACCCGCAGATAATGACGAATTACCTGTTGAGCCTGTTAGCTTGCAGCTACCATGGAGTTCATTAGCAGCGCCTGCAGAACTCAGCAATTTGCAAATGGAATAACAAATTTTAATTTTACGTGTAGTTTGCGGTAATGAATGTGCAGGATCACATTCATGCTACTCGTGTACACGAAATATTCACATAATTTGTGGAATAACGTCGTGTGACGAAGGTTACGGATCGCAGCTATTATGTAATTTATGCAACAGCGAAAAAACCATTCAGGACCAAAGAGACAAAGCTGCCGAGAACTTAAAAAAAGCTGCTCAAATAATGAAAATACACATCAAACAAATTTCCTGACATTGACGTTGGATCTTCAGTTCTGATAGAGATACCAAAGTTAGATCGTGGACCTTTGGATCAAAAAAATGTATTGGGAAAAGTTTTAGAAAAGCGAAATGAAAGTTATAAAATTGGAACTTCAGTTAGTATCCTGAAATACTGGTTTCCCAGAAATGCAATACAGCTATCAAACATTACTTTGAATGATCGTATACCAAATGAGGAGTTGTCGCTGAGAGAAATATAGCAAAATTATCAGTTTTTTGAGGGCAAGGTTATTTAAAATGTTCCTGTAAAAATCGAAGACACAATGTTCTACTAAAAGGTGCGCCTGTAAGAAGCGTTCAGTGCTATGTAATTCTAGATGTTACGATTCCGCGTCTTGTCAGAACACATACTGAAAAAAATAACTGAAAAATATGGGATTAAAGAAGATTGTCTCAAAACTGTTGATTAGTAGTAAGTAATTAACGGGTAGAGTTTCTTTATCATCCCGTGTCCCTTGCATCTTCGGTCGTTTACGTTGAGTTTCCATCGAAGTGTTCTGTTCATTATCAGCGCTAGGTATTTTATGGAATTCTTCCACAGGATGTCTTGTCTGAACATGGTAATGTTGCGGGTTGGTTTCACCATTATTTTCGTGAATAGGATGGCCGTGCTTTTCTCCGGGTTAATGGTAATGCTCCATTTCTTATACCATTCTTCGAGGTCATCCGACGCCCTCTGCAGAAGTCTGTCGACTTGTCCGAGGTTGCTGGTTGGGCTAGAACCGCGTTGTCGTCCGCGTATGTTGCGAGGATGGTTCCTTTGGTCTTCGGGAGATCTGAAACATATTGGTTAAATAGTGTAGGGGAGAGGGGTGAGCCTTGGGGTACTCCAGAGGTAATCCTTCGGGGGAAAGACCTGCAATGCTGCAGCTTCGTCCTGAATCATCTTCTCGATAGGAAGGAGCGGATTAGTTGGGTCATTTGGAGCGATATTCCTTGCTCCAGCATTTTATGTAGGAGTCCGTGGTGCCACACTTTGTGGAACGCTATTGCTATGCGATGAAATCAAGATGCATGAGCTAAATCATAACACGATGTCTAGGAACAATCCTCCGGTATGCTTCTTCCAATTGAAGACGCGTGTGACGTGTTCGACAACTTTGAGGGTTTGTTGGGTGGTCGAGTGATTTCTTCGGAATCCGAATTTCTCGTCCAGTAGGATTTGTAATTTATCTATTTCTTCTTGCAGTCTGACTTGGATGATCCGCTCCAAAACTTTGCCCATCGTCGGTAGTAGGCTGATTGGTCTGTAGTTTTGGGGTAGGGTAGCGTTTTTATCCGGTTTCGGTATCATCACCGTGTCCGCTTCTCGCCATCTGGTCGGGAAGTATTTCGATCGTAGTATCGCATTATAAACTGCGGTGAGGTACGCTACGCCTCTTTGTGGGAGGAGCTTCAGTGCTTGATGTGGAATGGCATCTGGCCCCGGTGCCTTCTTGATGTTTAACTTCTGCAGGATGTCGTTTACCTCCTGTGGGGTGGTGTGTCGGATGTTCTCTTGAGATTCTTCCGCCAGGCGTTCTCTGACGGATTTATTTGTCGTAGACGGGGCTGCATTGTGTTTCTATGCATTCTGCGAATTCATCTGCCTTCTCTGCATCCGTGCACGCCATTTCATTCCTACCTCATAGTGGTGGCGTGTTTGTATGCTCCTTTCGCAACGCCTTCACCATCTTGCAATATGATCCGTCTTTGACGTCGAGAGATTCCACTTTAGCTGTCCAACGTGCGTTTTTGTGTTCTTTAATGGCCGTCTTGACTCGCGTTTCTGCGGCATCCAATTCCCGTTTATCTTCCGGGTTTTGTGTTCGGTGCCATCTCCGTCTTGTCCTGTTTTTGTCCCTCATAAGTTCTCTTATGTATATGGGCAGGCTGTAGGAATTTTTGTTTTTAGTGAATGCAAACTTGGCTTCTTCTATCGTCCTCTAGATGGTTGTCGTGATTTTCTGTATTACCGTGTCTATCTGACGGTCGTCGTTTATCTGGAACTGCAGGGACTTTGTCCTTGATCAGCGCTTCGTATTTCTTCCAGGAAGTTCTAGTGATCTGCGTGGGCTGTAGCGGCTCTTGATCTCCTAGCTGCAGCAGGACGGGGTCGTGATCTGAGCTTAGATCTGCTATTGTTTCCATCCGGAAATGCAAGGGGGGACATTCCGGAATATGGCTATATCTAGCACGTCTGGCCTCCCTGTACCGGGGTGACAGGTTTGTTCTTGTGGGCCTTCGACGATCAGGTTTCTTGTCGCGGCGTAGGCTTCTAGGTCCCTTCCGTTTCGGTTAGGTGTCGTGCTGTTCCAGTTCTGGTGTTTAGCATTAGATCTCCTGCCATTATTGTGGGAATGTTGTCTTCAAATAATGCGTCCAATTCTTGGACGTCTAGCACGGCCCTTGGTGGATTGTATGCGGCTACTATCTTTACGCGTCCTGCGGAGATTGTGTTCACGCCTATCGCAGTCACCTCCAGCAATTGCGTTTTCGGAGTCGGTAGCCCGTAATGTTCTATCGAGATCTGAATGTATATTGCTGTACCCCCTCCTCTCCCTCTGAGCCTGTCGTTGCGGTGCAAACGGTAGTTCCTTATCTTGGGCTTATCGCAAGGCCTTAGATGATTTTCCGTGATCAACACCATATCCAGGTTTTGTCGGTAGACGAACTCTTCTAGCTCCTCCCTTTTTGTAAGGAGGTCGTTTGCATTCCATATTCCGATATGAAGGGATGCGGGCTTTTGTGGGCGTTTATTCATCCATGTTGTTTCTTCCTGCCCGGATGGCTCTCACGATTTTAATCGCGAGCGCGAAGTCTTCGTCTCCTTCTTCTTGCGCTGCTGCTGGTGGCGGATTTCTGTTATCCGCTGCGATCTGCGAGTATCTGATGTTCTTTTCCACCATTCTTGTTGGCTGTCTGTCGATCGTTGGTCTCCTTGATGCCATCTTCTTGGTGTTTTTATGGTAGTTCGCTGTATGTACTCCTGTGCAATTACAGCACTTCGAGTCTCCCATTTCCCGTGTCTTCATACAGTCCTTGGTGTGGTGTGCTCCTGCACACTTCACGCATCGTGGAAGGGCGTGGCAGCCGCTGACCTTCTGGACGTCGTATCCTGTTGCTTTGAGATCCTCCTTGGCGATCTCTAACATTTCCTCTCCTTGAGGAATCCCTTTGATTACCACCTTAAGTGGTTTTGCTTCGTCTAGCAAGTAGACGTTGAAGTGGATCCCGTTGCTGTCTAGGACGGTGGTCGCTTTTCTGTAGTCTTCAGCGCTACTTAGCATCACATTGACTCCATCCTTGGTGGATCTTGTTGTCTTTGGTGCGATCCCTTCCGTGGCTAGGGCCTGGATCGTCTTCCTGTAATTCTCCTGACGGTGGAGGATTAGTGGTAGAATCCTTTCCTTTCTAACTATGGGCGTGTCGTTGTCTTTTACTTCGACGTCTACACGTTATCGCTTGTTGTTTCTCTTGGTTACCTGGGCGAAACCTTCCTCTTCGGTGAGGGTATCATTTATTGTATCGGCAGCGGCAGTTTCCATAACCGTGTCGTCTGACTTGCCTGGCTGTGCTTCGATTCCCTCGGTGTGGGTGTATCGGTGGGTGTGGCCTTAGTCTTCCTTACTTTTTTCTTAATTTGCGGACGATCCTCGTTGTCTTCGGGTTCCCTCTGCTTCTTGGACTTATCGGTATTTGCAGTCGTGTTTCTTTTTATAACGTTCTCGTCGCTGATGGTTACGTTGCAGTTTGCCACGTACTGTCCTTCGATGGTTCTCCGGAGTTCAGTAATCTCCCTTGATAGGCGGGCGACTTGTTCCATCAATCCTTGGATGACGCTCTCTTGTTTTCTTCACTTGGCATCTTTCTTCTTGTTTTATTCCCTTAAGAATCTTTCCATCTTCATTGATATCTTGTTGCCTTCGCTAATCCTACTTGTGGGCGTGGCTTCTTCTTCCAGATGTGAAAACTGCTTGAGTTCTTTCGCTGTGCTACACGTCTCGTAATCTCGAGTCCTCTTTAAGTGTATGTTCTAATAAGAACATACGAGGTACTCCATGCAGTTGATGGACGACTAGATTTGCGTTAAAAATTGCAACTCGTAATCGGAACCCGGTGCCTCGTCAACCGAAGTCGACTCGACTATTACACGATTTCTGTAAAAGCTCTCTCACAACACGTCTGTATCGTTCAAGCGCTCGTACAGAACTTCCTTTCCCTATGGCTTTATCTATCTTACTGTAACATGTATACCAATCAGAAACTAGGGGACGTGGCCTACCATCAGGCCCTCCAATCAGAACACTGTATACGCGCATACTTGCTTACCCTCTAGCGGCTGCCAAAAGACCATAATTAGGGGTGAAAATGTCACGTGACCATCCCCACACCCGTTCCACGCCCCTAAACTTAGGGAGAACTGACAAAAAGGCTCTTAGTGCAACCAAAAAAGGCCTTAATTAAGGGTGAAAAACCATCAAAGGTGTGAAAATTCCGTCAATGGATCGAAGATCGCCCCCACAAAGGAACCGGCCCCACCCTCAAAGGTCACTAATTAGGGTAAAAATACCATCAAGGGGTTCCCAAAAAGAAGCAAAATAGGGATGGGAAATGGTCACGGTCACGTGGGCGTGACTTCCCCCACTATATTTTGTCCTCAGGTGTACCTCTTCTACTAGTGTGTTTTGTAAACGTATTACACGCGTTTGAAGCTTGTTATTGCACAGGAAGATCCGGGATGACAGAATAGACTGGACGTCGCAAAATTTAGATTTTTGGCTGGTTATTGCATTGGAATGTATAATTATTATCAATGCACTACTTACTTATTTTCGTTTATTTGATAAAGCAAATAGTGTAAGCAATATTTCGAAGTAGAGATTTCTGCAATTAGTCTTCCTCATTTTCACTCGCTGTGCTAGTGAAAAAAATGCTCTTTCACTTTGGAAATTTTACTTCTTCCTTTGCTTATACAAGGTAATTAATAATATTATGTGACAAGAATGTTAAGCTAATCAAAACAAAAAAGTTAAAAGAAGACAAGTTCTTTTTTCTTTTTCTGCTGGGGCAGTTAACCAGATTATACTTTCCCTTATTTTTTCTAGGTGTATAATTTCCTTTGAATAGACCGCGTATTTGGAAATGCACAGTCTGTTAATAACACCTTTTTTTTTAAGTTTTCCGAAATGAGTTGTCTAAATCCCTGATTTTACACTTTTATGCGTAGCTCAGAAGACTTCATTATTTTAAAAAATGTAGAAGCATCTCAAAACTGGTGCAGAAAGGCCTTTTCGTTTTATTACAAAGTTAAGCGTGCTTAATAAGAGTACCTTTGCTTTTTTTCTTGTAAAAAGTTGTTCGTCGGATGTTAATTTTAAACAATAAAATAATGTTTTTCTATTTTTTGTTTATAATAATGTTATAGTGAAATAAAAATTTCATCATGAATTACTAAATATTTCTTATCTAGATTTTTGTAATCTTTGCATATGCCTGTTAGAATTAGAGGATACTTTCTCAATGCTATTAGAATTTTAATCATAATTTTTTTTTCTTTTCTTCACTTAAAATATGCAGAATAAAAAAAATATTATAAAAAACTGGTTTCAAAACACTTTCAACTCAGTTTTTTGGAATTCCTAAATACTAAAACAGTGGCAGTAGGATTAAGAACATTATAATTTCTTTGTCAAGCCTGAAATTAATACACGATTATTACTTTGAATTATAACACTCTGTAGAATTATAAATGGCATCATTTACATAACTAATTTTCAGTGAAGGATTTTATTGTTCTTTATCTAAAATATGCGAAATTTAATCTAAATAGCACTAATTTTACTATTACAGTTATAAGTGCAAACATTACTTAAAAGTTTCAATCTTTGCATAAAAAATATTTCAAAAAAGTGCGATTGCGACTGTCACTTAGGAAATTTAAAGCTCTATAATCAATTAAATCTATTAGCATAAACACATAATATACTTATAGAACTAGGCATTAATCACATAAAATTATTTTGTCGAAACGCATGTTGGTACCCTAATATATCACAAATAAAATAAATTTTGGGGAAAGTGATATGAAGACCTTGCTGCTACCCTGCCTTTTACTTACAAGAAGGTTTATCCCCCTAACACTGATATTCTTCTGTCTTGACTATATAAAGCATTTTTTTACAACAATCAACATTGGTACAATTACAGTTTTACGTTAACCAACAATCATCATGAAATACGTAAGTTGTTAAATAAATTATATTATATTACTTCAAATATTTTGAACTTTCAGGCAGTTTTCGTTTTGCTTTTGGTGGCTAGTGGTAATGCAGACAATTTAGGAATTGGATCAGCCCTATCTTATACTGCACCTCTTGCACATGCAGGTTACGCATCACCAATTTCTTATGCAGGTTATGGTGCACCAATTGGTCATGCTGCGTATGGATCACCATACGGTCATGCGACATCTTACCAAAATGTCGTCAGAGTAAGTTTGATTAATTAAAAACTTTCTATACATAGATTTATTTTAGCACGATCAAACAATCGGAGTGAAGAGTTACGGGGGACCTTATGCTCATGCTGGATATGGCGCTCCATCAATCCAATATGGTGGGGTAGCTCCAGGACTTGCTTACCCTTCAGTACCATACGCTGCTGGAAATGTTCTTGGTTATGGTTATAACGGACTTGGTTACGGATACGGTGGATGGTCTGGGATAAAACAGTGGTAAATGTGTATATTGTATTGTGAGGTTACAGAATGGAATGTATTTATTCATGTTCTTGAATGAAATAATACCTTTATTAATTATTAACGGTGAATATTTTTAGTTTTTATTAGCCTAATTACATAATATGTAATTTGTATATTATTGATGTGTGCATCGACAAAAATTAAAGGTTTCTTACTACATTCGTGAAAAATTATGTGGGTCTATTGCTTTGTAGCCATTAAATAAAAACGGTTTGACCAATAGAATAGGTAACTGTTGACATACGACATGCGACATAATTTTATTTAGATTGTAATTATATATTATATTTGGTAATTATATTTATAAACTTTCTCAAGGCGTTGTTTATACTACGCAGATAGCCGAGTTATTATTTTTTTGTTGTTCGAGAGACTCATTATCTTATTCTTCCCGTCCTTTGTGAATGTTATCCTTTCCTTCCTGTACTTACCTGCACATACATTACTATCCAGGAGTTGGGGTAGTACTGAGTTCGACTTCCGGGGAAACAACTCCTGGCGCCTGTTAAATAAATACTTCTGACCCCGCCCGCCTCCTATGAGCTAGACGGTGTATTTCTAACAGCAGATAAGTGTAGGACTTACCGTCTGTTGTATTTACTAATTTCTTTTTGTTTCTTTGTCTACGTTCTAATATCTTACGTCGTAGAATTTGGCTCCTAAAGCATAGGGCTACTCGACCTGGCTCACGGATTTACCGTTTTAAGTAATCTCTCTTTTCCTTATTTTGCTCTGTTCTTTGTCTATAATCTCGATTTTCTGGATATTTGGTTTAATTTCGTTGTATACCCTAGTTTGGACTTGGGAATTGAAAAGTTACTATAGCTTCGGTGACCACGGGATCCCGGGAATCAGAGTCAATGGGGAAAATTTTCGCCGAAAATGAGATTTCCTCTTTCTCTCCTACTATCTCTTAATAGCACCTATGCCATTTCATCTGTGCTAGTTCATGGTGGCATAGGGTTGAGTTGGGGTCCATAAGGGATTCCCTTTATTTTCACGTTTTCGGCAAGGGGGACAAAATTATGGGCTTTCTTTTCTTGTGGGTTGGGATGGGTTTTGGTTTTTAGGCTGCCGGCCCTTAAGTTCGGCTGAGGGTGGGGTACTTTTCTAGTGGGTTGGGTTTCCTTTCTTTCTTCCTCTTCTGCTATTCTTTTATGTTTCTTTAGGTTCCCGGTATACCACGCGTGAAATTGCTTTTGGAATGACTGAGACGAAGACAACCCTCCTACCCAAATTACCTCATCCTTATCCACTTTGCTTCCTTAACTTTAGTAATAGACCTTTTTTTTTGTTTTCTCCTAGTTTTTTGTTTTTTTTTGGAAGTATTATCGCTTTACGGTATGCTCTCCTTTCACTTTTGTTTTCTTTTCTCTCTATTTTCTCCTAGTACCGGCCGAATGCCGAAGGACTCACGTGGGAGTTTGAAGGCAGGTTGTTCTTTCGTGGAATGCTTGAGTTGTATGCTTTATGGGTGTCTCTGGTGGTATATGCGTTATTGTCGTCCGCACTTAACTTTCTTCCTCTGTCTTATTACTTTGGGTTGGGTTTTCTGGTTGATTTTGGGGGTTGGGTTATTACTGAGGGTTCTGAGGGATTTTGGTTTTTAATATATATATGTGGGGTTGGGCTAAAATATATGGGGTTGGGTCATTATGGATTTTAGGGCTTTTTGTCCTGGGGTTTAACCCGAACTTCTCTGTTCCTCCTACCTTCTTTCTTTCCTACCGTACATCGTTATAAATCCTCTTCCGAGGTCTTAGTCTTGCTGGGGGGAATTTGTAACGTACAAAAATTCATTGGTGCATAATTCTGTTAATTCCTAGAAAATTATCTATTTTTAACTTCTTTTCGATATGTACTAAACGCACAATTCGTACAATCAGTATTTAAAAACATTTCAGTAATTTACATGTCTTCTATTGTGTAATTTAACAAAAATCCGGTTAATATTAATAATTCTATCAAAAGTAAATAGGTATGACATCTGTCGGCGTGTAGCCAAACTCTGTACTATGCAATGGTTGTAAACACCAATACTTTAAGTTAGTTTACGAAATTCTCGTAAGAGGGCGAGGTTTAATGTATCAAATAACCAATAGGAAAATCGTTTTATTGAACATAAATCTAATAGATCACAAATTCGATTTTGATAACAAAAATTTTCACTTTCTTCTCCGCCATTTTGGAGACACTACGAAAATTCTGTAATTTCTTTTACACTTGCTAATATACGAAATTGTTTCGGATTCTGGTAAAAGATGTCAAACCAATAGGAATTTCTACCAAATTTTCTAGTCCTATTGATCGCAAAGTTTACGGACTATAAACAGAATTTAATAGTGTCCAATAAGGGGGAACGGAACCCATACAATCTACAAGTATAAAATTTTAGATTCGAACTTAACAGGCTCATGGTTTTTTACATTTATCGCACGTCTTACAACATAGTGGTAAGCTGGTAAACTTCTCTTATCTTCGTGCTTAACTACCTTTTCCTTTTTTAGCGAAAATAGAAACCGAAAAATAAAAGTAACAGGAAACCTTATTAATCGTCACATATTTTGAAACTGGCTTCTCGGATATTACTGTAAATTGGGTTATATGTAACTAAATCTACTTCATGCGTGCTGTTTAACTATTTGCGGGCTAGTGGTTATAATTTCCAGTTATGGAACTGGTGTGAGGTAACCAGCGTAATCTGTTGGTGTTAACAGGTCAGATTAGTGCATGTTTTATTTCGTATACATCTATGACTTCATTATACTATAACTCATCTGGAGTGATACGAAGGTACTAAAACAACAATTGATTAGTTATTGATTAGAAGTACACACTATAAATATACATACCTACGCTAACTAGTTGCAAATGCAAATCACAACGTACTATTAATATTCAACACAGACACAAAATATTTTAGTGCTTCATATAACGTTACTGGCAACATTACTCTTGCGGGTTTCAATATTCTTTTTGGAATGCAAAACTCATCGTTGATGTGGGTCGAGTTGGCGGCCATTTGCATATCTACTACTGTTCAGAGGCCGACTCCTCACGTGATAAAGATATAAATATTTAACACTGTTATGCAGCTGTTATTGTAGAACTGCTATCAACTTGTTATTTGCTACTTTTCATTTTGAATATAATTTGACTTTATGATAAAACTCACTATTTGTTACTTCTCATTGTAACTATATATTTGGACTATTGTATTCAATATAAGTTACTAGGGTCACGATTTAACTGCTATTTCATACTTTAATGTAAAACTCGCTATTTGCTATCTCAATGCACTGTAAATTGGTATGACTATAGGTGTATCATTCCCGTATAAAGGTTACTTAACGATTATTTTGATTTTGGGTGTAAATTTGAACTTTACCGATTAAAAATGTATTTGTTATAATTTTGGTGTACAACGGCAGCAAGTTTCTGTTTTGGTAACTGTAAATAATTTTCTTACGCGCTGTTAGCGTAATTTTTTTAAGCTTCTCTTTAAGGGGTAATTGAGTGGAAGGCCTTCCATCGTGAAAAGAGAAACATATTACAAATATTGTAAGTATTTTTATCTCTATTTTATTTTTGTGGTAAAGCGGTTATGAGCTGGATTAAATCCGCTCTGAGTACTTGCGAAAGTTAATTAAATTAATATTTTTCTTTGGGGTGTACACATAGAGTACATAGTATATCTATTATTTGGAAATGTTCTGGGTTATAATTTTGGGAAACATTAACGGGTTAACGATTTGGTAATTATATTTATAAACTTTCTCAAGGCGTTGTTTATACTACGCAGATAGCCGAGTTATTATTTTTTTGTTGTTCACTGCTACCATTAAACCAAATTATTTTTTTTACTTCAAAATATAACGATACGTTCGAGAGACTCATTATCTTATTCTTCCCGTCCTTTGTGAATGTTATCTTTTCCTTCCTGTACTTACCTGCACATACATTACTATCCAGGAGTTGGGGTAGTACTGCGTTCGACTTCCGGGGAAACAACTCCTGGCGCCTGTTAAATAAATACTTCAGACCCCGCCCGCCTCCTATGAGCTAGAGGGTGTATTTCTAACAGCAGATAAGTGTAAGACTTACCGTCTGTTGTATTTACTAACTTCTTTTTGTTTCTTTGTCTACGTTCTAATATCTTACGTCATAAGATACAAAAGATTAACATATTATGGTGGATGCTACATTGCCGTTCTTTAACTACATTCTATGTACCTTTTGTACACGATTCCTGCGGTGTAATGACCAAGAACTTGCAACATCCTGTTCCAACATCACTAAAACGCTATCAAGACAAAAGGTATGCCAATAACTTTTTCAATCAATCGAGTCCTTCTGGTTCGCGGAAGGTTCTTTGTGCAGTTTGTCGTGTGGCGTCACCTTCTGAAGAAAGCTGGAGTGAGCTATTTTTCAGAAACAAGCGAATATTTATATCACCTCATATTCTTTGAAGGATTTTGATAAGACGAATTTGTATAACTTACATTATGAAGTATTGTAGAAAGATACCCTTCAAATTCGAGTCTGGCGTATGGTTTCTGAATTTTCTTTCTATACCATGTATTTTATGATTTCTCTGATTTGCATGTCAAAATATTCTACTTACCTACTTTGATTTGTTGGAGTGACTAAATTATATAAATACACCTAAATTTTTAGCTAAAGACATAAGTGAAAACTTGGGTACATATCCACTTTCCCCCCATGACGCCATTTGACGTATATGTAGTAACTTATTCAGTACACAATCCCAATATTTTTTTAATTTATTTTCCTCGAATATGCTTCCTGGCGATCAACACGCGTGAATAAATCGATTAACCTAGACAATATCCCAGCTATTGTCTTCAGGAAACGTTCCCACGCAGTAGAGCCAATACTTCTAAACGCCTATTTTGTTGCCATCAATGCGGGCGTGTCATCTCAATTCTTCAAAAACAAACGCGATTTCTTACTTTGTTGACGAGAGCAGTCTACATTGTGACTCATCTCAATCTACTCGTAATGGTAGCCCCCCTTCTATCTCTAACGGGGGTATCTATTCGCAAGTTTGGGATGGCGATGGGTTCCCCACTATCACCCATAATGAGCCATATATATATATATATATATATATATATATATACTTTGAAGACTAAGCGATATCCGAATTCACAGAGAAACCAAGGATGTGGCTTAGATGTGTGGACGATACTTTCGTAGTTTGGCAACACGGTAAGCATAAGCTAGATGAATTCCTAGATTATCTAAATAGCCGCGCACCCTCCATAAAATTCACAATGGAATTGGGGGCGGAACAAAAACTGCCATTCCTGGATGTACTTGTACACAGGAATGACAACACTTTCAGGACAAGTGTATACAGGAAACCAACCCACACGGGGAGTTACCTACACTACAACTCCTATCACCACAAAAATGTGAAGTTAGGCGTGGCAAAATTCTTGCACGATAGAGCAAAAATAATATGCTCAAAACAAGAGGATCTGAAAAAAGAAAAAGGAAATATCGCTAGAACACTCAAAGAAAATGAGAAAGGGTAACCGAAAATGAAGAACCTAAATATACAGCCAGAATACCATATATACAAGGTATCTCAGACAAAATTCGAAGGATAGCAAATACAAGATACGCACTGCCTTCAAATCTACCAGAACGCTCAGGGGAATACTAACCAAAACCAAACCATACAATGAAGATCAGAATTCCAAGAATTGTGTATACAACCTACCATGCGAATGCGTCAGAGCATATATAGGAGAGAGCAGTACTCCACTCAAAGTGAGAACGCAGGAACATAAGAACAACGTCCGCAAGGGCAAAACAGAAAAATCAAGAATAGCCGAACATGTGTGGAACGAAGACCACCGCATCTAATGGGATAACAAACAGATAGTGGCAAAGGACGAGAACACAACTCGTCGGAAACTCAAAGTAGCTACATACATCGCACTAGCAGAAAATCCAATAAGCCGAGCTAGTGTGGAAATGAAACCCATATGGATTCCAATAATGCGCGAAGAGCCTAAGCGCAGTGCACCTGCGCAAGAAGTTCGGCACAATATGCGCAATAAACTTCAGCACAACCACGAAAAATTTTAATATATATATAAGTACTAAAACATTTCAATTGGATTACTCAGTGGCTCAGCGGTAAATGTGTCAGACTAGTAAGTGAAAGGTACTAAGTTCGAATCTGAGAGTAGTTAAGTGCTTGGGAAAAAATTATATATAACATATGAATTCGACTCAAGTGCGAAAACAGTCCTTCTCAGGACAAAGCCTGATGACGGAAGCAGAGACTGCTTCCGAAACGTCGCGCTCAAAGAGCAAAAACTATGGAAATAGGCCGATCAACTCAACTAATTAAGGTATCTAGTTAAACAAAACTCAGTGCTAAGTTGCAATGTTAGAGATGTGTGTATGTCCAAATCTATCAAGGCCTGGCTATCTTCTAATAACTACTAATGCAGTTGCTCGTAAAACGTGCTTTGATTATGGATTATTCAAATAATCGATTGTTAGACGAGATGTGTGAAAGCACGCATTGACATGATGGAGAACGATCCGACGGCGCTTGTGTGTTTTCCGCATTTCACCGAAGACTTCGGGC
Source organism: Vesta saturnalis (assembly GCA_036346205.1). Taxonomy (NCBI): domain Eukaryota; kingdom Metazoa; phylum Arthropoda; class Insecta; order Coleoptera; family Lampyridae; genus Vesta; species Vesta saturnalis. Next base: position 3,359,787 of record JARFJB010002165.1, on the reverse strand, counting down.
AAACAAATGGTTGTTTACCATTCAGAATTGACCGTTCTGCGTTCCTCTAAAGGCACAGTTTCCACATGATCAGTTTTTCCGAAAAAACAGGCGACCATTTGTTTCGATGTGCTTTGAGCGCGAACAACTTTTGTTGGATTTGGTTCATCTTGAAACACCCACACAATCGACTGATGCTCACGTTCCGGATGGTATGCATATATCCATAATTCTTCAGCTATTACAATCATATATGCGTCTTTTGCAGCACCTCCATTGTATTCCTTGAGCATTTGTATGCACCAATCGACACGAGCATCTTTTTTTTATGTGAGATCCAACGATTCCTCAATTTCACAGTATATCGCATGGCGATCTTGCATTATTAGTTTTTGCACAGAATCAATGTTCTCTTGAATAACGACTGATTTTGGACGACCTTCTCGAATTTCGTCAGTGAGCGAAAGGTTGCCACGATTAAAACGTTATACCAGCATTGCACATGGAAAAGGATGAAGCTCATCGCCAAATATGGGAGTAAGTTGATCGATGCACTATTGTCTTGATAATCCACGTCGAAAATCGTGATAAATCATAGCACGAAGATTTTTGCGCCTTAATTCTATTTCTTTGCTGACACACAATCTTCACGTAACAGTAAACAACACAAACACCGCTTTTGACAAAAAGTTTGAAGCATGTTATTGTCGCCTCCCGATAGGTATTCTTGTTATATAAGTCCCAAATTTGGCTTCCCTAGAGTAAAATCCCCAAAACCCGTTCGATTTTGTTGAATCCAAAGAGAGTGCAATTAGGCTTATAAATGATTTACCTTTAACGTCTGAGATGCAATACCATGAGCGTAGAAGCGTAATTTCAGCTCTTTGTCTGCAATATAATGGCAATTGTGCTTCTGAATTACGTTCTTTGGTACAATCTCGGTCCATCTGTACTATAGCTCTCTGTATGGATCTAAATAGTAAATTACGAACCCACAAGCGTTTTTGTTATAAGTCCCAAATTCGACCTCCTATGGAATAAAATTTTCATCGCTGAGTTGGTACTCCCCAAAATCGTTTCGTTGACTGCATTAGAAGAAGAGCGGTTAGGCTTATAAATGATTGTTTGAGTGGTAAACAAAAATTTATAAAATATTAATGCAGGATTTAAAATACTTTCAATTAAAGAGAAGCTGTTGTTTTCGCAAAAAAATCAAGTTATAGTTATTTTAAACATGGTGATCTCCAAACAATTTAAAAAAACAGGAAATCAGAAAGACACAGTAATATCTCTTTTCTGTAAGTTCTTCCACAACTGCTCTATTTTAACTTTATGAAAGGCTTCTAAATTAATTAATATTGCATTTTCTTTTTCATTATTAACTTCAGTGTTTATTTGGTCCTTCCTGTTCTAAGTAAACCTTTATACATCATTGTTCCTATACCCATTGAGTTTATTTTTAAATTATTTCTCATATGCGCGCATTACTCTTTTTATATAGTACAAGAGCTTTCTGAGAATTTTGCTGCATATTCTTTAACGATGTAATACAGAGTGGCCGCCGAGGTATCCAACTTACTTGGTACATGAATTCTGTGACTCATTTTAAGTGAAGATGATTCTATCAACTTTTCCCAAATTCCTAACGGATCTTGAAACATTCTTGAAAATAAAATTGTTGCTAGGGAATTTAATAATTAGAAACTTATTGGTATTAGGAAAAAAAAATGGTTGATTGTCATTTCGTTATTGTCATTATTGCCAGTTGGTTAGTTCTTGCGTCATTTGTATTAAAATCATGTTTGTAATTTATTCATATAAAGGATACATGATTTTCATGTATGGATATTGCAACAGTAGTGCCGCCAGCGACAGTAAAGGACCATCATCGACAATACCCAAACCACCGTCTCCCAGACAAGCAAACTTTAAATAGAACCTTCACAACTCTTTGATTAACAGGTGCCTACCCTAGCCCGGCTTGTATATAAGAACTTATGCGAAGAAACAATGCTGCAGATGTACTTGAGATTGTTAAAATGATCCTGGTAGTAGTGCGAGAAACATTTCTGTAGCTACTGGACAAGCCATAAGACTGTAAGACACTTTGCGAGAAAACAGACTGCATCCCTATCATTACCAACAAGTACAAGAATTTCTTCCCACGGATATTCCCCAAAGAGTTCGTCTATGACGAAGCTACGTTTACAAGAGATTGAGTCAACATTTCCCACAACGAATACGTAAGGACAATCGAAAACGCTCATGTTGTTGAGAAACCTATTTCCAGAGAAGATTCTCCGTAAACGTTAGGGCTGGAACATATAATAATGAACTATCGGACCACATTTTTCGATGGAAATTGAACAGCCAGATATACCGAACTTTTTGGAGGATGATCTATCACTAACGTTGGACTTGTTTATCTCAAGAGGCCTTAAGCAGAAAACACAAAGCCACGTCTTAATAAAAGGAGAAGAAGAACATTTAATTTTACTACTTATGGACTTTTCCTTTTTAAATCAGAAGTACTACGTTCATTTTACATGATAGTGCTCCGGTCCATTCTGGAAGAGGTAACACTCATTGTCTCAATGAACGCTATCGAAATTGATGGATAGGTCATGGTGGTCCAATTGCTTAGCCACTGTGATCTTCGGGTCTCACTAGACTTTTTATGTGGGGATATGTGAATAAACTTACCTAGAGCATAATAAAAGGAAAAGCCTAAAAGGGGAAAGCCTAATACTAGGGAGCAACTACCACTGGGAACGGGAACTCCAACAGAGAATTGATTTATGCATTGCACAACAAAGTGGTCACATTGAGCAGCTTTAATAACTGCACTGTCATTGCGCCTACCTAATTTTTTCCTAAGCCCTCTAGTAATTTACTTCAGCTTCAAACCACAATATTTCAAGAAGCGTTAGGAATTCGGGAAAAGTGATTGGAATCATTTTTGCTCAAACTCGGTCCTATAATTCATGTATGTACCGCAGATACCTCGGCGGCGACCATGTATAAGTAAATTACACACATTAGAAGTAGATGTAATGTAGATACAGTATTATTTTTTATAGCGTTGCCAAGGTGATACAAGAAGTCCTAATCAGAGGACATGTTACACGATAAGTACACACTAGTGTCACGTAGGTTTATTAAGGTAAGCAGATGACCGACCGACTCGACCAAGAAGGCCGCAGGTCATAGTAGGTTGTAAATAAGTAAAATAAAACTGAAAACCGGTAATAATTATGCCACAGTGCACCACTGCAATCAAAATTTATTTCTGGAAGCAAATATTGGACAAACGTATTGCTTTTCTACTCGGTAGATGATATCCCATTTTCGTACTTCAATTATACATTGCGATAGTATTCGTATAAACAGGGTAAAAGACTTCAATGAATACCGGAATAAACAACACTCGTAAATATTCTTAACGATTTTAAAATGGATGAAGGTTAATAACCAAGCAACACTAATTAATTTGTAGAGTAAGTGTAAAAAATTCAAATAGATTTAAGAAAAAGCGTGACATAGGGAAATTAGCTCAAGCTGCCCAGACAATGCAAACGTTAAATCCAAATATACGATAAACTACTTGGGATTTAAATTGTAACCCCCAGCATATAACTACTTTTATCGTCGACCAGTATCGGAATGTTGTCATTATGAACGTCAAAATCATCGACAATATACCACTTCACGGTACAGCATACCATAATGTAGCGCCATAAAGTCGTCCTGGCAACGAAGTAGATATGGGAACTTTAAGAATATACAGATATTGAAAACCATAATAATCCCATTAAATCGAGAAAAATTGCTTTTTAATAGTTCTTAATGAAGAAAAATAGGAAAAAAAAAACACTGACAGTTGACCATAAAATAGCGTATGAAACTTGTTTATCATGCGCGTTTATGATATTCGTAATATTACCACATTCGTTTCGCTCAGGTGGTAAACATCACTCATGCCATAATCCCTTGCATTATAAACTAGCTTCAGAATCTACTACTATAAAACTAGCTCAAAGAGTAATTATGATTTATTGAACAAATCTCCTTAAAGATAAAATTACTAAACGTCAATAACATTAATATACAATAGGACGTATCATACATATATTAGAAACTGGAAATAATTTCTGAATTTACACCTTTCGTAGGTCTTCACAATAACTACCTTACTATGGTTGTTTGTTAAAAATATTGTAAAAACGGTACATTTGATTAATAATTTATGTAAAGTGAACACAAATGATAAAAATTGTTTATACATTTAACAAGCCTGGTTTTTGAAACCAACTAATCATCAAATTTATAAGAAATAACGTCAGATTTGATGAGTGACGTCTCGGCTCATATACAACAATAACTGAGAATTATTACTTTCCTATCTTAACATGTACATTTAGTAAGTAAATGCAAGTTTAATAATGGAGGAAAGCTTATTTTGCAATTCTAAAAGTTCTATTGTGTTCCCCACAAAACATTTGCTTAGTTTTTATAAATTTTAAATGCATTCCGATTGACTAGCTGCTATTTACATGTCTAATTATTGACAAAGTACTTTTCAAACAATAAGGTCCCCATTAGGGTCTAAGGGAAGAATACAAATTAATTTACACCGTACTATAAGTTCTGTGCTCCATTTATAATCAGCTGCTAACTATGCACCGCAGGCATAACATTAAACGATTATGTTACCTGAATTTAGTTTTGAAAATTTGATTGGGTCTAAATAATACCATTTAAGGTATTAGTGGTACCGTAACATGCGTTACGATTCAAGAACTATATTAAAAAAAAATCTTTTTTGCGCTTCAAACTTAGATACCGTTTGTAAAACGTCGTTTAATATTATTGTAAAAGTAGGAGGGTTGAAGACTGATGATGCTTGCAAACAGTTTGTATTTGTTTAAATCACAAGTACATTTTGTAGGCAAGAATAAGTAAACCTACCACGCTTCAAAACAACGTCACGTGGTTCGCGTGTCTTGCATTGAAAATCGGATAACGTAATCTAGCTAGTGTTGAAAACAGTTCAAGCACTATTTATATTTGCGCTTTACATACCGTGGGAAGTGGAGGGGGCGAAAAAAAAAGATAACTGTAGCTAGATTAACAATACTATTTTTCGTAAAGGTGTGCATGTTGAATACACATATAATAAATAAGAATATTGTGGCATAATACTGTATAACCGCAAAAAATTTGACAGCACTATCCATTATTGTCCTATATGTGGGCATAAATTTCTCAAGCTACTTATAAATTCCAGTAACTTAAGCTAACCTTCCAGTTATATCAACATCGAAACTGCGCAAGAGGGACTTATTTTAGTTTATGGTAGTCTTACGTAATTTACTGGGGCTGTTATTAACAAAAAAATATTTTGTGTTGTTAAGCATGCTTGTGGTATATTTTTTAAGGCTTTTCTGATGTTTTTGCTATTATTCCTGCACTATATTCGCAGGAAAGTGTTACTTTTCCTTGAGAACCTAAGGAAAAGAATTTCCTCATTACTTTATTAGATGCTCATTTATCACCACGTGAGCCAGTTCTGCATTCGATAAGGCACGAAGCGGTTGGAAAATATATAATTTCTCATAATGGTTTTACTATGAAAGTTAAGAGAGCCTTTTCGTGAATTAGGAGTAATAATGCTCTTAGAATTCTCACCTCAGCTATAGTAAAAATTGGGATAAAAAAGTTTGAGACACTTTTTTCTGGCAAAACAAAAGTAATACCTGCCATGGTTCACACTTCACAACGACACTGCATATATTCCCTTTGAAACCAAAACACGTGAAAGCTATAATGTACCCACAGTTTGTTGGAAGCAGCAATTTCAGGAAGAAATTGAATTGGGTTGGAGTGAAGACTTCCTTAACCTTTCCTACGTCCGGAAAATTGTTTTAGTATGTCTTTAAATGTAGCCAGCGAAAACGGTGACTTTTTAAACCACTTTTGTCAAGCTTTAGGTCTAGTTGTACGAAAATTTAAGGAGATGCCACATACGAAAATGTTAAACTAGCCTGCCATTCGCACAAAAAATCATTGATGTACATACAACTATGATTAGTAGGATGTGCCGTATTGCATCCGGTACACGAATACCTTCAAGATAATATAAAACTAGGAAGGATAAGATAAAAAGCATGCTGCGTTCCTCACACTACAGATCTAGGGAGCAAATGGGATCGTAGGAATCAGAGAACAGGCGTATGTGTCAACAAGAATGATTGACAGTATGTAGGTGGGATTGGAAAAACTCACAAATATAAATATACAGGAATACGGATTCACAGAGGGTAAAATACTAAGCCCAACAAATCGGAAAATCAAGAACCGATTACGAAAGCATTTCTACTATGCATGAGAGGCACCACAGATAAGACCAGCAAAGCACAGGTAACCAACACACTGCACGTGTATTGAACAAATAGGAAGAGCAACACAAGCTGCATTCGGGAAAATCTGGTGGCACATCGGTAAAGGTGTATGAAGAACTGAAATCCATAAATATCGTATCCTGCGTAATCGGGAAAATTATCAGTTTCAATTTAAACAGAACTTCCAACAATCTTTATGTAGGCATGAGTAAATGAGAACTTATTAGGTTAACGATATGTCACACGGGGTGGTTAGGACAATACATTCGGGTATTTACAGTGTTTAGGCAGTTTTTGAATTACTGATGTTTGCGTTTCACACGACTAGGTCGATTGTTTTAATTTAGTGGTGACCATTTGGGTAAAGATTTGTTTTAGCATTGCTCAATAGTTTGGTTTTAGTTAAAGAAGAATCATTACACATAAAAACAGAATAATTATTATATTGAAGTAATTCATTTATTTAAAATTATATTATACGTAAATAAATACTTATATTCTAATACCCAGTTTTACCACAGTTTACCATACTTTGGAGAGACCACCGTATCCATAACCAAAACCAGAATATTCAAGACCATCAGTATAAGTAAAAGCCGGGGCAGCGTGAGTATATGTAATAGTAGGTAAAGTTTTAAGCACGGGTGAAATCGCAGCGTAAGAGTACGCAGGAACACCAGCATATGGGTAACCATGAATACCAGCATACGAGTATGCAGGAGCAGCAGCGTATGATAGTGCAGAAGTAGCTTGAATGGCTGGTGCTGCGTACGATATAGCTGGTGCAGAGTAAATGGCAGGCGCTGAGTAAGAAATTTCATGGGCGGCTTGTACTAATGCGGCATTTGAAACTGGGCCTACTGCTTTAACGGCAGCAGAAGGTTGGCTAATCTACACAACGTTTACTGTAAAATAGTATAGTGTGTGTTTTACTTACTTTTACGGTGTTTTGGTATGATGTTGCAACCGGTGTAGCGATATAAGGGGCAGTAGCAAATGGAGATGCAACGGTGGCTGGAGCAACATACGTGGGAAAAGATATGGGTGCTGAGTATGTACCGTATGTCGAAAGTCCTAAATGCCCTGCATGAACACAAGAGGCGAAGAGAGCAACAAGTACTGTCTGCAATTATAAACGTTTTAATAAAAATAAAACAGTAAACATTAATAACTTACGTATATGAACATGTTTTCTATGTTATGGATGCAAGTAAACTAATACTAATATATAAACAAATTTTATTTATATATTGTATGGCAACAAATGGAATTAGGAGTATTTAGGTTTACAAGCTTGTATTGCATCAAATTTTAAATGAGGTACGATCTTTTCCAATTTCCTATTTGTCAAACTGTTGGCAAACCATATTAATTGATACACATTATACAAATTACTAATTTAATGCTCTGTTTATCGTCATTAAAACTGTTTTATCTAACAAGACGAAATATCTAATTTTGATATAAGTCTAAACAGTGCGCATCTTCAACATACCCTTCCAACTGTGGAAGGGAAGCTATATTTTATTAATTCCAGTACAGTGTATTAAGAGTAAAACCATTTTCCCTAGATGCACTTCCCCTAGATTAAAATAACCTTTTATTATTTATATGTTTATGTGTACATTTACAATGAGCTAAACATAATGAAGCACCCTGCTTGTCAAATTTAACATATTACAACTTGGCACTTGCTCCCTTATCGACTATAATGAAAATTTCCCAACCTTTTTAGTAGCACCCTTATGCCGCTGGGAACGGCTGTAAAATAATTCCAAGAAATGTTTATTTCGCACCTTCCTTATTAGGTACCTATCTCATAATGAAATAACCTAGTCCAAATCGCATTGTGGTGGGTGTACAGTCTTTTACACTTCTCTGTATGCGGTTTTGAGAGTGTTGATTAAAAACTTGTTTTCCACAATTATGGGTTAGTTACTTGTAATAGTATTCGATGGGCCAACTAGAGTGTCCACTTAGGAGTGTTAAATAAAATTTTTGCCTTCGAAACTTTACATACAAATGTAGGTACAGAAAGTTATGCAATCCACTTTTTTTCACCATCGCTATATCGACTTACTAGCAATATTTGACAATGCTTCGCCAAGAGCGGCCATGATTGTGTGTGTGTCTATGTCAGTGTCAGTCTCTGTGCCTGTGTCTGTGCCTGTGTCTGTGGTTGTGTCTGTGTCTGTATCTGTGTCTGTGTCTGTCTGTGCCTGTGTCTGTGCCTGTGCCTGTGTCTGTGTCTGTGTCTGTGTCTGTGTCTGTGTCTGGGTCTGTGTCTGTGTCTGGATCTGTGTCTGTGTCTGTGTCTGTGTCTGTGTCTGTGTCTGTGTCTGTGTCTGTGTCTGTGTCTGTGTCTGTGTCTGTGTCTGTGTCTGTGTCTGTGTCTGTGTCTGTGTCTGTGTCTTTGTCTGTGTCTTTGTCTGTGTCTGTGTCTGTGTCTGTGTCTGCGTCTGCGTCTGCGTCTGCGTCTGTGTCTGCGTCTGCGTCTGCGTCTGTGTCTGTGTCCGTGTCCGTGTCCGTATCCGTGCCCGTGTCTGCGCGTGCATCTGCGGCCGCGTCTCCGTCTGCACCTGCGTCTGCACCTGCGCCTGCGCCTGCGCCTGCGTCTGCGTCTGCGTCTGCGTCTGCGTCTGCGTCTGCGTCTGCGTCTGCGTCTGCGTCTGCGTCTGCGTCTGCGTCTGCGTCTGCGTCTGCGTCTGCGTCTGCGTCTGCGTCTGCGTCTGCGTCTGCGTCTGCGTCTGCGTCTGCGTCTGCGGCTGCGTCTGCGTCTGCGTCTGCTGCGTCTGCGTCTGAGTCTGCGTCTGCGTCTGCGTCTGCGTCTGCGTCTGCGTCTGCGTCTGCGTCTGCGTCTGCGTCTGCGTCTGCGTCTGCGTCTGCGTCTGCGTCTGCGTCTGCGTCTGCGTCTGCGTCTGTGTCTGTGTCCGTGTCCGTGTCCGTATCCGTGCCCGTGTCTGCGCCTGCATCTGCGGCTGCGTCTCCGTCTGCACCTGCGTCTGCGTCTGCGTCTGCGTCTGCGTCTGCGTCTGCGTCTGCGTCTGCGTCTGCGTCTGCGTCTGCGTCTGCGTCTGCGTCTGCGTCTGCGTCTGCGTCTGCGTCTGCGTCTGCGTCTGAGTCTGCGTCTGGGTCTGTGTCGGCGTCTGTGTCTGCGTCTGCGTCCGCGTCGGCGCCCGCGTCGGCGTCTCCGTCTGCGTCTGCGTCTGCGTGTTTGTGTGTGTGCGTGTGTGGGTTCGTGTGTGGTTGGGAGTGTGCATTTGCGTGTGTCTGTACGTTTGTGTTGCGCATGCGTGTGCGTGTGCGTGTGCGTGTGGGTGTGCGTGTGCGTGTGCGTGTGCGTGTGCGTGTGCGTGTGCGTGTGCGTGTGCGTGTGCGTGTGCGTGTGCGTGTACGTGTGCGTGTGCGTGTGCGTGTGCGTGTGCGTGTGCGTGTGCGTGTGCGTGTGCGTGTGCGTGTTCGTGTGCGTGTGCGTGTGCGTGTGCGTGTGCGTGTGCGTGTGCGTGTGCGTGTGCGTGTGCGTGTGCGTGTGCGTGTGCGTGTGCGTGTGCGTGTGCGTGTGCGTGTGCGTGTGCGTGTTCGTGTGCGAGTGCGTGTGCGTGTACGTGTGCGTGTGCGTGTACGTGTGCGTGTGCATGTGCGTGTGCTTGTGCGTGTGCGTGTGTGTGTGCGTGTACGAGTACGTGTGCGTGTGTGTGTGTGTGTGTGTGCGCGTGTGCGTACTTGGCACCGCATATCGTCCGCATCCATTGAAGCAATAAAGAGCTTGATGCTATTTCGCAATTCACAGTTACTGAATGTGAAAAGAGTATAGTCCAATGATGTCTCCAACCGAAAATGCGTACCAAACAGCGGTTTTTGACGGTGAAAGGGAACTTCAACAGTTGATCTTGAGTTTTTATTGTCCCAAATGCGGTTACTTTGTTTATTAATGAAGCTGTTGAAACGATACGGAGCTTTATCGCTACACAAGACTTTTTTCGAAAAATCAACATAATCAAAGTTTTCTGCCGGTCCATTCAATTCGTTAACCTACGGGACTTCAAATGCTCTCCCGGCTTTAGTTTTTGGGTTAATTGATCTCGATACGCATGCAGGACCAAATCCTTCTTACAAATTCGTCGTAATCTGGTAAGTATGTTGTTTCATTCCTAGGATCGATGTCCAGTTAATGTTGTCTCTGCGACAATGTTTTCACCTGAACGGCCTGGTCGAGTACGTAAGGGCCTAGCCACATTTCCCACCGGCCCGATTTGTTCAAATATATACCCGATTATGAAAATTGTCGCTCATTTGGTGGATTATGTTCACCAAAAATAGTCGTGTTGTGCGAAACGGGAACAAAATTTGTCGAAAACTGACTATGAATTTATCATTGTGTTGTTAGGAATTTGATATGAGTATCATCCCTAGTGGACAGAAGCACAGTAGCAACGGTAGCAGCATTTAAATAGAATATAGTACTAGAAATTCTACAATTTTTATTGCAGTGTGAGCAAACCTATTGTTTAAATTACCACATAAAGTTGTTAAATACTATATATGGGTATTGGACAATTTTGTTTTGACACATTCAATTGTAGCGTCGTTTGAGACAGTTAGGTGAATTAATGTCCCCAATAAAGCTGCCGAATCATTAGGTGAAAGCTGCTCCATCACCGCACATGGTAGCTATTCCAGAGCCATAGAGTTAGATGCTATGAGGATATGTATTTTTAGCTCATTTATTTCTTAAGATAAGCACAGATTTAATATAACTAATTTTAAATAATATGCGATACTTTGGCGAGACCATCTTGTCCAGAATATCTAAAACCGGCAAGTAACCGTTAGCTGGCGCAGCATTACCGTAACATCAGGGACGTATTTACGCACTAATTCAGTAGCGGCGTATGCATAAGCAAGGTTTGCCGTGTATGAACTTGCAGGAGCGACATGAACGGCTGATGCTGCATCATGAGTAGGCTGATGCAGCGTGAATTGCGAGTGCTGCGTTAGAGAACGTAAGAGCTGCATGTGCTAGTTGTGCTGCAATAGCGACATTTGCAAAATTAAAATGAAAACAAGAGATTGGGAAATCCACAAAAGGTTTACTATGAAATATCGTAAGTATAATACTGTAGATTTACTTTTACGGTGTTTTTGTATGATGTGGCAACAGTGGTGGCGTCAGCAATTTGAGGAGATGTTGCCGCATGAACGACTAAGGTGGCATAAGCAGTATGGGAGACTGGAGCAGCATAAGCGGCAGTGACAATTGAAGCGACGTGAGCACTATAGGCTAATGAAGCAGAAATAGTGGCCAGAGCTGCATATGTGGATTGAGGCAGGGTATGCACCAAATGTTTCAATAGAAGCAAAACAAACTACATATTTGCTCAAGATGTTTAGCTTGTGGTTATAAGTGGAGTAATGATGTAACAGATTTCATTTATGTATTGAATAAGAAGGAATGGTATTTGGACAATTTAGGTTCACAGACTTGTTCTGGGCCAACTTAGAAACATTGTACAATCTTCATTTGAATGTGTTAGCATTGAGTATATACACTCAATGGTGTTAGTAAGAAATTGTTATCAAATCATATTCAGTTGCAATTTATTTAAAATAAATATCAATTTATGCTCAATTAATCATATATTAAAATTATTTCACCCTCGTGACTAAATATATGGTTTTTACATAAACCTAAACAGTTATTTCTTGAACCAGTTCCATAATTTCCATGCTTAAGTATGCTTACACGTATGTTAGGGCATATTGCGACATTTACACGTACCTTTAACATATATTTCATTATTTGAGGAATACAACGGTGTCAATTACAACCACTTCCAAGTATCTTTTGTTACGTTTTGTTAGTTTTGGACACCCTATTGGGTTTATGGCAGCGATTGCTCGATTACGAGTATCCTAATCAGGTTTCATTCTGATCTAATTATCTTAATCACACTATCTTAGCCTGGTTATCTCGTAATGTAACCACTTATCCTAAGGTATTTGTAGTAAGGTTAGAATATGTTAGTTTTTACCCCTCCCCCTCCTTAGCGTTCTGCTCTAAAATGTATCGAATATTTCTCTGTCAACTATAGGTTAACTATTTGTAGTAGTGTTGGTAACCCGCGCGAATTTAAGACAAATTGGAATCTCAAAGTAGATAATGTAGTCCTACGGAGTTGCAAGGTGTATAGTTGAGAGTTTTCTCGTAGAACATAAACATGTTTTACTCGGAAATACGTATTCACTTAGTGGGTGTCCAGAAGTTGACGGAGTTAGTGCACCAGTGTTCACACGATACACATAGAGTTTGGGGTGTAATAAGTGTGATTGTAAATTTAAAACTCAAGCTTTTAGTAGACCTTCCGGGCCATATCGTAAAGCAAACAAAGATGTTTTAAAAAAGCTCATTTATTTACAATTACTTATGGATAAATACATATTATACTCTAATATCCAGTTTCACAAAAATCTACCATAGTTTAGCAATACCACCGTATCCGTAACCAAGCCCGGTATATCCAAGTCCAGCAGAGTAAGCAAGAGCTGGGGCACTATGAGCGTATGTAACAGCAGGGAGAGTTTTAACCACTGGTGCAGCAGCGGCATATGAGAGTGCAGGAGCGGCATGAATGGCTGGTGCGGCGTATGAGATGGCTGGAGCGGCATGAATTGCTGGTGCAGCTGCGTAAGAGACTGCAGGGGCGGCATGTACTACTGGAGATGCTATTGCAGCATGTGCAACTGGGGCTACTGCCGATTGGGAAATCTATAAAGGGTTTACTATAGTATACTATAGATGTGGTATTTTTTACTTACTTTCAGAGTGTTTTGATATGATGTGGCAACAGGGGCTGCGTGAGCAATTGGAGCGGCGATTGCAGCATGAGCGACTGGGGCTGTATAAGCAGCGTGGGCAACTGGTGCAGCGTACGCGGCAGCGGCGAATGGAGCGGCAATGGCGGCTGGAGCTGCATAAGTAGCAATTGGAGCTGGGTATGCACCATATGGAGAAAGTCCTAAATGTCCTGCATTAACGCAAGCGGCGAAAAGAAGAGCAAATACCGCCTGCAATTATAAGAGTTTTAGTAAATCTAAAACACTAAAATATTAATAACTTACGTATTTGTACATGATTTTTAACTTGTGAATGCAAGTGAACTAATGCTGATATAAGTAACAGATTTGTTTATATATTGTATCAGAAGGCATGGAATTGGGAATATTCAGGTTCAGAAACTTGTTCTGGGTCAAGTTTTAAATGTGGTTTGGTCTTCATGTCATTAGTTATGAAACTATTACCAAATCATTGTAATTTGTAAGGTATTTAAAATGAATGTCAATGTAATGCTCTATTTACTATAAGTTAAAGTTATTTCATCCCACAATGTCTAATTAGCTATGTGGTTTTGACCTAAACCTAAACAATTCATTCTTCAACCTGTTGGTAGTATAGGGTTCAGGTTCAATGTGAATTGTTAATTGATGGGGAAGTTGATGATATTAAGAACTTCTATGCAGTCGTTTATTGAAAAATACAACCGTGTGATATTTGGTATAAACTGCGTTAACGTAATGAAATATTTAAAAACGCACGTGCTTGCGATATTTTAACTCGCACGCACATCGCATCCTGCAGAATACAAGAAAAATTTTTATTTATCATAATCTTTGATAAAAAAAGGGAATTCAGCTTAAAATTAATTTTGTGATTAATAAACCAATACATGGGCCAATTAAATAAAATTGGTAATAAATGAAATTTCGTACGCAATTCGTAGGGTAATTCGGCCTCGCTGCGCACCTATTACATGAATGTAATAATGTTTACCTATATACCACTTATTGATTAAACAACTATTTTGTAATTATGGACATTTGCGTTTCATCAACTTTATGAAATTCTTTTTTTATGGTGGTACATAAGTAATTTGTTAATTTAATGGCGGTTTGGAGAATGATTAGGCGGGATTCGAAATATGTAATAAACACAATGACTCAAGTACCTAACAATAATGCAAAACTGCAAATAATATTTAAGTTACTTTGGCCGACATGTATCGTTTCACTTTAGGTCCAAGAGGATTTTAATGGAAGTTACGATGAATTCATATTTCGGCGCAATCTCATTTTTCAAATTTGAGGTAACTGGTAATTTTTTGATAAAGAATGTTTTCCCTCTTCTATTACAAATAGAAATAAAAGATATTCGTATTTAGAGAAAATAGTACAAATCCCAATGAACAACTAACAGCAGAAATCAAAACAGTCACCACAACATGTCGCAGTGGTGCGTGTGTGCATGTGAGTGTGAGTGTGAGTGTGAGTGTGAGTGTGAGTGTGAGTGTGAGTGTGAGTGTGAGTGTGAGTGTGAGTGTGAGTGTGTGTGTGTGTGTGTGTGTGTGTGTGTGTGTGTGTGTGTGTGTGTGTGTGTGTGTGTGTGTGTGTGTGTGTGAGTGTGTGTGTGTGTGTGTGTGTGCGTGTTCGCGCGTGCGCGCGCGTTTTTACTCCTGCGTGTACGTGTAGGCGCATGTGATCGTATGTGTGCGTGTGCGTGTACGCGTGCGTATGTGTGTGCGTGTGCGTGTGCGTGTGCGTGTGCGTGTGCGTGTGCGTGTGCGTGTGCGTGTGCGTGTGCGTGTGCGTGTGCGTGTGCGTGTGCGTGCGCGTGTGCGTGTGCGTGCGCGTGTGCGTGTGCGTGTGCGTGTACGTGTGCGTGTGCGTGTGCGTGTGCGTGTGAGTGAACGATTTATTTAGCAATATGCTACACTTAAGTGTAACATATAAACAGACAATAACAATAAATAAATCTAGATAAAAACTAACCGTAAATGTAGGAATAAAAACTATAAATAACATTAAAATAAAATTAAGTATATAGGTACACAACGAAACAGTACAATATATAAAGACATTTAAACATTGTACAAATAAAATGTACGTAAAATTAGTGTAAAGTTAAAATAAACGATAGTATGTAAAACTAACTGTAAAGGTAAAACAGCTTATACAGACATTAAAAATATTAAATAAGATGTAGGGAAACGTGTTAACACTAAACAGTTAATAAACTAATTTCACATATAGATGAGTAAATAGGAAGTAATCAAATATCACATATTTCACTTATTTTTTATGAACAACATATAATTTCTTTTAAATTCTTCTACACCTCCAGATTGTTTTACAGTCATAGATAATTTATTATAATTTTTAATTCCTTTATAGAAATACATCTTTGCGTACCACATTTGCAAGTACGTTGAGGCCTTACCTCCGATTTACTATGCGTATCATATTCATGTATTTCACCATTTAATTGTAATTGAAAATATTGTGGCAATAGATTATTCATAATTTTGTGCATAAATATCATGCATTCTTGCTCAATTTGTTCGGCTATCGAAATCCATTGCAAACTTTGCAGCATTTCTTTAATTTCCGTGTATTTACTACATTTCAGTATTGTTCGCACACTTTTGTTTTGAAGTTTTTGCAAAAGCTCTTCTTGTCCCTCGTTTAAATAATGCAACATAGTACAACAGTACTGAATGCATGAACGTATAATCGTGTTGTATATAATTATTCTAGCATTTAATGAAATACAATTAGCGATACGTCTTAGATATCCTACTCTTTTATTTAATTTACTACATAATTGTTTAAGGTGAACAGCGAAAGTTAAATGTTCATCTAAAGTTATTCCAAGATAGGTAATCCTATTTACCCATTCAACAAATGCATTACTTAAAGAGATATTAAACTAATTTATTTTATTTTGTTCGTGTGCGTGTGTATGTGCGTGTGCGTGTCAGTGTGTGCATGTTCCTGTGTGTGTGTGATATTGTACAGTCCACAGTGCTTTTTTACCATTCATTCATCATGCGAAACTTATTAATTAAAATTTGCTGACATTTTACAATTGTAGTGCAAATTATGATACCATTGGTACTTTATTCCAACTACAACTTACTGGACTTCTTTTTATTTATTTAATAAATTTAGGTTGTGTGCAGTGTTCCAATATAACAAATTTTCAATACTTGGTGTTTAAATCGACATAAAACAGACCAATCCACACGTAAAAGGGTATGAAAATTGAATTTGGGTATTAATATCCAAATTTTAATTTTAAATTTTCTGAAATGCGGAAATTGGAGAAAAATTGGTCTAGTGACTTGTTTCATGAGGTGTCTTATCACACTCCTCTGTTAATTAACTCACCGCTACGTGACTCATGAGGTTAAAGCACATTTGATAAAATTAGTTTCTTGCTATACCATGTTAGTTCTTCCAAGTGTACTCCGGGGTCAAATCTTTCAACCACCTCTAATTGACTATTAGGTTCATACGTGCTTATGGCACCTATAAGATAAAACATTTTTTCTTTAAGAACGATACGATTACATCCGGAAGTGTTCAGACTACACATTTTCTGTTTTGTCTAACAAGAGAACCCGTTACCCTCTAAATTTATTCTTTCATATTGCCTACAGTATCTCTAATTCGTTGAATTAGTGTCGAATTTTTCCAATTTATCTTTGAACAAACCCTATAAGCAATATTTTAATGGAGTGAGGTAGGCAGATTATGAAGGTCAACTAGCGGGACCTCCGTAACCAATTCAACGCTCTTAAGGCGGCTAAGGAGAGCTCTGCAATTCATATTGCTAAAATGGACATAAAATGGCTATTTTGAACGTAATCATCTAATAAAGAAGAAGAAGCTATGTGTAGGACAAATTCTATGTAGTACAGTGATTAATTAATGTAAACCTTCTGGTTTCAAATTAAGTATTGAAGTTACAATGTTGGTCGAAAGTTCCGTAAAAGTGGTAGCTCTCCTTAGGAACTTTCGACCAAGATTGCAACTTAAATATTGAATTTATAAGCAGAAGATTTACATTAATTGACCATTATACTGCATAGAATTTGTACTACACATAGTTTTTTTTTCTTTATTATATGATTACATCCAAGATGGCCATTTTATGACAATTTTAGCAATATGAATTGCACAGCTCTCCTTAGCCGCCTTAAAACCTTTCGTTTAAATGACTAGCGAGAGTGTAGGAGCTTCGTCGTACTGATAATACATTTGCATTCTGATATTTGGTGGAACGTTTTCTAGTAGTTCTTGATTTTTAAGGGTAAAAGGATTAATTAAGTCACCAACGACCATACGACACCACACGTTTACCGCAAATGCGTTTTGTAAATTGTTAAAGCAGTTGCATGGGATTGTCATCCCACCATACATGGAGGTTTCGACTAGTATTAACGCCGCCATTAGAGTATATTGGTTCATCGGTAAAGAGTACGTACGGTCCGACACGATGCTTGTTATTTACCTACCCACAAAATTGTATACGTCTGGGATGATCTTTCCGTTGAAGATGTACACGGTTCAGACGATACAAATATAAACATTGAGTTGTGCAACTATAATGTCAAATAAAATAAATTTTGATTTTTCTGTGAAGGAAGATCGTACTACTGCATTGGAGTAGTTGGAAAAATACGACGCGATTACCTTTCAAATGATCAGAGGATAATTGGTAGATGAACCTGAACTGGAATTTATGCAGGTAATTTTAAATTCGAGCAGCCTTACATTGTAAATATCTCTACTATCGCTACTTTTCATAGAAATACATTTCTATGTGAACATGTATCGCTAGAATACGGTATGAAATGTTTATGTTTCATTCCAGGCCTCTTCGGATGCCGATCGTAGAAAGGAAGATGATTCAGAAGTAGATTCTGCACACACTTCCGAGAATAATACTTCGTAGATTAAGCATCCTTCAAAAACAACCCAAACACTAACTCACAGTTTAAAACCAAGGAATTCTGGCCTAACGACAAATTGTCATAATGCGTCTACTATCAGTCACTTCTCCAAATTATACATAGATGATGCAATTTTTGAAATAGCTGTAATACGTACCAACCAAAAGACTGGACAACATGTTGAAGACTGGAATGGGACACATCCTAACAAAAAACCTGGTACCCTACGTATTCGATTGAGATATGCGAAGCCTTGGGTCTCACAAAATTTACTCGTACGCGCAAACACCAATTTTCTGGCATTGTAGTACATATAACTATTGACCTTCTTTATAAAACAATTTTTCATTTCAAATAAATTCCGTTTGAAAACAGAGTGTTAGTTACGTCGGTCCTTTTCACTCGATGTCTTGTCATTAATGTACTGTAGGGTACATTGGGTACCTTTCAGCATTTAAATTGCATTATAAAGTTGTTGCAACATTATATTCGGTATTAAATTTGATTACATTTGTGCAGCGGTCCTTTTTTATTTCGATCAGTTATTGTGTTGTATGTTGTGGATCAATCAACCAATTTCCGTAAATAAACTTTTTTGACAAATAGGACAAAGGTACTGCAACTCCATACGTGCAACTGCTCTCAAACCATACATAGACATTGGCGTTATGAGGATGTGGAGTGGATATAGGAGGTTTCTGCTTGCATAGTAGTTTAGTTGTAGTTTCTAAAATAGTCAAGATACCAATAGTATTTTACATTATTAGCATGGTAAATAGGTTTTTACTGGCGAGAGGAGAAGTTAATTGGCGAGCCATTAGGTGAACCTGTAATCTCCTAGAGTCAGTAAAAACTGTTACCTTGCATAAAGTGTAACATAGTTTCCTTGTCATTCTTAAACTGCATTACAAATGTGAAGTTAGGATAGAAACTTATTTCTAATGACATTTCCAAATATCTTGTTATAAATGTAGTTAGGTTAATGCATGTTTACTATTAAGTATCAAATAAGTACATTTAAATACACTTCGTTTCATTCACTATTCATCAGCTAGTGAGCTGTATTTTAATCGCTCAAGTTTTTTCGGTGGGTATATCAAGATAGAAATTTTTTTAAGCAATTTATTTATTTACAATAATTACTGATGTATAAATATATAAATAAATATACGCGTATATATATATATATATATATATATATATATATATATATATTTCTAATATACAGTTCTATACAATTTACCATACTTTGGCAAGACCACCAATACCATAACCAAGTCCGGAATATCCAAGACCGGCTGGGTAACCAATCACTGGAGCAGCATGGGCGTATGTGAAAGGAGGGAGCGCCTTAAGTGCTGGCGCAACAGGGTAACCAATCACTGGAGCAGCATGAGCGTACGTAATGGAAGGGAACGCGTTAAGTGCTGGCGCAACAGGGTAATCAATGACTGGAGCAGCATGAGCGTATGTAATAGAAGGGAGCGCTTTAAGAACTGGTGCAGCAGCGTTTGAAATTGCAGCAACGGCATCAATGACAGGTGCTGCGTAGGAGATTGCTGATGCGGCATGAATTGCGGGTGCTGCATAAGATAATGCAGGAGCCGAATGGACTACTGGAGCCGCAATTGCAGCATTTGCAACTGGGGATACCACTTTAAGGGGAACAGATTGGGAAATCTGGAAAGAGTTTGTTATGAAATACTGTAGGTATAATGTATTTGACTTACTTTTACAGTGTTTTGGTATGATGTGGCAACAGGGGCGGCATGAGGAAATCTAGTGGCTATTGAAGCAGGTCCGTCAGGAGCACTGTAAGCGGCAGTGGCAACTGAAGCATGGTAAGCAGCGTTGGCTAATGGAGAAGCAAGGGTGGCTGGAGCTGCATAAGTGGCGTGAGCAATTGGCGCTGAGTGTGCACCATATGTAGGAAGGCCTAAGTGTCCTGCGTTAACGCATGCGCTGAAGAGAAAAGCAAATATTGCCTGCAATGATAAACGTTTTAGTAAAAATAAAACACTAAAATATTCATAACCTACGTATTTGTACATGATCCTTAACTTGTGAGTGTAAGTGAACTAATGTTGATGTATGTAACAAATTTGTTTATATATTGCATGAGAAGGAATGGAATTGGGAATATTCAGTGAGTGTGGTTCGATCTTCATTTCAATGTGTTAATTATGAAGTTGTTGCCAAATCACTGTAACTTACAAGTTATTTAAATGAATGTCAATGTAATGCTCTATTTATCATACATTAAAACTATTTTGTTCGACAAATCTATTGCGTGTGTGGTTTTGACCTAAACCTAAGCAGTTAATTCTTCAACATGTGAATCTATAATAAGTTGCTTATATCAAAAACATATTCAGCCAGTAAGTCATTTTAAAATGCAATATTTGATATAAATTGTGCTCACTACGGTAACGTAACACTATGTATCATCGCACTCGTGCTGTAATATTTAAAAAACGCATGTGCGTGCGATAACATTTTAATTCTCTCACATCGTTTACAACAAATGTCAAGCAAAATTTTGTATTGGTTATAAACGTTGAGAATACGATTTTTGTAATAATAAAAATTAATTATGTATTCGATATCTCTTGGGAAAGCAATTCCAGAGAACCTACCTAACTTAAAAATTTTTCAAATAGGGTCATATTGAATGCTATTAGCAGAATTGATAAATCCTTAGCTATCGAATGGGATTCAGCTGTTGCTTAGAATTAGTACTCCTTACATTGCGATGCGCCAAAGGAAACATGGTCCAATCAAAAGAAAATGGGTAATGGATGAAACCTTGTACGCAGTGCGGGGGATACATTTTAATCGCACTTATGTAATTACACACTGGCCGTTGGGCCTTGTAGCGCAACTTTTACATGCGTGCGATAATAATGTGTGTATCCTTCTTATTGCTTAAACAAATGTTTTGAATTTTCTCTTTATAGTATATACATTATGAAACTCAATTGCGTTTCATAAAATCAACTTTATGAAACGGAAATTCTGTTATTATTGTGATATGTAAACTAAGCTATTTGTTGATGTGGATATAAAATGTAGTACCATAACCTGTTCTTATCAAAAAATATACTCATGTATATCACCATTTAATTGTAAATGAAAATATTGTGGCAATAGATTATTCATAATATAGTATATAAATATCATGCATTCTTGTTCAATTTTTTCGGCTATCGAAATCCATTGCAAACTTTGCAGCATTTCTTTAATTGTCCTGTATTTACTACATTTCAGTATTGTACGCATACTTTTGTTTTGAAGTTTTTCCAAAAGTTCTTTTTGTCACTCATTTAAATAATGCAATATAGAACAACAGTACTGAATGCATGAACGTATAATCGTGTTGTATCTAATTATTCTAGCATTAATTAAATACAATTAGAGATACGTCTTAGATATCCTCCTCTTTTATTTAATTTACTATTTAATTGTTTAAAGTGAACAGCGAAAGTTAAATGTTCATCTAAAGTTATTCCAAGATAGGTAATCCTATTTACCCATTAAACAAATTCGTTACTTAAAGAGATATTAAACTGATTTATTTTATTTCGTTCGTGTGCGTGTGCGTGTGCGTATCAGTGTGTGCATGTTCCTGTGTAGTGATATTGCACAGTCAACAGCGCTGGTTTACCATTCATTCATCATGCGAATCTTATTAATTTAAATTTGCTAACATTTTACAATTGTAATGCAAATTATGTTACCATTGGAACTTTATTCCAATTACAACTTACTGAGCTTCTTTTTATTTATTTAATAAATTTAGGTTGTGTGCAGTGTTCCAATATAACAAATTTTTAATACTTGGTATTTAAATCGACATAAAACAGACTAACTCACACGTAAAACGGTATGAAAATTGAATTTGGGGATTGATATCCAAATTTTAATTTTTAAGTTTTCTGAAATTTTTTAAAGCAAAATGTGGAAATTGGAGAAAAATGGTTCTAGTGACTTGTTTCATGAGGTGTCTTATCACACTCCTCTGTTAATTAACTCACCGTTACGTGATTCGTGAGGTTAAAGCACATTTGATAAAATTAGTTTCTTGCTGTACCATGTTAGTTCTTCCAAGTGTACTCCGAGGTCAAATCTTTCAACCACCTCTAATCGACTATCAGGTTCATATGTGCTTATGGCACCTATAAGATAAAGCATTATTTCTTTAAGAACGATACGATTACATCCGGAAGTGTTCAGACTACACATTTTCTGTTTTGTCTAACAAGAGAACCCGTTACCCTCTTAATTTATCCTTTCATATTGCCTGCAGTATCTCTAAGTCGTTGAACTAGTGCATCGCGTGTGTCGAATTTTTACACTTTATCTTTGAACAAACCCTATAAGCAATATTATAATGGAGTGAGGTAGGGAGATCATTAAGGTCAACTAGCGGGAAACTTTTCATTTAAATCACTAGCGAGAGTGCAGGAGCTTCGTCGTACTGATAATACATTTGCATTCTAATGTTTGGTGGAACGTTCTCTAGTAGTTCTTGATTTTTAAGAGTAAAAGGACCTATTATGTCACCAACGACCATACGACACCACACGTTTACCGCAATTGCGTTTTGTAAATTGTTAAAGTAGTTGCATGGGATTGTCATCCCACCATACATGGAGGTTGCGACTAGTATTAACGCCGCCATTAGAGTATATTGGTTCATCGGTAAAGAGTACGTACGATCTGACACGATGCTTGTTATTTACCTACCCACAAAATTGTATACGCCTGGAATGATCTTTCCGTTGAAGATGTACACGGTTCAGACGATACAAATATAAACATTGAGTTGTGCAACCATAATGTCAAAGAAAAGAAATTTTGATTTTTCTGTCAAGGAAGATCGTATTACAGCATTGGAGTGGTTGGAAAAAGACGACGTGATTACCTTTCAAATTATATGTTGGAGGAGTCAGAAGCAGAGGATAATTGGTAGATGAACCTGAACTAGAATTTATGCAGGTAATTTTGTATTCGAGTAACCTTATGTTGTAAATGTCTAATGTAATCGCTGCTTTTCATAGAAATACATTTCTATGTGAACATGTATCGCTAAAATACGGTATGAAATATTTACGTTTCATCCAGGCCTCTTCGGATGCCGATCGTAGAAAGAAAGATGATTCAGAAGTAGATTCTGCACACCTTTCCGAGAGTAATACTTCCTGGATTAAGCATCCTTCAGAAACAACCCAAACACTAACTCACAGTTTAATACCAAGGAATTCTGGCCTAACAACAATTTCTCATAATGCGTCCACTATCAGTCACTTCTTCAAATTATGGATAGATGATGCAATTTTTGAAATAGTTGTTATATGTACCAACCAAAAGGCTGTACAACATGTTGAAGACTGGAATGGGACACAAACGAACAAAAAACCTGGAACCCTACGTATTCGATTGAGATATGCGAAGCCCTGGGTCTCACAAAGTCTACTCGTACGCGTAAACACCCATTTTCTGGCATTGTGGTACATACAACTATTGACTTTCTTTATGAAATAATTGTTCATTTCAAATAAATTCGGTTTGAAAACAGAGTGTTAGTTATGTGGGTCCTTTTCACTCGTACAAAGCGATGTCTTGTCATTAATATACTGTGGGGTACATTGGGTACCTTTCAACATTTAAACTGCATTATAAAGTTGTTGCAACACTATATTCGGTATTAAATTTGATTACCTTTGTGCAGCGGTCCTTTTTTAGTTCGATCAGTTATTGTGTACTAAGTTGTAGGTCAATCAACCAATTGCCGTAAATAAACTTTTTTGACAAATAGGACAAAGGTGCTGTAACTCCATACGTGCAACTGCTCACAAACCATACATAGACATTGGCGCTATGAGGATGTGGAGCGGATACAGGAGGTTTCTGCTTGCATAGTAGTTTAGTTGTAGTTACTAAAATAGTCAAGATACCAATAATATTTTACATTATTAGCATGGTAAATAGGTTTTTACTGGCGAGAGGAGAAGTTAATTGGCGAGCCATTAGGTGAATCTGTAATCTCCTAGAGTCAGTAAAAACTGTTACCTTGTAACATAGTTTCCTTGTCATTCTTAAACTGCATTACAAATGTGAAGTTAGGATAGAAACTTATTTCTAATGACATTTCCAAATATCTTGTTATAAATGTAGTTAGGTTAATGCATGTTTACTATTAAGTATCAAATAAGTACATTTAAATACACTTTGTTTCATTCACTATTCATCAGCTAGTGAGCTGTATTTTAATCGCTCAAGTTTTTTCGGTGGGTATATCAAGATAGAAATTTTTTTAAGCAATTTATTTATTTACAATAATTACTGATGTATAAATATATAAATAAATATACGCGTATATATATATATATATATATATACATACATATATTCCTAATATTCAGTTCTATACAATTTACCATATTTTGGCAAGACCACCAATGCCATAACCAAGTCCGGAATATCCAAGACCGGCTGGGTAACCAATCACTGGAGCAGCATGAGCGTATGTGATAGAAGGGAGCGCCTTAAGTGCTGGCGCAACAGGGTAGCCAATCACTGGAGCAGCATGAGCGTACGTAATAGAAGGAAGCGCGTTAAGTGCTGGCGCAACAGGGTAATCAATGACTGGAGCAGCATGAGCGTATGCAATAGAAGGGAGCGCTTTAAGAACTGGTGCAGCAGCGTTTGAAATTGCAGCAACGGCATCAACGACAGGTGCTGCGTAGGAGATTGCTGATGCGGCATGACTTGCGGGTGCTGCATAAGATAATGCAGGAGCTGAATGGACTACTGGAGCAGCAATTGCAGCATTTGCAACTGGGGATACCACTTTAAGGGGAACAGATTGGGAAATCTGGAAAGAGTTTACTATGAAATACTGTAGGTATAATGTATTTGACTTACCTTTACAGTGTTTTGGTATGATGTTGCAACAGGGGCGGCATGAGGAAATCTAGTGGCTATTGCAGCAGGTCCGTCAGGAGCACTATAAGCGGCAGTGGCTACTGAAGCATGGTAAGCAGCGTTGGCTAATGGAGCTGCATAAGTGGCGTGAGCAATTGGCGTTGAGTGTGCACCATATGTAGGAAGTCCTAAGTGTCCTGCGTTAACGCAAGCACCGAAGAGAAAAGCAAATATTACCTGCAATGATAAACGTTTTAGTATAAATAAAACACTAAAATATTAATAACCTACGTATTTGTACATGATCCTTAACTTGTGAGTGCAAGTGAACTAATGTTGATGTATGTAACAAATTTGTTTATATATTGCATGAGAAGGAATGGAATTGGGAATATTCAGTTTCAGAAACTTGTTCAGAGTCAAGTTTTGAGTGTGGTTCGATCTTCATTTCAATGTGTTAATTATGAAGCTGTTGCCAAATCACTGTAACTTACAAGTTATTTAAATGAATGTCAATGTAATGCTCTGTTTATCATACATTAAAACTATTTTGTTCGACAAGTCTATTACGTGTGTGGTTTTGACCTAAACCTAAGCAGTTAATTCTTCAACATGTGAATCTGTAATAAGTTGCTTATATCAAAAACATATTCAGCCAGCAAGTCATTTTTTTTAACCGTGCAATATTTGATATAAATTTTGTTCACTACGGTAACGTAGCACTATGTATCATCGCACTCGTGCTGTAATATTTAAAAAACGCATGTGCGTGCGATAACATTTTAATTCTCTCACATCGTTTACAACAAATATCAAGCAAAATTTCGTATTGGTTATAAACGTTGAGAATGCGATTTTTGTAATAATAAAAATTAATTATGTATTCGATATCTCTTGGGAAAGTAATCCCCTTACTTAAAAATTTTTCAAATAGTCATATTGAAAGCTATTAGCAGAATTGCTAAATCCTTAGCTATCGAGTGGGATTCAGCTGTTGCTTAGAATTAGTACTCCTTACGTTGCGATGCGTCAAAAGAAACATGATCCAATTAAAAGAAAATTGGTAATGGATGAAACGTTGTACGCAGTGCGGGGGATATATATCTTAGTCGCACTTCTGTAATTATACACTGGCCGTTGGGCCTTGTTGCGCAACTTTTACATGCGTGCGATAATAATATGTGTATCCTTCTTATTGCTTAAACAAATGTTTTGGATTTTCTATTTGTAGTATATACATTATGAATAGAGTGAGGATTTTATACAAAATGCATATCGCTTATTTTTTATAGTTGAAGAATATTGTTTTATTTTTAGACGAATTGCACTAAATGCAATCATTTGACATTAATTAATTTTTGCATATTTTGCATATTTCGCCAAATACTGCATATATTGCAATTTTATGCATATTTTGCCTTTTTATTCATAATTAACATATATTTCGCATTTTTTCTATATCTTCCAAATTCGCTTTAAAATGCATTATTCTAACTTATTTTAAATTTTGTTATTGTGTCTAACTAAGAAATGTATTTTTATATGAATAAGACAGGTTTAAAGAAAGATTATTACCTGCAGTTAAGTGCAACGTTAATACTTCCGGATTATGAAGTTTCAATGCCGCTATTTCGTAGTATTTGAAAATTCCAATGGTATCTAAGTAGATAGTTAAAGCATTGATTGAGGGAATTCCCTCAATTAAGGGTTAAAGTTATTTGGACTTTTTCAAGGTAAGTGTTTAGTTAGTTAATCCTTCTTGAAAATAATTTGAGAGTAACGGACAAAATGCAAAGTTTTAAACATTCTTTGCGCGAAGACGTAACTGAATGGTACGGCTTTGTTAAGTGAACTTCAAGATGCCGAAAGTTAAAAATAGTTTAGTTCAAGTATGGATAAAAAATTTATCCGAGTTACGTCTGGATGATGAAAAAGTGTTTTGCATAGCCTGTGGAAAAATAGTAAGTACCATTACATATTTTTAATTGATTTCGGAAATTAAACCCTTATTAATTGATGCAGGTTATTGAATTCACCGTTTTATCAGTTTTTAAACGCAATTAGATACTTATTTTTAAAATTAATTTTTCCTTAGATCATGTGCGAAAGGAAATCTCAAGTTACACAGCACATTGAAACCTCTCTTCATAAAAGAAAATTAGAAACATTTAAGAAAACAAAAGTTTGTCAGACACCTTTGCGCCAGTCGTTGTTTCAAGAAACGGCCAAAAGAAATGCACAAGAGGAATTTAATTTCGAATTGTGTAGTGCACTTGTTAAAGCCAATATTCCATTAAAGAAATTGCAAAATCCTAGTTTTAGGTCATTTTTTAGAAAAAATTAGTAAAAAGCAAGTGCCAGATGAAAGCACGCTTCGAAAAAGGTATATTAATGATTTATATCTTGAAACTATGGGGCATATAAAGAAAATTACAAAAAATAAATATCTTTATTTCATAGTAGATGAAACTACAGATTGTTGCGGGCGATATGTTGCAAATTTAAGGATTGGTTATTTAAGTGAGGCGCAGTCTAGTATATCATATTTAATCGCTTCCAAAGTTCTTGAGAAAACCAATCATGCAATAATAGTTCGCTTTATAAACTAAGCTTTCATGCAATTTTTTATTCCTGATATTGTTGCCACAGATAAAATAGTCTTAATGCTGTCTGATGCAGCACCGTATATGGTAAAAGCTGGACAGCAATTAAAATTATTTTATGAAAATTTAATACATGTAACATGTCTCGCACATGGTATTAATAGAGTAGCAGAAACAATTCGTAATCAATTTCCATTAGTAAATAGTTTAATAAGTAGTATAAAGAAAGTGTTTTTAAAAGCTCCGTTACGAATTCAATTGTACAAAGAAAAGTTACCTAATATTCCTCTACCACCAGGGCCTGTGATTACGCGTTGGGGTACTTGGTTAAATGAAGCTCTTTTTTATGCAGATCATTTGGAAAAAATAAAGGAGTTAGTTTTAGAAATTTCTGATAATTCAAGTACTTACGTTCAAAAAGCTCAATCCATTTTAAAGAAAACACAATTGCGCAATGAGCTGGCATTTATAAAAGCAAATTACTATTTTGTAAGTTCAACCATTGCTAAATTAGAAACGGAAGCATTGTCATTAAATGAATCTATGCAAATAATTAATAAATTTCAACAGCTGATTTCTGCTGTTTCAGGAAATATTGGTAAAACTGTTTCTAATAAATTAAACGAGATTTTACAAAAAAACAGTGGACATCAGTTGTTAAAAGTTAATAAAGTTCTGAAACTTGAGGAAAATTCAGATGATCTTGTTATAATTTTAGATTTGGCCATATTAGCCGCATTAAAATATGCACCCATA
Source organism: Vesta saturnalis (assembly GCA_036346205.1). Taxonomy (NCBI): domain Eukaryota; kingdom Metazoa; phylum Arthropoda; class Insecta; order Coleoptera; family Lampyridae; genus Vesta; species Vesta saturnalis. The sequence continues at coordinate 3,331,332 of JARFJB010002165.1, read as the reverse complement.
ACTTCTGTGGATGTAGAAAGAAGTTTTTCTTTGTACAAAAACATACTATCGGACAGACGCCAAAATTTTCTGCCCGAAAACTTGGAAAAATATTTAGTTATAAATTGTTTTGCAAATAGTAATGAGAGGGTGTAATCTTTATAAATCTATAGCGTATAAGTAAATATGTAATTTTTAAATAACACATAATTTTAAAATAATGTTAAAATAATAATTGCTTTGTAAGTAGTAATGACAGGGTGCAGTTTTTATAAATGTATAGTGTACAAGTAAATATGTAGTTTTTAAACAACACATAATTTTGAATGTTAAAATAATAAGTGCAATTTATCTTTTTCCTATTAAAAAATTACAAGCATATATACTTTTTTTATATATTAATGTTATAATTTGGAATTAACACAGGTAAATAGAAGATTCAATATTTATGCATATTTTGCATATTTTGAATTAATAATGCATTTTTGATGCATATTTTAAGGTTTTTAAGTGCATATATGTATGCACATATTTCGGCATTTTATAGTGCATAAAATCCGCTCTCTAATTATGAAGCTCAATTGCGTTTCATAAAATCAACTTTATGAAACGGAAATTCTATTATTATTGTGATATGGAAACTAAGCTATTTGTTGATGTGGATATAAAATGTAGTACCATAACCTGTTCTTATCAAAAAATATACTCATGTATATCACCATTTAATTGTAAATGAAAATATTGTGGCAATAGATTATTCATAATATAGTATATAAATATCATGCATTCTTGTTCAATTTTTTCGGCTATCGAAATCCATTTCAAACTTTGCAGCATTTCTTTAATTGTCCTGTATTTACTACATTTCAGTATTGTACGTATACTTTTGTTTTGAAGTTTTTACAAAAGTTCTTTTTGTCACTCATTTAAATAATGCAATATAGAACAACAGTACTGAATGCATGAACGTATAATCGTGTTGTATCTAATTATTCTAGCATTAATTAAATACAATTAGAGATACGTCTTAGATATCCTCCTCTTTTATTTAATTTACTATTTAATTGTTTAAAGTGAACAGCGAAAGTTAAATGTTCATCTAAAGTTATTCCAAGATAGGTAATCCTATTTACCCATTAAACAAATTCGTTACTTAAAGAGATATTAAACTGATTTATTTTATTTCGTTCGTGTGCGTGTGCGTGTGCATGTTCCTGTGTAGTGATATTGCACAGTCAACAGCGCTGGTTTACCATTCATTCATCATGCGAATCTTATTAATTTAAATTTGCTAACATTTTACAATTGTAATGCAAATTATGTTACCATTGGAACTTTATTCCAATTACAACTTACTGAGCTTCTTTTTATTTATTTAATAAATTTAGGTTGTGTGCAGTGTTCCAATATAACAAATTTTAATACTTGGTATTTAAATCGACATAAAACAGACTAACTCACACGTAAAACGGTATGAAAATTGAATTTGGGGATTGATATCCAAATTTTAATTTTAAGTTTTCTGAAATTTTTAAAGCAAAATGTGGAAATTGGAGAAAATGGTTCTAGTGACTTGTTTCATGAGGTGTCTTATCACACTCCTCTGTTAATTAACTCACCGTTACGTGATTCGTGAGGTTAAAGCACATTTGATAAAATTAGTTTCTTGCTGTACCATGTTAGTTCTTCCAAGTGTACTCCGAGGTCAAATCTTTCAACCACCTCTAATCGACTATCAGGTTCATATGTGCTTATGGCACCTATAAGATAAAGCATTATTTCTTTAAGAACGATACGATTACATCCGGAAGTGTTCAGACTACACATTTTCTGTTTTGTCTAACAAGAGAACCCGTTACCCTCTTAATTTATCCTTTCATATTGCCTGCAGTATCTCTAAGTCGTTGAACTAGTGCATCGCGTGTGTCGACTTTTTACACTTTATCTTTGAACAAACCCTATAAGCAATATTATAATGGAGTGAGGTAGGGAGATCATTAAGGTCAACTAGCGAGAAACTTTTCATTTAAATGATTAGCGAGAGTGCAGGAGCTTCGTCGTACTGATAATACATTTGCATTCTAATGTTTGGTGGAACGTTCTCTAGTAGTTCTTGATTTTTAAGAGTAAAAGGACCTATTATGTCACCAACGACCATACGACACCACACGTTTACCGCAATTGCGTTTTGTAAATTGTTAAAGTAGTTGCATGGGATTGTCATCCCACCATACATGGAGGTTGCGACTAGTATTAACGCCGCCATTAGAGTATATTGGTTCATCGGTAAAGAGTACGTACGATCTGACACGATGCTTGTTATTTACCTACCCACAAAATTGTATACGCCTGGGATGATCTTTCCGTTGAAGATGTACACGGTTCAGACGATACAAATATAAACATTGAGTTGTGCAACCATAATGTCAAAGAAAAGAAATTTTGATTTTTCTGTCAAGGAAGATCGTATTACAGCATTGGAGTGGTTGGAAAAAGACGACGTGATTACCTTTCAAATTATATGTTGGAGGAGTCAGAAGCAGAGGATAATTGGTAGATGAACCTGAACTAGAATTTATGCAGGTAATTTTGTATTCGAGTAACCTTATGTTGTAAATGTCTAATGTAATCGCTGCTTTTCATAGAAATACATTTCTATGTGAACATGTATCGCTAAAATACGGTATGAAATATTTACGTTTCATCCAGGCCTCTTCGGATGCCGATCGTAGAAAGGAAGATGATTCAGAAATAGATTCTGTACACCTTTCCGAGAGTAATACTTCCTGGATTAAGCATCCTTCAGAAACAACCCAAACACTAACTCACAATTTAATACCAAGGAATTCTGGCCTAACCACAATTTCTCATAATGCGTCCACTATCAGTCACTTCTTCAAATTATGGATAGATGATGAAATTTTTTAAATAGTTGTTATATGTACCAACCAAAAGGCTGTACAACATGTTGAAGACTGGAATGGGACACAAACGAACAAAAAACCTGGAACCCTACGTATTCGATTGAGATATGCGAAGCCCTGGGTCTCACAAAGTCTACTCGTACGCGTAAACACCCATTTTCTGGCATTGTGGTACATACAACTATTGACTTTCTTTATGAAATAATTGTTCATTTCAAATAAATTCGGTTTGAAAACAGAGTGTTAGTTATGTGGGTCGTTTTCACTCGTATAAAGCGATGTCTTGTCATTAATATACTGTGGGGTACCTTGGGTACCTTTCAACATTTAAACTGCATTATAAAGTTGTTGCAACACTATATTCGGTATTAAATTTGATTACCTTTGTGCAGCGGTCCTTTTTTAGTTCGATCAGTTATTGTGTCGTAAGTTGTAGGTCAATCAACCAATTGCCGTAAATAAACTTTGTTGACAAATAGGACAAAGGTGCTGTAACTCTATACGTGCAACTGCTCACAAACCATACATAGACATTGGCGCTATGAGGATGTGGAGCGGATACAGGAGGTTTCTGCTTGCATAGTAGTTTAGTTGTAGTTACTAAAATAGTCAAGATACCAATAATATTTTACATTATTAGCATGGTAAATAGGTTTTTACTGGCGAGAGGAGAAGTTAATTGGCGAGCCATTAGGTGAACCTGTAATCTCCTAGAGTCAGTAAAAACTGTTACCTTGTAACATAGTTTCCTTGTCATTCTTAAACTGTATAACAAATCTGAAGTTAGAATAGAAACTTATTTCTAATGACATTTCCAAATATCTTGTTACAAATTGCCAAATTATGATGACAATTACACAAGCTATTACTGACAGTTTACTTGTAAATTTTTTGCAAATTAGTTACTTGTAAAAGTGATTTTAAATAGCCTAAGTCTAGTTAGGTTAATGTATGTTTACTATTAAGTATCAAATAAGTACATTTAAATACACTTCCTTTCATTCACTATTCATCAGCTACTGAGCTGTATTTTAATCGCTCAAGTTTTTTCGGTAGGAATATCAAGATAGAAATTTTTTAAGCAATTTATTTATTTACAATAATTACTGATGGATAAATATATAAATAAATATACGCGTATGTATATACATATATATATATATATATATATATATATATATATATACATACATATATTCCTAATATTCAGTTCTATACAATTTACCATATTTTGGCAAGACCACCAATGCCATAACCAAGTCCGGAATATCCAAGACCGGCTGGGTAACCAATCACTGGAGCAGCATGAGCGTATGTGATAGAAGGGAGCGCCTTAAGTGCTGGCGCAACAGGGTAGTCAATCACTGGAGCAGCATGAGCGTACGTAATAGAAGGAAGCGCGTTAAGTGCTGGCGCAACAGGGTAATCAATGACTGGAGCAGCATGAGCGTATGCAATAGAAGGGAGCGCTTTAAGAACTGGTGCAGCAGCGTTTGAAATTGCAGCAACGGCATCAACGACAGGTGCTGCGTAGGAGATTGCTGATGCGGCATGAATTGCGGGTGCTGCATAAGATAATGCAGGAGCTGAATGGACTACTGGAGCAGCAATTGCAGCATTTGCAACTGGGGATACCACTTTAATGGGAACAGATTGGGAAATCTGGAAATAGTTTACTATGAAATACTGTAGGTATAATGTATTTGACTTACCTTTACAGTGTTTTGGTATGATGTTGCAACAGGGGCGGCATGAGGAAATCTAGTGGCTATTGCAGCAGGTCCGTCAGGAGCACTGTAAGCGGCAGTGGCAACTGAAGCATGGTAAGCAGCGTTGGCTAATGGAGAAGCAATGGTGGCTGGAGCTGCATAAGTAGCGTGAGCAATTGGCACTGAGTGTGCACCATATGTAGGAAGTCCTAAGTGTCCTGCGTTAACGCAAGCACCGAAGAGAAAAGCAAATATTACCTGCAATGATAAACGTTTTAGTAAAAATAAAACACTAAAATATTAATAACTTACGTATTTGTACATGATTCTTAACTTATGAGTGCAAGTGAACTAATGTTGATGTCTGCAACAAATTTGTTTTTATATTGCATGAGAAGGAATGGAATTGGGAATATTCAGTTACAGAAACTTGTTCTGAGTCAAGTTTTGAGTGTGGTTCGATCTTCATTTCAATGTGTTAATTATGAAGCTGTTGCCAAATCACAATTACAAGTTATTTAAATGAATGTCGATGTAATGCTCTGGTTATCATATATTAAAACTATTTTGTTCGACAAGTATATTGCGTGTGTGGTTTTGACCTAAACCTAAGCAGTTAATTCTTCAACATGTGAATCTATAATAAGTTGCTTATATCAAAAACATATTCAGCCAGTAAGTCATTTTAAAATGCAATATTTAATATAAATTGTGCTCACTACGGTAACGTAACACTATGTATCATCGCACTCGTGCTGTAATATTTAAAAAACGCATGTGCGTGCGATAATATTTTAATTCTCTCACATCATTTACAACAAATATCAAGAAAAATTTTGTATTGGTTATAAACGTTGAGAATACGATTTTTGTAATAATAAAAATTAATTCTGTATTCGAATCTCTTGGGAATGCAATCCCAGAGTCATATAGAAAGCTATTAGCAGAATTGCTAAATCCTTAGCTATCGAATGCGATTCAGCTGTTGCTTAGAATTAGTACTCCTTACATTGCAATGTGCCAAAGGAAACATAGTCCTATTAAAAGAAAATTGGTAATGGATGAAACGTTGCACGCAGTGCGGGGGATATACTTTAATCGCACTTATGTAATACACACTGGCCGTTGGGCCTTGTTGCGCAACTTTTACATGCGTACGATAATAATGTGTGTATCCTTCTTATTGCTTAAAAAATGTTTTGAATTTTCTCTTTATAGTATATACATTATGAAACTCAATTGCGTTTCATAAAATCAACTTTATGAAACGGAAATTCTATTATAATTGTGATATGTAAACTAAGCTATTTGTTGATGTGGATATAAAATGTAGTACCATAACTTGTTCTTATCAAAATCGTTTCATTGTGATTAATAAAACAGAGCAATGCCCAATTGTAACTACATTGGTAATAAATGAAATTTTGTACGATATGCGTGAGGTAATTTGGGCTCGTTGTGCAACATTTACATGCGTGCGATAATAATGCTTTCTTATATGCCACTTATGGATTAAACAATTTTAAGAAACGGAAATTCTTTTTTTTATGATAGTATGCAAATCAACTAGGTAAGTAATTTGTTGGTGTGGATATCAAATTTGGCATATCCGGTTCTCATCAGAAATATATAACGAAATGTAAATAATTTTGCAACGTAAATGTTTCATAAAATAGGAGATAAAATGTAATACTGACTTTGAATTTTCAAAAGTGGTACAAGTACGAGGATCATTAGACGAGACCGGAGATTCGAAATAAACAACCTTACTTATCACAAGTGTTTTATTTAGATTTTTCAATTGCTTTACACAAATGATGCTAAAGTGATTATACCTGTTTTGTTTTTCTTTCACTCTAAGTGTCATCCTCAGTTCCACTACAATGGCCAGAGGTTGCAGCTTAAATTTTTTAGTATTGCCAAATTACAATTATTGCAAATTTTATTCAGTCGCAAACACATTAAAACCACTCTTTTATTTAAACTGCATTATAAAGTTGTTGCAACACTATGTTCAGTATTAAATTTGTTTGCCGTGTGTACAGCGGTCCCTGTTTTAATTCGATCAGTTATTGTGTCGTATGTTGGGGATAAATAATTTAACTTTTTTGATAATTAGTAGAAACGTGGTACAACTTCATATATGCAACTGCTCTCAAATAATAGACGTTGGCGCTATGAGGATATGGATATAGGTTTCTGCTTGCATAGTGGTATAGTTGTAGTTACTATTTTAGTCAAGATTCCAATATTATTTTACATTATTAACATGGTAAATATGTTTTCACTGGCGAGAGGAGAAGTTAATTGGCGAGCATTAGGCGAACCTGTAATCTCCTGGAGTCAGTAAAAAACTGTTACCTTGCATACAATGTAATATATTTTAAACTATATCACAAATATATAGTTATGATAAAAAGTGACACATACACATGCTATTAATGACAGTTTACTTGTAATTTTTTTTAAAAGTTAGTAACTTGCAAGAGATTTTACATAGCTTAAGTCTAGTTAAGTTAATGCGTGTTTACTATTGAGTAACAAATAAAAATATTTAAATACACTTCTTTTCATTCACCCATTCATCACTTACTAAGCTGTATCTTAATCACTCAAATTTTAACACTAGGTATATCATAAGATAGACATTTTTTTTTTTTTACGCAGTTTACTTAGTTACAATTACTGATGGATAAATAGACAAACAAATATACGTATATATATATATATATATATATATATATATATATATATATATATATATATATATATATATATATATATATATATATATATATATATATATCACACCGTGTCCAAGATAAGGATGCCCACTATGAGGATCTCGGAAACGGTAAGAGATGGAAGGTCGGTTAAATAGAACAAAAGTTACGTATTTGAGAGGATGTATTTATGGTCTTTGTATAACTCGAATATCTCTTTTAGTTTTTGAGATATTTGAAAAAAATTGAATTTTCTGATTTTCGTTTTTATGTTCTTCTGACCTTATTTGAAGAGCTATCAAGAAAAGAAGAGCAGATTTTCATTGCCACTTTTCTAGCTCTACTTAACGCTATTATTCAATTTTTGATACAACGTTTCGTTTGTTAGCAACCATCATCAACTGTATTTTTTTAAATACACGAAAAAATTATTTTTGCCATATTTAAATTCTCTCCTTGATTCTGAATTCAATGATATATCACACTTTATATTTTTGATACGTTTCGTATGAAAAAAATCATATTCAATGTAAAACATCGAAAACGTACAGTTAAAACTAATGCTAGAAACATTAGAAAACCATAAAATTATTATAAAATTACGTTTTGTAATTTTAAATGATAGACAAATAAAAAACAAATTTATTTTAAAGGTTAACAAACTCACAAAATATGTTCAAAAAGATTCCCGTTGTTCTCTAAACATAAATAGCATCTTCTAACTGTAGCATCTAAAATATTCTTCAGCATTTGAGGAGTAATACTAGCAAACGCTTCGATAACTAATCTTTGTAAAATTTCTTCGTTTTCAATATCGTTTTCATAAATGTAATTTTTAATGTATCCCCAAAGAAAAAAAGTCAAAGGTGTTATATCTGGAGAACGGGGTGGCTACAGTACATTTTCATGAGTGCAAATACATCTTTCTGGAAATCTAACTGACAGGTATTCTCTGACAACTCTGGAATTATGTGCTGGTGCACCGGCTTGCATAAACCAACAACCTTCAACTTCTTGGAAAGGCAAATCATTCAAAGCTATCTCTAATTCATTTTGGAGTAAAATTTGGTAATGTTCAGAATTTAAGGACTCGTGGTAAATGAAAGGACCTATAATTCGAGTACCGAATATAGCAGCCCACATATTAAATCCTAAACGGTGTTGGTGTTTGGCCGTTTTGTACAGACGTGGATTTACTATTGCCCAATAATGAGCATTTCTACGATTAAAAATTCCATTATTATTAACCATACTTTCATCGGACCATATTATTTTATTCGCAAAATATTCTACGTCTTTCTGGGTCACCTGGTCGAAGTCCTTGGCAAATTCTAAATTTATATGGATGTACTTTCTCCTTCTTCAGAACATAATGAGCTGTAGAATGGGCTATGCCAGTTGCCTCTTTAATTTTCCGAGTAGAAACCTCTGGATTTTCCGTTACAGCTAATAAAACAGTATTGACTTTTGCTTCATTGCAAGGTTTTTTTCGAGATTTTACAGGTTTTTTGAACGCACCATATTCTTTTAGATTAACTGCTAATATGCGAATAGTGAGGTTCACGCCTTTCTGGATATTTGTTTAAATACATTATTTCGTCTTCAGAACAATTACGTTGACACAAAATGTAACACGTCAGTATATCGAATTTTTCATTATTTGAAAAATGTACTCCTACCATATTGTTTTTAGGTAAACACAAAATGTAATTAACTCAAAGACCACCAAACAAACGTAATACGGACAACAATCAATTATGACAGGTAGGTAAACAAAATGCAAAGTCAACTTACTTTTATCAAATGCATCAGTACGACGGAAGATGTATTTTAACTGTTTAATTAATAGTATTTTCACTAAATACATACTTGTGAATTATTTTATTCGCAACAGGCATTAATTAGAAAATGAGAAAACGTTATTTTATAATAATTTTACAGTTTTCTAATGTTTCGAGTATTAGTTTTAACTGTACGTTGTCGATGTTTTACATTGAATATAAATTTTCTCATCCGAAACGTATCAAAAATATAAAGTGTGATATATCGTTGAATTCAGAATCAAGGAGAGAATTTAAATATGGCAGAAATAATTTTTTCTTGTATTTAAAAAAATAAAGTTGATGATGGTTGCTAACAAACGAAACGTTGTTTCAAAAATTAAATAACAGCATTAAGTAGAGCTAGAAAAGTGGCAATGAAAATGTGCTCTTCTTTTCTTGGTAGCTTTTCAAATAAGGTCAGAAAAAATAAAATCGAAAATCAGAAAATTCAATTTTTTTCAAATATCTCAAAAACTAAAAGAGATATTCGAGTTCTACAAAGTCCATTAATACATCCTCTCAAATGTGTAACTTTTGTTCTATTTAACCGACCTTCCATCTCTTACCGTTTCCGAGATCCCCATAGTGGGCATCCTTATCTTAGACACGGTGTACACATACCTGTTCTATATTCAGCTCTATACAATTTACCATACACTGGAAAGACCACCAATACCATAACCAACTCCAGAATATCTAAAACCGTCTGGGTAACCAATCTTTGGAGCAGCATGAGCGTGTGTACTACTGGACCAGAAATTGTAAAAAGTTTATTATGAAATACTGTAGGTATAATCTCTTTGACTTACTTATACAGTGTTTTGGTATAATGTGGAAACAGGCGCGGCATGAGGAAATCTAGTGGCTATTGCAGCAGGTCCGACGGGAGTACTATAAGCGGCAGTGGCAACTGAAACGTGGTAAGCAGCATGGGCTAATGGGGTAGCAATGGCGGCTGGAGCTGCATAAGTGGCGTGAGCAATTGGCGATGAGTATGCACCACTTGTAGGAAGTCCTAAGTGTCGTGCCTAATTTTACTTTTCCACATTGCCGACAGTTTGGACATGTCAAACGTATAAAATGAATGTTATGCAGGCCTTTTTCTGTGACTACTTTGATCATGTTAAAACTGCGGAAAGAAAATGATAAAGACAAAGCGAAAAAATCTCGCTGTGCTTACTTTGGGTCCTCAAGACGGGGACCACACCAATTTGATAAAAAAAAAGGAAAGACAGAATAAAAAAGCCTTAAACTAAAAAAATCAGGTAAAAACAAAGCTAAGCCTGAAAATAAAACATTGGATAAGAAAATTCTCGAACTTCCTACTTAGTTGAGTGCTAAGTGCTTCAGATATTTTAAGTAAAACATTCAATAATCCAGGAATTTTTAGTATCCTCTGTTATAGTTGTGCTATAAATATAAACCAGTTACGGATCGATGTGAAATGTAACTCATATATAAGAGTCCACCATCTTAAATGTACTAATGAACAGTTTAAAGAAAATATCTGTTGTACAAGAACACACAGCTTTCAAACACAGAAACCATAAAAGTAGTTGTATGTTTACTATCAATATTCGCATGTTCGTATTTGTTTACAATAAAATTATTAGTGTTTAATGTTACTAGTTTCTTTCTAAGACATCCTGTACAAAGCATTAATGGGTTTTAAATATAAATCACAATAGTGGCCAAATGGAATAAAGACAATAACTGTATGAATAGATATAAAACAGACACTGTTTTTAAAATTTCATTATATTACTTATAATGACAATTGTTACTACAACACTGTGTCATCAAATTGAGCATTTAAGCGAAAATTATTTACAGTGCATATGTTTTTATACAATATTAAACAAGTTATTGAGAAAATGAGGAAGGGGGGCGGGGCAAGAATGTATCAAATAAAAGCGGTGAATTTTATACATCTAGTTGTTTCTCATACTAATTTCTAAAGTTTCACAATTTCAGAGTTACTATTAAAATTATGGTTTTCTGCAATTAAAAAGATCTAAAATGTTCAGATATTCTAAGTTTAAAATATTTTCCTGTTTGACCGATATAACATTTATTGAAATCATCACAATTCAACCTATAAACTCCTTTTCTTAATTCGTTTTCTACTACTATTACGGTTAAGATGCATGGTGCAGCAAGTATGACTAAGTTAGTATCATTCAGCTGGTTTTTTGTCTTTTGAACGTTTCAAATATCTACTAATGCAATTAATGAAGTATCTTGTATAATAGTTATGTATCAAGGGCATAATGAGGTTTTTATGGTTCGAGGAGCTATTCTCTAACCGTAGTACTATAAAAACCTGTTATGTCCGCAATGCATACAAAATTTTATGCAAGATTAATATATTAAGCATTTGAAATTAATCATAACGTTAATTGTTTAAAAAAAAAATACATTTCTCATTTATGTTGGTAGGTATCAGTGAGTTACCATGAACACGAATATAAAAACGGGCATGACAAATTGATCATTTATTTGACGTTTTGGTTTAGTTAGTTTTAAACGCAATAACGGAGATATCTCCAGAAATAGGATGAATATAATTGGAAAATTGCACCACCTAACATAAACATGTCTAATTGTAATAATTTCATTGTAAACATTTTTAAATGATCTCATGGTTTTGTTTTCAATTTTTAACGTTTCATTATAGTCCACTGGGTTGTACTGACGTACATGCGCTAAAAAATGACGGTTACATCGAATAAATTTGGTTATAATTATCATGTTATAGTGTAATCCTGAATAAATGTATTAATTCGTATCACTTTTTTTGGTTTCTTTTAATTATCATTCAAAAATTATAATTGTCACTGTTATCGGATACATTAGCCCTGCATTGCACGAGCAATGAGCAAGTCATTTTTTTATTACGACCATGACTTGCAAAACAATTTAATTATAACTTTGACCGTAAATGAATGTATTCTTAAGTATCATCGTGGCGAGTAGCGGGGAGGTGGGCAAAATTTTAATTTAGATCCATTTGCAGTTTGTCATAAAACGGTTACATTGTAGATACGATTATGGAATACTCTGGAACAAATAACAGACTTTTGTGCAGAAACAGATAGCATCTTCACAGCTGATAAGCAAAAACAAAAATTTGGCAAGTTGTAGGCACAGAAACCTAAACAAACTACAGTACCATTAGAGCACGAAAAATTAGTGCACAATATATCAAACATGAAAATGGATGAAACAACTGTAAAGGTACTGGCGAAAGTACTCAATTACGCCATTGCACCACCAAGAATCTCAACGGAAGAAATTATATGCAACAAGTAATCAACGATATCAAGCATGGACAAAGACCATTCCCCAAGAAGTGACACGGGTATTGAGAAAGGCTCAACCACACAAGAAGGATTTGGCGAAGGAGGAATTTCAGGAACTGAAAGAATTAAAACAAAATAAAGCGATTGCAATACTACCAGCGAACCAAGGGAATGCTAATAGAGGACTACAACAATAACTTGCTTCAAGACACAACATACAAACCAATTATAACGGATCCAATAACTTACTTCAAAAAAACAGCGATGGGGATAATAAAAAGGAGCGACATCGACCAGGAGACTCAATTAAAATTAATACCAGGAGAAGGCGTCAAAAACTCCGTAGTCTTATCCCAAAAATCCACAAACCGAAGGTACCATTAAGACCAATAGTGAGCGCAATAGGATCACCATTACAACAATTGTCAAAGTACCTAGCCAATAAGCTGCAGCCGTACTCAGAAAAATCAGAGTCATGCGTGAAAAACTCAAACCATTTTGTGAACTTAATAACGAAAAAATCGAAGGAGACTACTTACTAGTAAGTTTTGATGTAGTGTCACAATTCACAAATGTACTAATGAACGATACTATGGATTTAATAAAAACAAAATACCAGCTAACAGAAGACATCATGGACTTTACTGAATATTTCGTCAAGAACATGTATTTTATATATTTTGTATATAAGAATCCTAGAAGTATAAATAGATTGAGGGAGTACCTATGGGTTCCCCATTATCGCCGATATTAGCGAATCTTTTTATGATAAACCTGGAAACTAGTGCATTGAATACAGCTAACCACAAGCCCAAATTGTGGCCAAGATATGTGGATGTCACATTTATAATTTTGACAAATGGTCGAGAAAAAACTAAATAACTTTTTAAAACTTCCGAACGAAATGCACACTAAAATTAAATTTACAATGGAAGTAGAAGAAGGCGGAAAAACTCTCATTTTAGGTGTACTTGTATATAAGAAGACTAACAGCCTAGGAGATACAGTACACAGAAAAACAACACACACTAAAGGATATTTAAATGCCGAGTCTCACCATCATCTGATACAACCGCAGGTAGTGGAATAAACTTTGGTCACAAGGTCTAAACGCTTTACAGACGAGAAAAACCGGATGGAGGAAACGAACACAACACCACTCCTTCAAAATGGATATGGAAACAAGGGCATTCAAAAAACAGCGAAGGGCGAAAAAGAGAACAAACAACCAAAATATTACTACCATACGTAAATGGAATAACGGAAGCGATTAGGAAAATACTAAGAAAATATAAAAAAAATAAAATATTTAAAACTGACAAGAAAATTGGCATGACTCTCCAACCCAAAAACCAAAGTATTTGGAAAATTCCATGTGGAGGTTGTCTACATAGGCCAGACTAACAGACGTATCAACGCAAGAGTAGAGAAAGAGTAGACTAGCAGTAAAGAAAACACACTAGAGACGGAATCAATACTGAGGAAATGAAAGGAATAGTTGGCGAAGAATACTTAAAAGGGATAACACGAGTAGACATAGAAATAGAAAAGCACAATAGCAATCTGAATACACGAGATGACGCCCAAAGTCTACCGAGTACATGGAGATTGTCGTTAACCAGAGTGAAGGAACAACAAGCAGCAATAAAACCTAAAAACACAATAGTGAAACAGTCAAAACAAGAAAGGAAAAGGAAGATAACGAACGCGGAGAAAGTGAAGATGGAGAAAGTGACCCTATAAATAAGCAGAATACAACCGTGGGCGTCAGTTCAATCCGAATAACGAGGAGTAGAGCTAAGTTATTACTGACCTGAGAGTGACAAATATGATTTTGTAGAAATGTCGTCGAAATAATTTAGGTACTTCTAAGAACCTCATCAACACACGAGATGGAGGACCCGGATGTCATGGAAATGAAACACCCCCCCCCCCACACACACATCTGTATGTGTGTGTGTGTGTGTCCGGAAATTCATGACACTTTAAAGATGGTGGCCAAAAAATGGTTTTGAAATTTCTTACTATCGATACAAGAATTTTCCTTACGGAATCGGTCGACAAAATTACTTGCTAGGGGTGGAGCTACGGCGTACATGCAAAACTTTGTTTGCATTATTTTTGATTTCCCCAATTTTGTTATCAATTTTTCCAATGGTTTTAACTTCTTCAGTTCAATGTTAAAGAATTCTGCCAAATTAACCGTTTTCGAGAAAAATCGGATGGAAAATGGTTACACAACTGTCACCCTGAAGTTGCAATGCCTAATTTACTCCATTGGGTTAATTTATTCTTTTAAATAACAAATTACTGGAAATGGTATAGTCCGATATTTAAAAGGTGTAGGGGTAAAAAACATTATAATGCATAGGTGGTGACTATTGCGTTTTACTATAATCTGAAGACATTTATGCCAGATTGTACTTTCCTCCATTGAGTTTATTTGACCAATGTCTAATTTCTCTGTTAAAACCACTGATAGATTCGTGTGTCGTTTTGAGCCAGCTAAATGAAGTGATCTACAAAATCCCTTGGTAACCTTTTCACTGTATGAATATTGTTTTGAGTTATCTTGGTCTTAAGACATTGATTATTTGGTACCTGGAGCCATCTTTATTGGCACGCGATTATTCATTCTCAAAACATCATGTTAGTCATTGTAGTTCTTGACTCTGATTCAACAGGACTTGTGCTGGTGTAGTATCCGTGAAAAATGAATTATTCCAAACGAAACGTCAATAATATGTCTTTTGAGTAATCGCAACTTTAAAGCCATCAGTAAACTTTGGTCCAACCCCGTATCCAATTTTTGTAGGCCTGTTGGTATTAATGTAGTGTTTAATGATTCTGGGAAAGATACTAGCCAGCTCTTTTCCATATACCATGAAACAGATTTGTTTTTGATTTGAATGGAGTACCAGTGGGATTTATTCCCACAAACGTCCGATTTAAACGTACTTCAGCTATTGTCTGAAAGAAACGTTCCCCCTACACTATCACGAGTTCTACAGCTCTATTTGACCTCTATGCTTTCGAGAGAACTATCTTCATCAAGAAAGTCAGCAAATGTTTAACATATTGTCAAAAAGGGTAGCAATAACGATCGCTCTAACTATCAACCAATTGCCATCGCTTTAATTTGTCTTATATCATGGAAAATGCTATCAATCTGCAACAACTTTCTTTCATTGTATCTAACAAATTCAACAATATGGTTTTATGCAGAGTCTGTTTGGAATAATAAGTTAGAAAGATCCGAAGAAACAGTTGTAATTGCTTTAGATATTTCAATGTGGTTTGTTGCCAATCTAACCTTGTTTCGGTTTCGTCTTTTCAAACGAAACCGACATTAATCGGGGGTGCCACATGGATCAGTTGTAGCTCCTATACTTTTTCCGCTATACATACATAATTTCACTTTATCAACTTCTAGGACGATCTGTCCGTTGGTAGATAACTGGTGTCTGCAAATCCACTTCTGTCTCATATCAGAATATTAAAGCTGGGGTGTTCATTTCATTCAACCGAAACATCCAACGTATTGAATGAGAAAGTAATAATGTAGTTAAACCAGATGCTAATAAAGTCAGTGTTGCCTTGTGTCGCCCAAAAAGATCCACTAGTTTCTGTTATAAGTTTAAATGGCTCTGACTCTATGGTTCTTTTAGAAATATCTGTATATTGAATTGTATGAGCTTTGTCAACTGTTAAGGCATATGCTCTTAAAAACAACTTTTTGTACAAATCAATCCCCCGGCAAGTTCAGGTATGTAAGGTCAAATTCGACTTGACCTGGGGTAAATTTCTCACCTTTGGGTTGGTGCTCACTAATACGCGCTCAAGGTCAAATTCGATCTGACCTAGGCAATGTTCTCATGTTTGTCTTGGTGCTCACTAATACGCTTTCTATGTTGTTCACCGCATTCCAAGAAGGGTCTACAGTCTCAATTCTTTCAGTGTACTATCGGTGTTACAATTACTACTGTACTGCTGAGTTACATTCTTTGATACCATTTCAGGTCACCTTTGCTAGGAGTGATATGAAAAATTTAAAGCAGCCGTTTAAAAGCGCCCCTTAACAGTCCAACATTTTCCCAAGCATCTTCCTAAATATTGATTGCTTAAGCTCGTTAGCCTAAATATAGCATGTTCTGGATCAGAATTATAAGAAAATGGAGTTTACACAATATTAGACTTACAAGTATATCTGCAATTACAAATTAACGAATCTTGTAAAGAACTCTTGACAATAAATACCCTTAAGTGATTTTCTCGTTATAACTTCTGAGTCAGGAATCTGTTGTTAATGTAAATGTTTTTTAAATGATGTAATTTATGAGTTTACACCCTTGTACCTCAATAGCATAATAGGTACTCTGAATAAACACTAAACAACTGTACTTACATGTGTATTTAATAAAGCACAATAACACTAACGGATTTGATTGCTTAAAACGTGCTTTTCATAAAAGGATGCTTCTTACTTACTTTTCTGGCGCTCAAAATAATTATATTACTTGACCGTAAAATGCACTGTAGTATGAGAATAACATTTCCAATTCATAAGATAAACATACGATAAAGGTAATTTCCGTTTATCAATAACGTACTAATAAACGAAATGTAGACCATATGTGCAAGATAATTTTCATATCTTCCACATACTAATAATAGAAAAACTACAAACGCAGGCAAAATAATAGCAAACGGTAATGATACAAAGGTGTCCCCATTTTTAATCCGTCAAAATAAAATTGCATATCGTCCACGCCATTTTATTTAACTTCATGATATCACCACCTTTTCTTTGCAAATACGAAATTCATTAAAATTTCAACTTTTTCGTAACACAAGCGCTTTCCTTAATGTAGAGGCGTACCCTTGTACCCATATGCAAGGGAAACTTAACTTAAGAAAGGTAACGTACTGAACTGGACGGCAGAACAAACGGAAGGAACTGAATTAAGCTGTTCTGTTCGCATTTGCGCACAAAATAACAAAAATAGATGTTACTGGATATGCACAGGGATTCGAAATTATGTTGACTAAAGTGAAAATGTCGAAATACATTCCAAAATTAAAAAAAATACCAACGTAAATGGTAAATATATTTACCAGTAATAAAACAAACTCAAAACTTAAATTAAGGTAACGATAGACAAGAATTGGTACATTACACAGTAACTAATGAATTGAAGAACAAACAAATATCTATTTAGACACTAGTGGTAATCCTACTTAAAGCAGTAATGAGGATATGGGAGTACAATCAAAAAGGCAAATTCTGAGAAAACCTTCTCTAAGTTTGGTACTACAGAATTCACGCAAACTACTCGTTTTGGTAGAGTAGTAAGATTGAATTTATAGTGAATAATATTAACTCTTTTCAGAGGGTGGTGAATCAAATGTAGAATCAAGATATAATGGTTTTTTGTAAGTAATACTTAATTTTATGTTGTGGTGTGTTTTTCGGTTCGTAAGACGTTTGTTTCACAGTTCAAAATCACTCAAATTTGGATGCACTTTTTGTGATACATTGTAAGACAACAGTTCATTTATTTACAATTACTTATATATACAAATACGTACTTATATTCTAATACCCAGTTTTATACAAGTTACCATAGTTTGGCAAGACCACCATATCCATAACCAAGTCCGGAATATCCAAGACGGATAGGATAACCGATCACTGGGGCAGCATGAGTATATTTAACAGCAGGGAGTGCTTGAAGTACTGGTGCAGCTGCGGCATATGAGTAAGCAGGAACAGCGGGGTATGAGTAAGCGGAACCATCTACGTATGAAATTTCAGGAGCGGCATGGATGACTGGTGCTGCGTAAGATAATGCAGGATCTGCATGTACTACTGGAGAAGCAACTGCAACTGGGGTTGTTACTGCTTTAACTACAACAGCAGGTTGGGAAATCTACAAAGGATTAACAATAAAATACTGTAGGTTAGTATTTTGACTTACTTTTACAGTGTTTTGGTAAGATGTGGCAGCAGAAGCCGCTTGAGCAGCTAAAGCGTCAGAAGCGGCATTGGCGAATGGATCAGCAATTGCGGAAGGTGCAGCTGCTTTAACGGGAGCAGGTAAATATTTTCGACTTACTTCTGTTGTGTCTTGGCTAAATGTGCCAACTGGGGCGGCGTTGGAAATTGGGGTAGGTATTGTAGGTTGAACGACTGGCGCGGCATCAGCGGCAGTGGTAACTGGAGCGGCGGATGCGGCATTGGGTAATGAAGCAGAAATTCCCACAACTGGAGCTACTGGTTTAGCGGAAACAGCAGGTTGAGAAGTCTACAACAGAATTACTATAAAATACTGTAGATTTAATATTTTTGACCTGCTTTTACTGTATATTGGTTGGATGAGGAGCCAGGGAGGGCCGGTACAATTGGGGCAGCTATTGTAACTTCATCAACTGGGGCGGCGGAAGCAGCATTGGTTGATGAAGCAGCTATTGCGGCATTTGCATCTTGGGTTTCTGCTTCAACGGCAACAGCATTTTGAGAAATCTACAAAGATGTACTACAAAACACAGTAGTGTAGGTAATATTTTTTACTTACTTTTATAGTGTTCTGGAATGATGTGGTGACAGGGGCAATGTGAGAAATTGGGGCGGCTATTGGTACATGGGCGACTGGGACAGCATAAGCGGCAGTGGCAACTGGAGCGACGTAAGCGGCGTTGGCTAATGAACTTGCAATGGCGGTTGGAGCTGCATAAGTAACGATTGGTGTTGGGTATGCTGAGTATGAACCATATGTAGAAAGTCCTAAATGTCCGGCATTAACGCAAGCGGTGAAGAGAAACGCAAATACTGCCTAAAATGATAAAGGATTAAGGCAAAATGAAGCACTAGATCTTAATCACCTACGTATTTGTACATGATTTTTAATCTGTGGATACACGCGTGCTAATAAGCTGATGTGCGTAACAAATTTTAGTTATATATTGCATGAGAAGAACTGGAATTAAAAATATTCAGGTTCAAAAACTTGTTCTGGGTCAAGTTTTAGATGTATGATCTTCATTTCAATCTCATAATTATAAAACGGTTGCTAAATCTTATTAATTTGCAAGTTATTTAAAATTAATAGCAATAGAATGATTAATGTTAAATATATGATTTTTACCTAAGCCTAAACGGTATTCTTGTTTCTTTAACTAATTGATATGATAGGATTCGTATTTCATGGGAAACCTTAATTGAAAACAACCTTTCTTTTATTAAGAACTTCTTTGTAGTCGATATGTTTAAAATCCCTTATTAGTTTTTGCATAAATTCAATCACCTAAAGTTAGGTGTTTATTTTATTTATTTATACTATGCCGGTTAGAAGTTCTATCTTTGTACAAAGTTTTGTAGGATGCATTACTTGTCAAGTTTCTATCTCAGGTATATAAGGTACTTACCTAAAGCAACGTAGATCCAAGGAATATTTTCCTGCATTTTTAATCGCAAAACCTCACACTTCTATAAGAGTATCGCTGACTGTAAGTTGTAAATGCAAAAAAAATATAAATAATTGCAAGGTGGGTGATAATTCTAAGGAGTTGCAGCGAGATTTTGCCAAATTATGTCACAGACCCAGAATAGCTTTTAAAACACATCTTTTGGGTATAAATAAATAAATAAAAGAACTTATGTGTGATAACGTCCACTCGATTATCGGGTCTCCAGTAGTTGGTTAAGAATCCAATACTTGGGTTTTGATTTGATGTAAACATGGTAGTTGTAACTCACGGCTCGGATATTATTACGTTTACATATGCAATTATTGTTCGTTGATTGCTATTAAATGGGCCTCTTTATTGAAACGGTTGCATGATTAACAAAAGGATGCTACTATGCTAGTGGTTATTTTAAAAACAAAAAAAAAAATGCTGAAAAATCAATTCTTGAGCGTTTATTATAAAGGTTTATTTTGTACAATTCTTTTTTCTTTTATTTCTAGTCTAGTCATTTTATGTATCTGTGACCGTAATTACTTCTGGTTATCTCTTTTTCATCATTTTGTTACCAAGCACTTTTACAACTATACCGAAAGATACACTGGATTTACAGTAAGGAAATTCACACACCTAATATTTTTCAATGCATAAATAAGTATTCATTAACTAATACCCAGTACTTGTAAGACGGTTTACCATATTTTGGCAAGACCATTATATCCATAGCCGGCATATCCAGGATCGGTGCTATAAGAGCTAGCTGGGGCAGCATGAACATATGTAATAACAGGGACAGCTGAGGCGTATGAGTAAGCAGGAGCGACACGGACTACAGGTGTTGCGTAAGAAATGGCTGATGCTGTCTGAATTGCGCGTGGTCCGTAAGAAATTACAGGAACGGTGTGTATTAATGGAGAAGCAATTGCGGTATTTGCAACTGAGGCTACTGCTTTAACGCCAACAGAAGGGTGGGAAATCTACAAATCATTTACTATAAAATAGTGTAAGTGTAATTACCTTTTACTTTTACGGTATTTTGGAATGATGCGGCGTGACCAATTGGTGCGGCATATGCGATTGGATTAGCATAAGCAGTATTGGCAGATGGAGCAGCTGGAGCAACATAGACGGGATAAGTAACTGGCGCTGAGTATGAACCATGTGAAGAAAGTCCTAAATGACCAGCATTAACGCAAGTTGAAAAGGTAAAAGCGATAACTGCCTGCAATTTTAAGCAATTAAAAAAATGAAACACCAAATATTTATAACTAACGTATTTAAACATGATTTGTATCTTTTAGATGCAAATGAATTAATGTCGATTTCTCTAACACATTTTGTTTATATACTGCACAAGATGAAATCAAGTTGGAAGTATCTATTCATGTTCAGAAACCTGTTTTTGGATTACACCTAAAAAAGCAGATCTTCATGTCACTTTCTTATTTATGCAATAGTCCCCAAAAAACAAATATACGGTTACATACATGAATATATAAACATATTATTATTTGTATTATTATTATTATTATTAACATTAATATTACTATTGTTGTTATTTTTTTTCTAGATCTAGATGAAAACGGAAATGTCAGGCATCTCTATGGGCGTCAACTACTAAGGGTTATTAGTACTTTACGTGTTTAACGTGTCAAACGTCGTATTTTCACGAGCCCTATGGTTCCCTTCCTATCCGAGAAGGAGTGAAAGCAAAGCACACTATCCATTTTACCACCGAAGTAGCTATATTATTATTATTACTATTACTATTATTATTATTATGAAAATTAGCTTTTTAAACTGTAAATATTGAAACAAAATGACAACTTAATAGTACACGTTTAAACTAATTTATTTGACAAAACTACGTGCATGGTTTTGACTTAAACAATTTGTTTTTATCACTCTTACTAAAGGTCTCTTATTTATTTTTCATCCGGAAATTATGCAATAATTTTTGTATTTACTTATGGCTTAAACACTTTCCACACCCTTTGTAACATTCATATGTACAGGGTGGCCAACTAAGAATACGAGGTACTGTATCTGGGAAACTATACGTAGAGGCTTGCGGTAGAAAAAAAGTTATGTTAAAACGGTCAATACAAAAACCTGGAAAATATTTTCAAGTTTCTGAAATGGCCGCTAGTAACTGCAATCTTGAATCTAAAAAAGTGATGTTTCTGTGAATTCTGCTATATTAACCTAATAAAAAAATAACTGATCTTTAAAGTCGAGGATAATCTGAACTTTTTTTGTTTGGCACTTTTTGACGTATATCTAAATATAAAATGGTGGGGGGTATTCAAAGGTTTCCTTAAATAACCCCCTGTATATTCGAAACGGCTAAGTCGATTTTAACAAACTTGGGCGCGTTGAAATGAGCTATTCTTGGGCTACAAATGTTATAATATTTGAAGTTTTTTTAGTTTCACATGTCGTCGCTAGAGGGCTTTGTTCGATATTCCGACAGAAACGGTTAATTTTCGCAAAAAAATTAAATGCATTGGTATGACTTTTTTTTCATTAACAAGTAGATAAATGATGCCTAAACAAGCTCGCGAAATTCGCATCTCGATATCTTGTTCCTAACCTAAAATATCGGTCAAAGAAAACTTTATACGAAAATCCCTTAAATTTAAATTTTTTTTTAACTATATTTTTCTGGAATTGTTTCCATTATGTAAGTTGTGGCCCTAAAAAGTACCGATTTAAAGGAGAAAGGTTTTTAATGCCCCCGTAAATGCTAGAAATGCTGACCATCACTCTGTACATTGCTGAGACCTCTTATGAGTAGACTAAACTGCAGCTTCAATTTCGGCTCTGAATAGGTTACCTATTAATTGCGATTTTAAATGTTTGTAAATTTATACACCAGAATAAAATCACCCTTTTTGAAATTACTACGGGCAAGTAAGCGATACTAAAAGTTATACGAACGGCCTATTTTTTGTTAGTTTAAATGCATATTCACTATGGATATATACGAAAAATACAATTAATAGAAGTAGGCAATGGAAACAGATACCTAAACAAAACATACATAATCCTCAAATTGTCAATAGTTTCGCGTTACTTTGAAGAATTTTTGTTCTTTCAAAATGTGTTTTACGAATGATGAAGCTATTGATATGCTTGCGGTTTATTTTGAACGTCTTCAGAATGCCGCAGTAGCTAAAAGAGTTTACGCGGCTCGATATCCAAATCGGCGTCCTTGCGATGTAAGGATTTTTCCGCGATTAGTGGCGAGCTTACGAGCCAATGGTAGTTTTCAGCCTACGTTTCAACGGCAAAGTATTGGAAGAACACAAGAAAATAGTAACCGTGTACTGGGCTATATTGAAGGAAATCCTCATGTTGGCACAAGAGCATTATCCACTAGTTGGGCATATCACGGACAACGGTTCAAAATATTTTGAAGGACCATAGGTAAGTTCTAATGGCCATCAAAATATATAGGTATTCGTTAAGAATGCACCCATATCATGTCGTTTTGCATCAGGCCTTGAAAGAGGAAGATTTCGATCGAAGGTTAGACTATTGCCATTGGATGTTAGGCATGATACGCGAAAATAGAGAATTTTTATTTTGAATTCTTTGGACCGATGAAGCCACCTTCAGTAGTGACGGGAGAGTCAATCTGCAGAATATGCATTATTGGTCTGCAGAAAATCCCTATTGGTTGCGTGAAGTTCAGCGCCAAGGACGTTGGAGTTTAAATGTATGGTGTGGCATACTGGGAGGCAGAATTATTGGGGCATATTTTTTCGAGCAACCCCTAAATGGCAATGTATTTCTTGACTTTTTGGCCAATCAATTACCGGTGTTGTTGGAAGGTGTGCCTCTGGAAACAAGGCAAAAATTGTTTTTGCAGTTGGATGGTTACCCAGCACATTTCGCTATTAATGTGCGAGAGCGGTGGATTGGAAGGGGAAGTCTGTTTCCATGGCCTGCGCGATCGCCAGACTTAAATTGCCTCAATTTTTATTTATGGGGGCGATTAAAGGACATCGTGTTTCGGACTCAACCTACTACTAGAGAAGATATGAAAAACCGGATTCGTAACGCAATACGTAACATACCGAGAGCCGAAATTGAAGCTGCAGTTTTGTCTAGTCATGAGAGGCTTCAGCGTTCATAGAGCGTGATAGTCAGCATTTCGAGCATTTACGGGGGCATTAAAAACCTTTCTCCTTAGATCGGTCCTTTTTAGGGCCACAACTTACATAATAGAAACAGTTCCAGAAAAATATAGTTAAAAAAAATAAAAATTTAAGGGATTTTCGTTTAAAGTTTTTTTTTGGCCGATATTTTAGGTTAGGAACAAGATATCGAGATGCGGTTTTCGCGAGCTTGTTTAGGCATCATCATATAGCTACTTGTTCATAAAAAAAAAGTCATACCAATGCCTTTAATTTTTTTGCGAAAATTAACCGTTTCTGTCGGAATGTCGAACAAAGCCCTCTAGCGACGACATGTGAAACTAACAAAACTTCAAATATTATAACATTTGTAGCCCAATAATAGTTCATTTCAACGCGCCCAAGTTTGCTAAAATCAACTTAGTCGTTTCGTAGATACAGGGTGTTATTTAAGGAAACATTTGAATATTCCCCATTACTTTATTTTTAGACATACGTTAAAAAGTGCCAAACAAAAAAAGTTCAGATTATCCTCGACTTTAAAAATCAGTTATTTTATTATTAGGTTAATATAGCCGAATTCACAGAAACATCACTTTTTTAGATTCAAGATTGCAGTTACGCCCCCTAGCGGCCATTTCAGAAACTTGAAAATATTTTGCAGGTTTTTGTATTGGCCGTTTTAGTAAAACTTTTTTTTGCGCAAGCCTCTACGATGGATAGTTTCCCAGATACAGTACCTCGCATTCTTAATTGGCCACGCTGTACAGGTAAAATAACACGTGTTGCTCTACAAACACCTTGCCCTCTTTGACTGCATACAGAATTGTTACATTTTGTGTCAATTTCTAGCATCACTTTCTAGACAAGATACCTCGCCAGGTTCTATTCCAAACTCAACTAGTGTTTTTAGTCCTCACACCCGTGTTTGAGTTGCCGTGTGAGATAAATTTTGTAAAAGTTGAGACGTTTAATCAATGAGTCGAAACATTCCCATCACATTTTATTTGTATCAGTCTAATTGAACATTCGCTGAATTTCTGCATTTTTAGGCAAAAAAAATCTGATCGACAACTTTGTTATCAAGTTATCAGTTAGTTATTTGCAGTAGTGTTTAATAATCTTCTTCACGAATTAAAAATAAATGCATTGAGCTCTATTTTTAACAATTGTGGACCTGAACAGGCTAAGTACTAAAGAATCCAGTATCACTTAGGAGGATAGATTGTGGGATATTGAATTGCCAAGGCTATGAATGACTACCTTAAATTTTTTGATATCATAAATGAGAGAAAACCACGGACTTGGCAGATCATTCCAGAGTTTAAAAGTCGTACAGAAGAATATAGAGATTTGTACTGCACATTGATGCTGTGACTGAGCGAACCGAGTATTCTTAACAAAAGTGGCCCGAGATGGTATCAACGAATGTAATCCAGCAATAGCCTTTGTAAAACCCATAATACAAAGAAAGAACTGACACGATTTTTCTATGCTCAAGGGCGTGTACGTCAGAAATTAAGGACCGGTCATTTATAAGCCTACTCGCTCTTACGACCAATAATATCGAAAGCGTATTGGGGAGAACCAACTCAGAGGTGAGAATTATATTCTAGATGAGATCGAATTTGGGCGTTATACAGCAGAAAGAGTTGTTGGGAGATAAAGCACTGCTTAAATCTGTAGAAAAAGCTTATTTTACAAGCAGCTGCTTTGGTGTTTGACAGAAGATAGTCAACCCATGATAGATTTAAAGTACAGTCATTTCCTACATAATAATAGGGTGTGAAAACGTAAGATATGATCCACTCAAACTTACACTAGATTATTATTTCTCTATTCGAGGATACGTTGAAAGCCTTTGTTGGCTAAGTTGCATTTCAGCTTTACTGTCTTAATTTGAGATAGAAGGTGGATTGCCATTATGAGTGGACTGAGGTGAATTTGCTTTCGTAAGCAAAGCAATGGATCGTCGTGAAGAAACAGAATCATTTATGTATATCAAAAAAAAGTGTGGGTTGTGTGGGTGCTATAACTAATCCCTGTGGCACACACGAGTTAATGATAACTGTTTTTTTAAAAAAAAACCTTCAACTACGACACGTATTTGTGTTTTATCAAGGAAACTAGAAACCTAGTTGATGAGCGTATCATTTAACCGAAACGAGGTGAGTTTGGCAAGTAAAAACTTATTCCAAACTTAATCAAATGCCTTGGAGGTATCTAAAGCGACTACAACTGTTTCACCAGATTGTTCTAATGTATTGCTCCAAACTTGGGTCACCTGTTCAACGCCTAAACCCGTGTTGCTTTCCATGATTTTATACAAAATGG
The DNA here is from genome assembly GCA_036346205.1 of Vesta saturnalis. NCBI lineage: Eukaryota > Metazoa > Arthropoda > Insecta > Coleoptera > Lampyridae > Vesta > Vesta saturnalis. Next base: position 3,304,932 of record JARFJB010002165.1, on the reverse strand, counting down.
AGTTGGAAGAAATTGGTCAGTAGTTCGAGATATTGGTTTTATCGTCTTTTCTGGTAATAGGTTGAACATTTGCTGACGTCCGTGGTTAATGAAATTCCCCAGAAGACATGAAGATTGAATAGGGCTTACATACAACTGGTACTAGTTCAGGGAATGTTTTATAAAGACAATAGCTCGGATACTGCCTGGGCTAGTCTCCTTATTGAGATCAAGCCTACTGATAATCGATTCTAGGAGTTTGCACCGAAAATGAATTGGTTTCATAGCGTATGGAAATGAGTTCACATAGGCGCACATCTTTTCCACAGTCATTGAGACACAAGTTTGATGCAAATAAATATACAAAAGATTGGCTTTGTCTACAGTCCGCCAAGAGAGACAGATCATTTCCTGCTGTAAATATGAATGGCTTAGATCTCATGTTTTCAAACTCTGTTGCTACGTTAGAGATGTACGTATCATCGAATGTTTCATGGGTTGGCCACATTTTGTCAACCAGCAGAGCAGTTGCCCATAAACTGGGCTTTCTATACAGATCTAAACAGTACTTCACATCGTAACAATTCCTTTTACTGTAAAAGGCTCACATTCGACTTCATCTGGAACACAATTACCACCTCTGGGCCAGTGCTCCCCAATACGCCTTTAGTGTGGTAAACCGCATCCAAAAAAGAGTTTATAAATAACTCGTCTAACTTCTGACCTACAGTCTCTTGAGCATAGAAGAACAGTTTCGGTTCTTTCCTTGCTCTATCGCTATTACAATGGCAAGCTTGCCTTCGAAATACACTCCTTAATACCTTTGTAGACCATTTTCGCTAGGAACACTCGTTTTGCTCATTCCCACCATAATCACGTCCTCAAAATTCTATTTTGTCACACTAAACGGGCGCAATCATTTTTCCACACGGTAACCAAATTGTGGAATGCATTATCCAGTTCCTGTTTTCCTCCAAACTTTGATTTAAACAAATTTAAGGTAGCCATTCATAAAGATTTCTCGGCAGCCTAACAATATCCCTAACCCTCTCCCAGTGTTTCTGAGGGCTTTAGCACGTTAGGAAAATCTTACCACATTCATGAATACTATTAGTTAAAAGAAAGAGATTCAGCAACTACAGATCTGCCAAAAAATGTCTTGGGGGGAATAAAGATGTACCAACGTTTTTACAGATGCCTTTAGCTAATAACCAAAATTTGCGACTACTCGAAGGAGATATAGTTAGTTCATTGCATGTACTTTTCAGCTTTAGTGAACACTTTTGCAGGTATTTTTGGCGTTTTATTAGATTTCTGTTTAATATAAAATTTATTTATCAATGATATTGCATCAACACAAACCTTACTGAACCAGGGTTGGGAACGTGAATAACCTACACGATTTTGTGTTTTAGGAATGCAAACTACATGTCCATGCGGATGACTTCAGACACTATATTTAAAGAACAATGTCCGAAAAAGAGGATGATTTAAAACGATATTCACACCATAGAAAGCTTGCAAACAAGTAGTAAAATCAATCCATTTAGCGGGTTTAAAATACTATAAGATTTTATTAGTGTTATGGGCAACGGAGGGATTCGGTCAGATGGACCTAGAGTGAGATCACATGAAGTGGCAAATTCATCTGCACTATGTCTAGCAGGATTAGTAGTAGATGGGAATTGAAGCCAATTAGAGTTATGAGTATTGAAATTTCCCAGAATTGAGATATCGCAAGATGGAAACTAAGATATAAGGTAGTCAGTTTTCAAGCTAAGGTAATTGAATAAATCTTGAAAGTTACTATCATTAGGGGACCTATAAATGCACCAGTATAATTTCACAAATTTAGGACCAGAATGTTTAAACCAAATCACGTCGAATTTTTTATTATACAAGGAAGAAAACTTCTTGCAAGCAATGTTGTCCCTGAAATAGGCATATACGCCTACTTCGAAAGTTAGAGCGAAGATTGTATTGGGAAGATCGGAGCTTTTAGAGGAGACTTGTGTTTCATATAGAAAAAAAAATCAAGTTGTAATTGTTCAAAGCGTTGGTGAACTGCATTAAGATTAAACCTGATACCGCGGACGTTGCAATAATTGATCAGGAAGTAAGTACTGTCGATGACCGGGGTCACTTGGGCCTTGCTCTGTCGGCCATCCTAACGGGGTAAAATTTTACGTCCGGTATATATTACTCTAGAAATTACAGCGATCTTTTTTTAATTTTTAATGTTGGACTTTCAATCCGATGTGAAGGCAGTGAGGGCGAGAAGTAAGACTAAGTATGAGACTAGATTAAGGATAAGGAAAACATAACCGGCAGGTCTTACCAAGCTCAGAAAATCGGAGACCTAATGTTAAGGAACCCATGGTAAGGTTACTGCAAAATTGATTTTTCAATCCGGAAAGGTTGAACTCCTAGAAAGTTCGTAGAACTTTGAAAGCCTTGTTGTAGGAAGAGAACAATATTTGTTAGACGATAATTGATCATTTCTGCAGTAGTTGCTTGGGAATCACATAGTTGGATTCCAATTTAATTCGAAAATTTCAATGATGTGGCCAAACGTTGCTAACTGTCACAATGTCGCAATAGTAAGCAGCTTAAGTTTTTGAATGGTTTCGCAAAATTTATTATAACTTTCATTGGGACTTGAATAAACGGGGATTCATCGTAACAACACTAACCTTCTATCTAAACGTTCATACAAAGTGGTTTACTGTTATTTTCCCATTTTCTTGCAGGTCGGTGGACCAATCTCTCTGTTAAAACTGAATAGATCGGCCTGTATGAAGATCTAGATTGATCTCTTTTGTATAATTATCATATAATTATAATATAACATAATATAATATAATAATGTAATATAATATAATTATAGTTTGAATTTAGCTAGAAGACAATGTAGTTTTAATTATATGCATAAATAATACTTTCATTTTTTTTAACAGTTAGCTGTAGTTTAAAAGTGCAAAATCCCGATGTATAGATTACATTGTTTCTAAAGCAGTACTTTTAATTAAAATTGTTTGTAGGATAAATAAATATGCATTTCCTAATTATTGTTTTAATTTTAACACAGTTTACCATACTTTGACATGACCACCATGTTCATGATAACCCAATCCAGGATATCCATGACCAGCAGTGTAAGCGATACCTGGGGCAGCGTGGCCGTATGCAACAGCCGAAACGGTTTTAATTACTGGTGCAGCAGCGTAAGGGTATGCAGGAACACCAGCGTATGGGTAACCAGGAAAACCAGGGTAGGAATATACAGGAGCAGCAGCGTACGGGAAGACAGGAGCAGCATGAATGGCTGGTGTTGCGTATGCAATTCCTGGTGCTGCATGAATTGCAGGGGCAGCGTAAGAAACTGCAGGAGCGGCATGTACTACTGGAGCAGCAAATGCGGCATTTGCAACTGGAGCAACTGCTTTAACGCCAATAGCAGGGTGGGCAATCTACAAATCATTTACAATAAAATTCGTTAGGTATAACGCTTTTTCACTTACTTTTACAGAGTTTTCGTATGATGCGGAAACAGCTGAGGTCCGAGAAATGGGAGCGACATAAGCAGAATGAGTCAGTGGGGCAGTATAAGTAGCATGTGCCACTGGGGCTGTATAAGCGGGATGCGAAATTGGAGAAACGTAAGCAGCATTGGGATATGAAGCAGCAATGGCGGCTGGGTTTGCATAAGTGGCGTGAGCAATTGGTGCTGTGTATGTAGGAATTCCTAAATTCCCAGCATTAACGCAAGTGGCTAAGAAAAGAGCAAAGACTGCCTGCAATTATAAACATTTTAATTAAAATATTACATTAAATATTAATAACCTACGTATTTGAACATGATGTTTATCTTGTAGATGTAAATGAACTGATGTTGATGTATCTGACAAGTTTTATTTATATATTGTATGAGAAGAAATCTTAATGGGAGTATTCAGGTTCAAACACCTGTTCTGGGTCAAATTTTTTAAATTTAGTAAGATCATTATTTCACTTTCTTATTTATATAACCGTTACTAAATGATACCAATTTGCAGATTTTTTTCAAAATTTGGCATTCAAATTACTAACGATTTATTTATTATATGTTGAAGTTGTTTCACCCGGCACAACTAAGTACATGGATTTAACGTAAATGGGTACTCCAGGTTTCGGGTACCCGGAACCGTTAATTTCTAATAAGACTTCTTTTGTCAAGAATCCCCACTCGGTTGATAGGAGTCATCTCGTTCTAGAATTTTAGCTTTAAACACACATATTTTTGAATTATGGTCTATCAGCAAGTTTCTGTACCTTTTACGATATTAATACGATATAGGTACTATGCCATTACAGGAGTGTTATAGTCTTCTTTTTTTGTGTCACTTTCAATGTTCCTCCTTCTTAAACTCGATCCTATTGCAAGCTGGTATAAGAAAGTGTTTTTCTGACCAGCGAGTTTCCCATGAGCTCTCATCTGCGTTTATCTAATTTAATCGTATTGTCCTAACTTCACCTAGTTGATTTCTGTGCAACTCCAAACTGATTGAAACGTGGTTGTATGTTTTCATTTCTACTCCATACCGAGCTGGTAGCGTAGTTGTGACACAACCTGCTTAGCATTCGGGAGGTAATGGGTTCGATTCCCGTTACCGTCTACCTTGTATGAGGTTTTTTCAGGGGGTTTTCCTCATACGCATGTAGCGGCATGGTCACTGCGTATATGCACACCATGTGCGGCTACGTAGGTGAATGCTGGGGTAGTATTTTCTCCCTCAGAACCCTAACTCTGTTCCCTTCGATCCTATCATGACCACACCCATCCCTAATCCCACCATTCATATATACGTAATGTATGTATGTATGCTGGGAATCCGTGATTGCGGCTGAAGGCGCTAGGACAGCTCGAGCAGCCCGCTCTCCCTCTTGGGAAGGGAATGAAATACGTGGCCTTTTCCTTTTTTTTCTACTCCTTATGTTCCGGTCTCGGTTTTCAGATGAAACATTTGATTGTGTAATTGTGTATAATTTTTCATAGTGATCATTTTTAAATTTAACATTACTCTGGTTCATAATATGAAAACGATTTTATTTTTAATTAAAGAAAGAATGAAAATGATTTAAATAGAAAGTAAATTTAAATATGCTCTTTTTGCTTTTCTATATTTAGTAATTTATCAGACGTTTATAAATCTTAAAGGTTAGTAAGCATTTCATTTTACACTACATTAATAAACTAATTTCTAAGACAAGTTTTTATAGCACGAGACCAAGTTAAGCAAACAAGCCGCGTAATGAGTTTTTTATAATAGTTTTTCTTGCATAACTTTGAAATCAAAAAACATAAAAATAACTCAAATAGTAATAAAATGTGTACGTATTTTGTTTGATTAGTAACAATTTCGGTAATGTGACACTCGTTAATAATAAAAAATTACATTTCCCAAATATTATAATTGGTTTGAACAAATATTACAATAAATTCAGAAAAAAGTAGTCACTTCGATTAATCAATTTAACAGAGTTGCTTCAAGTGGAATGAATAAACACAAAATAAAAGTATCTGGTGTGGAAAAACATCCTACGTTCCAACCTATACAGAGAAAATTAAACGAAACGAAATAATGCATTTATTAGGATAAATATGTTCATAATGAAAACAGGCAACATTGAAAGACAACATTTAATTATGTCAGATAGTAGTTTAAACATTCATGTCACAGGTTAATAGGCATCTAGGTTCTAACTTAAAAAAAATACTCTAAATCCGCCCACCTCTATAAAAATATACAGTTTTCAATCTTACGTGATTAATTTTTATGACTTATTTGGCTTCGATTGAAAACAGTTTTGAAGAAAAGTAATGTAAAGTTAAATTATCTACACATTTTCTTAATGTTAATCGTTATTCAGATATTGCAAAACCTGAACAAACACTTAAATTCCTCCAAATTAAGTATTCTATAAAAAAATTATATAGAATATATTTAATTTATGTTTCCAAGATCTATATGTCAGTATTTTTGTATACTTGAAATGTGCAGATCTCAGAAATATTTGATAAAAACAAAAAAAACTCTAACCTCTCCCCACCGCTGGACTTCTTCCAATATCTAATCAGCTCCAGGAGAAATGAAAACCAAACGCGTACATATTATTGTTCTGTAGTTATCGCCACGCACACCTACAGACTCACACACGCATGCACGTACGTACGAATGTTTGCACGAACACACGTACGCATGCATCTGCATGCAGGCTTACCGAGGTAAGCGGGTTGCCAAGCCAACTGCAGTGGAAATCGACGAGGTCGACATAAGACGTAAAATGGGTGAAATTCAGTTTCAAACACCTTACACTTACCATAAATCAACAATACTCAATCCATGAAAAATAGGCTCTAGAGGCCACCACAACCTTAACTTTTTCTAAATTAAATAGTCCTAGGCGAGGCGTTAAAGTAATGTCACCTATGTAAGATAAAATTGTAGCCTACTCAATAAAACCATGCACAACACAAGTTCAATCACAATTTCACTTTAACAGAGTACGTCAAATTTCGTCTCACGTCGATCCAATCTTGAAAATCTTTCCCCTTAAAAATAAATTTATCCAAAACTTAATAAGATCTTGAAGCATACGAGTCATGTATATTCGGACAATCACGTACATACACATACATACACATACATACGCATACATTCACACACATACACACTCACACACACACACACACACACACACACACACACACACACACACACACATACACACACACACAGCCTCACACAGATACACGCTTATGCATACACACACGTGCACACAGACGAACAGATACACACACGCACACAAACACCGACACACATAGTCACCCACGCATATATACGGGTACACAGACTCGAACACACACACGTACATACTCGCACATACACATACATACGCATACATTCACACACATACACACTCACACACGCACACACACACAAACACATACACAACCATACACTCACAAACAAATACTCTCGCGTGCACGCACCCACACACGCACGCACGCAGCATCCACACACATACACGAACAGAACCATACACCCATATGCTCCCATACCCATACACACACACTCATTTTCACGCTCAAACACTCATGCACCAACACAACCACTCTCACACTCATATAACCACTCATCCACATACCGATACACACACACACACACAAACACCCTCGCGCGCACGCGTGCCCGCACCCACACACGCACGCACGTAGCATCCACACACATACACGATCTCTCCAACACACCCACACGACAATACACCCATATGCTCCCACACCCATACACTCACATACCCACACACCCTCACACCCTCACACCCTCAATCACAGACACCCACACACACACACACACACACACACACACACTCACACAGATACACGCTTATGCATACACACACGTGCACACAGACGAACAGATACACACACGCACACAAACACCGACACACATAGTCACCCACGCATATATACGGGTACACACACTCGAACACACACACGTACATACTCCACATACACATACATACTCATACATTCACACACATACACACTCACACCACACACACACACACACACACACACACACACACACACACACACACACACACACAGCCTCACACAGATACACGCTTATGCATACACACACGTGCACACAGACGAACAGATACACACACGCACACAAACACCGACACACATAGTCACCCACGCATATATACGGGTACACAGTCTCGAACACACACACGTACATACACATACATACACATACATACGCATACATTCACACACATACACACTCACACACGCACACACACAAACACATACACAACCATACACTCACAAACAAATACTCTCGCGTGCACGCACCCACACACGCACGCACGCAGCATCCACACACATACACGAACAGAACCATACACCCATATGCTCCCATACCCATACACACACACACACTCATTTTCACGCTCAAACACTCGTGCACCAACACAACCACTCTCACACTCATATAACCACTCATCCACATACCGATACACACACACACACACGCACACGCACACGCACACGCACACGCACACGCACACACACACACACGCACAAGCACACGCACACCACACACACCGCACCACAAGCACACGCACACACACACACACACACACACACACACACTCATAAATTCACATACACACCTACACACACATTTTATCACACACAAACACACACACACACACACACACACGCACATACACACACACACACTCACAAAAAACAACACTCGGATACACGCACGCACCTAACCACACACGTGCACACGTACACACGCACAAACTCAGACCCTCCACCACACACCCACACACACATACGAATAGGATAGCTAACTCACACACAAAGATAGACATACACGCGCGCACAGACACACATACACAACCACATACCGAGAGGGGAGAGGGAGAGGGTGAGGGTGTAGGAGAGGAAGAGGGATAGGGGAGGGAGAGGGAGAGAGAGGGAGAGGGAGAGGAGAGGGAGAGGAGAGGAGAGGAGGAGGGAGAGGGAGAGGGAGGAGAGGAGAGGGAGAGGAGAGGGAGGGAGAGGAGAGGAGAGGAGAGGGAGGGAGGAGGGAGGAGGGAGAGGGAGAGGGAGAGGAGAGGAGAGGGAGAGGGAGAGGGAGAGGGAGAGGGAGAGGGAGGAGGGAGAGGGAGAGGGAGGGAGAGGGAGAGGGAGAGGAGAGGAGAGGGAGAGGGAGAGGGAGAGGGAGAGGGAGGGAGAGGGAGGGAGAGGGAGGGAGAGGAGAGGGAGGAGAGGAGAGGGAGAGGGAGAGGGAGGGAGAGGGAGAGGAGAGGGAGAGGAGAGGAGAGGGAGAGGGAGGGAGAGGGAGAGGGAGAGGAGAGGAGAGGAGACAGATAGGGAGAGGGAGATGTAATAATAATTCTATTCACTCTGAAAAGATCTTTTAGTTAAAAGTAGTGAACGTAGTTAGATCGAAACAAAATACCTTTATAAGTAGAAATTTCTAAACTTAATTTAAAAGGAAAATATGTTTATATATATATATATATATATATATATATATATATATATATATATATATATATGTAGAGGTTAATTAATATGTTTTGTAATGAGTTTGGAGATAAAAATACATACAGAGCAATTTATAAGTACATATATGTTACACTTCCATGTTTTCTAGTGTAACTAGCAGTTGCTGAGTTGTTTCTCTGCTTAGTCTAATGTTTTATAACTGCTGCTTAGCTTCAGCTAAAGCAGCAGTAAACGCTCTACCTCGCCTACAACCAACATCTCACTATTTTCATAGTCCTTAAGCATGGTTTTTAGCCACTCTATACTAGTAACTTTGAAAGCGCTCAGGTTTGTAGGGCCCTGCGTACTCCCTCCCACATATTGGCATTGTGGTTGTGCGAGGGGTGTAATACTAGAAAAGAGTAATAAAATACATTAATAATGTGTGAGGTAAGAAAGCAGGAAATACTGACTTCTCAAAATATTGAGGATAGTCACACCCACTACCTCCAGCGCGTACTACCAGAGGTGGTTGTGTTGGAGATGTGGTGGCAACTGGTGTAATACTAGAATACATTAAGAAAATACATTAATAATGTGTGAGGTAAGAAAGCAGTAAATACTCACTTCTCAAAATATCGAGCATAGTCACACCCACTACCTCCAGCGCTTACTAGCAGAGGTGGTTGTGTTGCAGATGTGGTGGCAACTGGTCTAATACTAGAATATATTAAGAAAATACATTAATAATAATATGAGGCATAAAAGCAGTAAATATTCACTTCTCAAAGTTAACCTCATCATCTTCCTGATCACTACCTCTGATGGTAATTACTGGATGTAGTGCGGATGGTCCTTTACTGGATGGTTGCAGCAATATATTTTCTAATATCGTTACTTTCTTCTTCTTCATCATTTCTAAACGGAATTGCTTCTTAGGTGGCGCCATTATGAGCAACACGTAATGAATTAACATTCGCATTAAACATAACATTATGTACATATAATTCTGATAACGTTAACAGTAAATTACTACCAAGTACATCACCTGTATGAATGCAAGCCTATTGTATCCCCTTTAAAACAATGAAAACCCATTCTAACGCCTAACACACAATAAAAACTATTCATTTATATAAAACAATCAGGTATCCTTGTCTTGCATTCTGCAACATTAAAACTATAAATCGATTTTCTTAACCTTTTATATAAAAATTACATCAAATTAACTCCATTTCTATACTGCAAGCTGTCACTGTTTACTCTTTTAAGTCCAAGGGTAGTCAATTTAGGAATAGGGCAGACATTTAATTTTTTTAGGTTTTTGCAAAAAAAAAATCAATTTAAATCTCCCTTATACAAATGAAAGTCATTGTATTTTTTCATTATAACGCTTTACTAATAAATTTTAGTTCACATATGCATAAACGCCATTTAATGATTAAAAACAGTAACGATCCGCATTAAAACCAGTAAATTGCTTTTTATTTAGGGATCATTTTACTGTCATTGATCTTTACTAATAAATCTTCTTTTATACGTTGTATATAGGCCAATTTCACATCTTTAAAGCCCGTTCCAACGTACGGCAGGGGTTCCATTTCCTTATGGGAGATTTCTATAAAGGTCGATATCGAACCGCGCCTAGATATGCAGAGCCAATAAGGAACCATTATGGGAGAAGAGAATACCGAAAACCGTCTCTTTAACTCTTAAAGTCTTTATTTTTTAATGATACAGTTACTTAAACCTAATACAATTGTGAGATACTTATAACAACACACCCTTAGCAGCGTTTTAAATTTTCTTCTTTAAAATATGTATTTAAACTCATCCTTCCCAAAATTTCATGCTTTACTACACTATTTTTACTCATTGCTAATACGCAGCTTCATCATTTTTGTTTTCAGTATATAACACTCCAAATCGAGTTTTATTTCTTTTACTTGCTTTATTAACGTCTCCAACCTCTTCTTTCGCTCCTCCACACTTACTGCTTTTTCTGTACTTTGCACCTTACGTACTACTACTTTCGTCATTGCTGCTAATGAAGAGTATACTGTGCACACATACAATGGGGACTTTTAAACCCTAACAATCATGGTTTCCAACACTACTTCTCATTCCAAACTTTTTTCAAACTCAAAAGCGGCGCAGAATTCATCATTTTTCTCGGGGTCAGAATTGCATCCCTAGATGATAAGCCTATTAGAAAAGCTACCCTTTACCCCTAAAAGTAGGTGATTTAAAGGGATTTATAGAAACTACCCCCTTAAAAAAATTCCCTCAAAGTAGGTGATTAGCTTTTTATATAATATAAAACTACTTTCAAATTGTACTTGGACCTTCCCACGAATTGGGATTTCTAACCCCTCATGACCAGATTCCACGTTTAGGTTTTGACCTAGTTCAGTTTAGCCTCCACCACGATTAATGGCTCTGTAGGGGAAACCTGTGTTGAGTGACGGCTCCCCTGTTTTGGGAAACGGTTATCTGTATTTGTCGAAACATCCTGGTGGACTATAGTATGAGCCCATGCTTTTTACTATAATTTAGTCAAGAACCTTGATATTAGCAGAGACCCCATCATTCTGCTTGTTTCCATGACTCGTTTAGAATTGGTCCTGCAGGTTTTGAGTACATTTCGATCGGATGAGGTCGGGTAAGATCGGGATAGTCTGTAGGACATATGGTCTTAACAATTGTTTGGAGACCTTAAGAATTTCCAACCACACAACCAGATACTGTACGCATAACATTTAGCCAATACAGGAACCTTGATATTAGCATAGACAACAATCCTCCATGAACTGATTCTATTGTTAGAAGGGAACGCTTATTTGCTATTTCCAAGAATTTAACCTCCAAGGAGTGCTAAAATTGTTGACCTAGATGGATAGGGTGGACCATAGAAATAGCTTGCATCATAGGGCTTTTACATGAAATAATACACTTACAGTAATAGCATTTTATTGAAAATATTATAACCCCTATCAGCACACTCCTTTTACCGATATTGTCTTACATAGTTATTGTATAAAAAGTGTACATTTGTTAAAGCACAATTACAAGTAGTTTTTGTATGAAAGAAACAAGTTGTTTTCATTTTGGGTAAAGCTGGTTGATCTTCAATTTCTATAACTGACTGTCTCAACAGTTTTCGAATGTAATCAGCTTTTTCTCGCCCTTTAACGTACACATCATCTGTTACCGATATTAGTTCACGAAGTATATGTGGAAAGAGATGTGTAGAGGTATATCCAGATCCCCATTTGATGCAGTGATGATTATTGATTAACCAGATGGCTTGTCGTTGAAATTCTACATCTAAGACGTGCCAAGGAAATGGTGGTTTGAACACAAAATGGGCAGCTTGATTTCCATTGTATATTGCTAGCTCTTTGGGTGTAAATACATGTTTTCCCGTTTTGAATCCCTGTACATCAACTATTACAATCATCGTCTCTGTAGCGTGACCCCGTAACTACTTATGAGTACCCATAAACATATACATAATTTTAAATGCAAAAGAACGCATGTGTAGTTAAACCGCATAATTCAACGCATAAGTTTCCCTTTTATGCAAGTGTCAGACATCTATAACTTTGACTAATATCTAATTGCTCTTCACAGCACTTTAGGTTTACCGTAAAATTATTCATCCTTATGTAGCATTCGGGGTTAAAATATGGACAGGATCGAACAGGATCGGACAGGATTGGGACCATGAAAATTATTTCTCTGAATAGTAATATGGCGTGACCTTGACAAATGGTGGCTGGTGATATCTACGTGTCTTAAAAAAGAACACCATATTAACAACAGTATTTATTTTTTAATCATCATATTGTTATTACAGTATGAAGTATCCGGCAGTAAACATCGTTCCAGGAGTGATTTTATTGCTGCTTGCATGACTTTACTACAACTAAATACTAATTTCGAAATGAGCATGTTTACATACGGTTGGATGCACTAAATGTTATGTTTATCGTTTTTCCGACTGCACCCAGACTACTCATGAATACATCCTTTGTGTTTAGCATCGTTTTAAATTCTTCAATTCGATTTTCTTCTTCTTTGAAATACTCGTAAAAGCGCTGAGGTAAAACACATTTAAACTCCTCTGTTTCTAACATTATACGTTCACCATACTTCGTATTGATTACTGTGACATTAATAACTTTATATTTTTTCGATATCTCCAGGTCACATGTATTTTTACAGAGTTTGCAATAGGTGCTTTGGTTTAACCCTGCTAATTCCATGTTTAACAACTTACTAACCGACTGATCTCACTGTTACTTATATATCCCTGAAGCATCGACTTGAACAATGTATCGCCTTTGTTCTCGAAAGTTGGTTTCTCAGCATTGAAGTGTATTTAGATAACAATCTATTTTTAGAAATTATAACGGAACAATGGATCGTCTTTGTTATCTCATGTGACCTTGAAAATTATAAACATAGACTTTGAAGCGTTGGCTAAAATAATGGATCGCCTTTGTTCTTGAAAGTTGATTTCTTAGAATCGAAGGGTATTTAGATAACAATCTATTTTTATAACTCGACCAGAACAATGAATCACTTTTGTTCATTTCTCGTGTGACCTTGAAAATTGTAAGCATAGAATTTGAACCGTCGGCTTGAACAATGGACCCCCTTTGAGATTTCGCCGGACAACCTAAAATTTTTAGAAGCAGCGTACCAAGATGATACTTCAAGCCCGGAGCATCCTCCTATATAGATTTACCGGTCATATATCAGGATACCCCTGTAGGTTGATTTGTAGGACCTGAAAAATTGATGGAAATACATTTTAACCATTGACAATCTATTTGATAGTCGGGTAAGGTTGGATAAATTTGGATCACCTTGAAAATAGATTTCTCGGAATTAACTTTGAAATTTACTTAACTGTATAATTAAAAGATGTTAATTTGTGTTTTTGCATATAAGTTTAAGAGACGTAGGTTTGTAATAAGTCACGGACAATGTCTCAAAGTAAAAGGATCACAGATCATGATATGAAGGCTTTAAGGAAAGCTGAATGTATGGCTAGTAAACATTATAATGAAGCGATGAAAATACCTATTAGGAAAGATGATGATGTATCGTGGACCACATTAAACGAGAATCAGTTGAAGGAAATTGAATGTGAAAAACAAATAATAAATAAAATAGCTATGATCCAGCAAAGGTATTACAAAATGTTAAGTACATCAAACTTCCCATAATATGTATATTTACTTAAATCGATCTTTTATCTGATATATATATATATATATATATATATATATATATATATATATATATATATATATATATAGATGAATATTGTGGTTAATAAATTATAAGTTTTATAACAAAATATTTTACTTGTTAGATGACCTAATCAGTCTGAACAATGCATCGTCTGTGTTCTTGATTTCTCAGAATTTCAGAAGCTATGACTCAGCCAAAACGCTGAATCGCCTTTGTTATCAGAGGTGTGGCCTTATAAGCATAGACTTTGAAGCGTTGGCAATGGATTGCCTTTGTGCTTGATTTCCCAGAATTGAGATGTATTTAGATAACAATCTATTTTTAAAAATTATAACGGAATAATGGATCGTCTTTGTTCATTTCTCTGAGGTGTGACCTTGAAAACTGTAAGAATAGACTTTGAACCGTCGCCTTGAACAATGGACCCCCCTTTTTTCTTGATTTCCCAGAATTGGGGTGGGGTGGTAGCTGGATAACAATCTATTTTTAGGTATTACAAAATGTTAAGTACATCAAACTTCCCATAATATGTATACTTACTTAAATCGATTTTTATCTATATATATATATATATATATATATATATATATATATATATATATATATATATATATATATATATATATATATATATATAATATATATATATATATATATATATATATATATATATATATATATAGATGAATATTGTGGTTAATAAAGTTTTATAAAAAAAATTTACGTGTTAGATGACCTAATCAGTCTGAACAATGGATCGTCTTTGTTCTCAGACTTTCAGAAGCTATGACTCAGCCAAAACAATGAATCGCCTTTGTTATCAGAGGTCTGACCTTATAAGCATAGACCTTGAAGCGTTGACAATGAATCGTCTTTGTTCATTTCTCATGTAACCTTTGAAAGTTATAAGCATAGACTTTGAACCGTTGACTATGCATCGTCTTTGTTCTTGATTTCCTAGAATTGAGATAACAATCTATTTTTAGAAATTATAACTGAACAATGGATCGTCTTTGTTCTCTCGTGTGACCTTGTAAGCATAGACTTTGAACCATCGGCTTGAACAATGCATCGTCTTTGTTCTTGAAAGAGATGTATTTAGATAACAATCTATTTTTAGAAATTATAACGGAACAATAGATCGTCTTTGTTCTTTCATGTGGCCTTGAAAATTGTAAGCATAGACTTTGAACAATGGACCCCCTTTGTTCTTGATTTCCTAGAATTGAGATGTGGAATCTATTTTCGACCTGAACAATGGATCGTCTTTGTTCTCTCGTGTGGGGGAAACGGTCGCCAAACAGCTATCTGTTTTGGGAAACAGACCCCCTGTTTTAGGAAACGGCTACCTGTTTTTAGGAAACGGCTACCTGTTTTAGGAAACGTCTACCTGTTTTGGGGAACCACTTGAGGGCACTGGGGCGTGGCCTTGAAACATGTATAGACTTGCTTGAGACCGAGGGCAATGACCTTCAGGAATAGATGCATATAATGTGTGGGATAACCTAAAATTGACGTGGACAATCAACAATCTAGTAACTTTTCTAGTGACTTTTCTAGTTACTGACCTTGAAGGACTCGTGCAAGCATGACCTTGAAGAGGCGGAGTTACACACCTACCACGTGGCCTTGACTTAGCTGGAGTACAAACCTTTCCCAACACGTGACCTTGACTTAGCATGGTTGCTACCCCTTGAAATAGTCAATGTTACCGACATTGAAATCTAGTAACTTTTCTGGTGACTTTTTCCAAATCTGGTGACAAATCTAGTGACAAAAGTGAGCCAGGATCGGCATAGCTATACTACTCGTGTGCGTGTGCGTGTCTGTATGCGTGTGCCTGTGCGTGTGCGTGTGAGCGAAATAAGTGTTAGAATTAAATAAGTATGATTAAAAATGGTTAAACTGTTTTATCGATAATTGTATTGATTGGGAAGACTTTGGAATTTTTTTTAAGTTAGTGTCTGACCTCTTTCTGAAATGAAGTTTTAAGCGTCTGTTTGACATACATTATTGTTTTTGTTTTTACAATGTTGCCTATTTTCGTAGTTAACTTATTATAGAAGAGGTTGCTTTATTATCCTAAAAAAATGTTATTAAAATCATTTCATAATTTCTTTTAATTTCCGTTGTGTAGGTTGGAAAGTCGTATATGTTGTTCCACACCAGATATTCTCATTTTTATGCGAATACCACTATGTTTAATTATCATAATTTGTTGGAAAGTGCTATAGAAGAATAACTGTTAGAATAGAATTCTACGTTGAAATGCCTAAATGATATTGAATTAAATTAAATTTTTTATTGATTTCAAAAATATGCGGAAGGAATTTGCCATTTTTCAGTTTTTCTTTCAATGGAAAAAAAAACAAAAAAAAACGTAGGCTGACTTCTAAATAAGGTAATCAAATAATCTTAAAAAGGACGTGAGGAGTTCGTAAGCAATCTTAATGTATCTCCACTAATGATAAGGTTACTCATTTAATCCGTCGAAGTTGAACTTGCACTTTGCTTCTCAGCTATAACAATGATGTACTTTTCATATTATTTTTTAATGTAATTTAAAAATTCTGGTCAAAGAGAGTATCACCTAATGAAAGAAAGTTCTTACTATTTAATGAGAATTATAATCACTCGTCTGCAGCACTCACCAAAAAAGGTAAACAAAACATTATTACGTGTGATTGTATCAAAGAAAAAATCATTATCAAAAGCTGTTAGAAGTCAAAAACTATGTAAAACAATACTGCCGTCCTAAAAAAAAAATCAGTTTTGGGATTTTTGCCTTAATGGGTTTGTGACAAGCTAAATTAACTTTTTACCAAGTATAAATGCCCTGCATGCTGCTAAAATATTAAAAATCCAACATAATTAGTATTCTGTTCTACGACAATACGCCGTGTATACATAATACCAATAATACATGTATTATCTAATTCCACTCTTGCGTAGATACGGCTTTTCGAGTTATAACAAGTCAGATGCGGCGTTTGCCATTAGTAACGCGCCATAATTAGGTAATTATCCACGACTTGTGTTTATTTGTCATGGTGCATTTCAAGTGTCAAGTGTTATTTAATAAAGTTTTAGTATTATTTGTCATTTTTTCATGATCTTTACTTTATTAAGGGTATGTATTTAAAGGTTAGTAAGCATCTAAACTATTGGTTGGATTATAATTAAATGTTGTGCACCAAAATCAACATTAAGTTACTTTGAAATGTCCTTACATAACACAAAGAGTAAATCGACATGCTTCTTCAAATTGGTAAATAACTACTTAATAATAATTACTAATGTCAATGAGAAATGTCTCTAATTTTGTGGTGAATTTATTAAACACAAACAGAAGTTTTAAACCTTTGGTAATAGTTTATGAGTGATGCTGATTTAACATTATTTTTAGAAAAATTTCGAGTAAAAAATCTTTCTTTGGTGCCAAAAGAACCCTATTTCCCAGATAGCCAGAGAAGATAGTTACTTCTTAACTTTTCTAAATTATTCGGACGAAGATAACTTCCACGTATCTAATAAGATCAAACTCTTATATTACGGAGATTCTGAATGAGGAACCTCCAGTTTTAACTACCTTGACTAATTTGGTACTATTAGAAAATAATTAGGAATTTTACCCCAGGACCACCCATCCAAAGTAGTAGTATGGATCAAGAGAACCATGCGAATGAAACAGGGTGCCAATTTATCAAAGTTGATATGCCAAGCCAAATAACAAATAACCAAGTGATTTTAAATGAAGCAGAGCAAACAATAGAAAAAAAATCGGTTGTACAAAAGATGAGAATTTAAGAAAAAGAAGAAAAGTCCATAAAAATTTAAAGCAAGAAGAACTTCGTAAAAAACGAGAACAACTAATTATAAATCACGAGATGTTGCCTACGTGTAAAGTGGATAAATGTAAAAAGAAGTGTTTAAAGGTTATAGCAGAAGATCAACGAAAAATGTTAAATACCAATTTTTAGAAATTACCCAATAATAAAGAAAGAAAAGCGTTTATTCTAAAGACCTGCAGCAGGCATTATAAATCGTCGTTTAAAAGTGAATTTGCAAAATACGATTTCTTATCTAAGATGTTTTCCCAAAACAAAGAAGGACGCTACCTTAAAAAAACCTTGGTAATATTATGCCAGAGAATCGTAAACATTTTTGGATAAATTTGCCCGAAACGGATGACTAGAATATATATATATATATATATATATATATATATATATATATATATATATATATATATATATATATATATATATATATATATATATATATATATATATATATATATAACAGTGTCAGTTTAAGATGAAATGCATGGGGATATTGGAAACCGTTAGAGATACGAAGATGGTTAAATGGAGAAAAGTTGCGTCATTATATGCCCAAGAAGTAACCATGGTTACATGTCAAAAATCCCTTCCATTTACTAGACACAGGGTGATAACTGAAAATATGCGTTTTCTAAAAATCGCTATATCTTGTTTCTTGCAAGAGATACATCCACGATTTTGCAGGATGGGGTAACAGGTAGCGAGGATTTCAAAATGATTTTGAAAAAATCTAGGCCTACTAGATTTTGAGATAATGCACGCAACTTTCGATTTTCTTATGGACGCCATATTGGATTTTTGCATTTTGAATTCTTCATAAAATGCTTTTCAACCATATATCATATGTTTATAATCTGCCAATGAGAAAGTGTCAAATAATTTAACCATCTTCCTATCTCTAACGGTTTCCAATATCCCCATGCATTTCATCTTAAACTGAACACCTGTATATATATATATATATATATATATATATATATATATATATATATATATATATATATATACAATGTGTCCCAAATTCGCTTCTCTATAAAGTGATCTCGGCTCCTGTTATACTTATAGGTTAAATGGGGAAAGTTTTAGAAGAAGCTTAGAGCATTCGATATCCGCTTTGAGATTTACGATCGGTCAATTGGTTTTGAAAATATCGGCGAAAAACCGAAAATGGCGGATTTCGTTTTTCGCCAGTAAATCCGAAATGGTTAATTTGACAGCTGTCACAATGTGAGATTATTGAGACAATTCTTTAAGACGAATAAGATGGCGTGTATGACACGTCACAATCGTTTTTTGTTATCCCACAATCTGCCTCAACTTTAATTTTTCTTATGGCCGCCATATTGGATTTTTCAATTTTTGGAAAGAGCGCAATATTTCCAGTTTAGTGATGTCTCACAAGTGCATAAAAGATTCGAGTTTCATCGAAATATCACACTTTCTGAAGTTAGGTCTTATTTATTATTATTAGTAGGACATGATTTATTTGTCAGTAAAATTGGGTTTCATTTTTTTCATATAAGGTGGCTCTGACTTTGACATTAAATAATTCAAAGTAGTGTTTTCATAAGTAGTACGCTTTGCTGTTATTAAAATCATAAACGTGACACACAAATTGTAAAAGCCTGTTGAAAATGGCCGGTATTCCCTATTCAAATGAAGAAAAGTGTGACATGTTAGCGCTTTACTTGCAGTCAAACAGAAACGCCGACATTACCTCAGCGAGGTATTTGGAGATGTACCCCGAACGACGGCAGCCTCATAAAACCCGCTTCCGAAAAATTGTAATTAATTTAATTAACTTATAATAACTTTCAATAAACAACGTCAATTGTAATAACTCACATTGAACGGTGCCAATTGTAATAACAAAACGTGGTGATGATGTAATTTGAATATTATAATAACGTAATAATGAAATTAGGTAAAGTTCTCTCTAACACAAATCATATAACTAATTGAGATACTAACCTTTCACCACTAATTTGTGCCTTTGACTCTAGTCGGTTGATTAAATTGGGGTAGGTTCAAATAAACTGATTTGCTCAAATACCTAAAATGCTGCTTGATTCCAATTTGCTTAATTATTTTCCCTTAACCTAATTAGCAAAAAAATGCAATAAAAAAAAGGAATGAAATGAAAAAACTCGAGCGCCAAACTATCTTTGTTATAGGAACAGTTAAACCTAGTTAATGAACAATAATAGTGTTTATGACAATAAAAGAAATATTAACGTCCAATTAAGTTTATTTATCATCTTGATGGATGATTAAAAAATATAAGAAGTCTTATTACTATTCCTAAAGTATAAAAAAAATCATTAAATAATTACCTTCGTAATTTTTGTACTTAACATTTTATAACCTTAGGATTCACATGAGTCGGAATTGTCAACTAGGTGAGGTCAGGATTGCATAAACGTTGGGCAATATTTACCAGCCACACCGCCAAACTGGAACTATTCTTAAATTTATTCATGAAATTTTCTATCCAATAATTTTATGGCATTCGTTGAAGATCTTGTATCAAAAATTCCAATTTAAAAGGTAATCCAAATTGATACAATAAGAATGAAGAGAAAACGTGCGTAAGTAAGTAAAGCAAATTAAGTTCCATTAAAATTTAAAAAAAATAATAGTTATAATAGTAGTGATAATAGTAATTTTTAATTTTAAATATTACGAATTAAAAGGTAACTTACCACCAAAACTGATGGCACTATTACAAAAATTTTAGGGATAACTCAAAACAACGCTTCCCGCTACAACATTCTGCAGGAAGTGGCCAAAAAAAAATAGAGGCCCCCAGAACAAATCATCCAAGGGTGCATCCAAGCATTTGCGCAAAAGAATTAAGTTATTACGCGTTGCGCGGCTTTAAATGATCAGAATACCATTTTTAAGGAAAGGGAAATATAAATCTTTACGAAATATATTCACTTAAAAGATATGTACTATTAAGATATGCAAATTAAGTTGCCTACCTCAATCCTATAATGCAAAACTTAAAAACTTTTTCTTATATTTACTACTAAATGAATGAAAGATCTAAAATTAAAGTATAATTTAGTACAACACGAAAAAGGGTTGTTACACACCCGCTCCTAAAATTTGGACTCGCAGATCACCATAGCGGAGATTCCAAACACTAAGCTAATAAATGAAATTATTAAAATTTAAGAAAACAAAAAATGTTAAGCTAATTAAAATCTAACCAAAAGGTAAAAGAAAATGAAAAGGAAAGGTACGAAGAAGTACTGAAAATGTGGTGATGTCGGTCAGGAAAGACCCCTCGCAACACCACAAAAGCTAATGACGCGCTACCACCCGCACACGCCACTAGTCGAGAATAAAGGACCCGAAGCCTTAAGTAAAGTAAAAAACTTTAACTGGTGGTGTTTGTGAAGCAAACCACCATCAGAAGAGCAAAATGAGTAACCGGAAAAAAATTGAAGCTAAGGTAAAAACGAACGGAATACCAACCATGACCTAAAGGGTCAGCGGGCGGGGAACCCGTGAACAGTTTTCGTGCACCTATAAAAAATCACGGCAAAATGCCACTCCACTCGAGAGTATAAAAAAATCCTTCCGGACTAACAATAAAAATCGCGAGACTTGAGGCCGAGAGAGAGAGCGGTTCCATTACCCCACCCCGGTGATCTCAAACCAAGCCTCCTAGGTATATCACACAACTACCACTGTCACGTTCGATGCGTCTAAATCGGTAATCCAAGATACGACTATTTCCATGGTAAATTAGCTCAGGAAGCTTCGTCGTGGAGAACAAGAGAGGCCACTCTACCCTTCACGAGATTCAGGTTTCATGTTGTTCCACAGTCGTCGTCCAAGACCAAACATACCCCTAACTAACACGCACGTTTAGTAAATAAATCGAAATCTAGGTGAGATAGCAAAGAGAAGGACGATGCACTCTTACGAACACAATAACCCCCTCCCCCTAAAACTACCAAAACGTCATAATCAGGAAGTGAACTAATCGAGGTTGACACGAGGCGAACCGAAGTCCTGAAGCACCGTCCAAGAATAGTAACACTACACAAATCAGGAAAAACAAAATAACTAAGTCAATCAAAAAATAAAAATGTATACAAGCATTACCAGTTTTATTATCAATGGTTAAGAGTTTACACGTTAAATTAACGATCAGAGGTAAACTCAAAATGGTTATCTTCAATTTTACTATTGTCACAATACCAAATTGTAAATCCAATAGAAGAAGATAATCTGCCCGAGAACTAATGTCCCAAAAAATCGGCAAAACAATCGCACGATGTGATCTAAATATCAAATATCATGCTAAACAAATCAATCACACGATGGGATCTAAATATCAACCATCGTGCTAAACAAATGTAGCAACAATAAAATAAGTGGTTTGCAAAGCCACCGAAATATAAAATAAAATAATGTGCGAAATAAGCACAAAAATCAAATTACTTTGAAAAATTATCAAAATAATTAAAATGTAAATAAGAAAACCAGAATGTAAAAATCTCAAAAATACTAAAATAGAAAAATAATTAAAAAGAATACAAAAAAACTAAGAACTAATGGGGTTTTAAATCTTTAACATGGAAAACACCTAATGGTTTATTATCAATAGGGGTGGCGAATCGGTACGTAGTTGGACCTAACACCTCAATAACTTTCGCTTCAGTAAATTTTGGAGCTAACTTTTGACTATAATTTTTAGTCGCATCAGTTAAAGTAAAATTCTTTTTCCAAACTAAATCGCCAACGTTTAATTTCAACGGACGACGTCGCAAATTGTAAGATAATTGTCTGTATTTTAAAATTATTTTTTCAACAAAGTAGCCATACAAACTTTGATTTGTTGCATTTTTGGGATTCTAAATATGATTCTTGGATTTATTTTTTAACGTAGAAGCTTTTCTGTTGCGTACCTAATTGTATTACTCACCCAAACCTTAAATATCTTAAATAGTTATAAAATAAAAATAATTTTAGGATTATTTATAAAGATAGAGGTAACATTATTTAAATTTATTTCATTTATTTACAATTTTTAATCCATAAATAATAAATAAATATTTATGTTCAAATACACAATCTTGCTCTTACATTTTACCATGATTTGACAAGACCACCATATCCATAATTAAGTCCGGAATATCCAAGAGCGAGACTGTGTCCAGCAGTGTAAGAGATAGGGGCTGCAAGAGCTGGGGCTGCTTTAAGGACTGGTGCAGTTGCGGCGTATGAGAGAGCAGGAGCAGCGGCGTATGGGAATGCATGAGCAGCGGCGTATGGGAATGCATGAGCGGCATGAATAGCTGGTGCAGCGTATGAGACGGCTGGTGCGGCGTGAATTGCTGGAGCAGCGTAAGAGATTGCTGGGGCGGCGTGGACTACTGGAGCTGCAACTGCGGCATGTGCAACTGGGGCTACTGCGTTAACGGCAACAGCAGGTTGGGAAATCTACAAAGGATTTAATATCAAACACTATATGTATAACATCTTTAACTTACTTTTACTGTGTTTTGGTAAGATGTAGCAACAGGGGCGGCGTGACCAATTGGAGCAGAATAGGCGGCGTGGGCGATTGGAGCTGCATAGGCGGCGTGGGCGATTGGTGCAGCATAGGCGGCATGAGCGAGTGGAGAAGCAATGGCGGCATGAGCAACTGGAGCTGCATAGGCAGTGTGAGCAATTGGTGCAGAGTATGCAGCGTATGGAGAGAGTCCTAAATGTCCTGCATTAACGCAAGCGGCGAAGAAAAGAGCAAAAACTGCCTGCAATTATACACATTTAATAAAAATAAAACACCAAAAACTATTAACCTACGTATTTGTACATGTTTTTAACTTGTAGATTCAAGTGAACTGATGCTGGTTCTTGTAGTAAATTTGGCTTATATACTATAAGAGAATGAAACGAATTGGGAGTATTCATGAGCATATACTTGTTCTGGGTCAAGTTTGAGTTATGGCAAGGTCTTCATTTCACTTTCTTATTACTATAATGGCCCACTACAAGTCGACAGATCATCAAATCATACTCATTT
The DNA here is from genome assembly GCA_036346205.1 of Vesta saturnalis. Classification (NCBI taxonomy): domain Eukaryota; kingdom Metazoa; phylum Arthropoda; class Insecta; order Coleoptera; family Lampyridae; genus Vesta; species Vesta saturnalis. Next base: position 3,280,745 of record JARFJB010002165.1, on the reverse strand, counting down.
GCACATTATATAAGAGAATGACACTTCACTAAATGCCGAATTAGTACTCTATTTATTACAGATACGATATTAATTCTTGCTAATTTATTATTAATGCACTACGTTAATTTGAATTTCACCTTTACGCTAGTAAACAACTACCTGTAGCTGTGGTGACAATGAAAGTATACTTAAGTCAGGAAATATAGTGCGTGTGTGTGTGTGCATGTCCGTGAGGGTGTGAGTGTGTGTGTGTGTGTGTGTGTGTGTGTGTGTGTGTGTGTGTGTGTGTGTGTGTGTGTGTGTGTGTGTGTGTGTGTGTGTGTGTGCGAGAGCGTGTGCGGGTGCTAATGCGTGTGCGTGTATGTGTGACTGTGCGTGTGCGTGTGTGCGTGGTGTGAACACCAGAACGTAAACACGTTCGTACTTAAAATTTTGTGTTTAAGCTTGTTTGCATTTCTCCTGGAGCTGATAAGTTTTTGGGAGGAATTCAGCGGTAGATTCCTAAATTAGAATTTAAGTGTTGGGTCAAACTTTTTCAATATCAGAATAATGATTTATTTTATAAGAAAAAATCTGTAGACATATTCTTTAAAGAAAATTCAATTTTAGACAACTTTTTTTTATAAACTTCTTGAGATAAAGTGAAATAAATGTTAAAATTAAGTAAATATGATTGAAAATGCTTAAACTGAATTAAAGATAGTTTTATAGAATCAGCTGGCTATGGAATTTTTTTGACATTAGCATCTAGGTGTGTATTTACCTCTAACTGAAATGAAGTTCTAAACGTCTGTTTGACGTACGTTATTGTTTTTGATTTTACAATGTTGTCTATTTTCGTAATTAAGTTATAATAAAAGAGGTTGCATAATTATCCTAAAAAAATTGTTACTAAAATTATTTCATTTCTTCGCATTTCTTTTTGTAGTTTGAAAGGTCGTCTGTTGTTCCACACCAGATATTTTCATTTTTTTGCGAATACCACCATGTTTAATCAACATAATTTGTTACTATTGAAAATTAGTAGGAGAGATATACGGTCGGTAACCTGTAAAAACCCGCGGTTGCGGAAAGGTGATTAGGGTTAATGTTTGTGTATATAGGGGCTCGGAAATCCATAACAGGGCGGATGTATGTTTTATATGTGTGTAGAAGTGTTCTGGGGTGACAACCTCTGATTCTACCCCGAAGGGCGCCCAGTAGTTTTGCGCGGTTTCTAATCCTGTTTAGTGTTCTTTTTACATCGGGTAGCCAATTGGGGGTTCTAGTGAAGAGGTAGGTGATTTCATCTTGGAGTGTGAGCCTTTCTTGGTTAAGGGTGAGGGAGACCTTTCTGAGGATGTCAGAAAAGGATTGTTTGGGTTTTAGTGGGATTGACGGAAACTCTCCACTGGTTCGCCCAGTTAGAGAAGTTCCGTAGGGTTTTGGATATGAGCCGGGAGGCCGTTTCGCTGTTCCGATTAACCTCCCAGAAGGCGGAGTCATCCTCGAACTACGCCACGACTACTCCGGGTTGGGAAACTTCGGGAATGTCGGATGCAAGGATGGTGTAAAGGATAGGGGCTAAGGCAGAACCTTTCGGAACGCCTTCTGTAGGTTGAAAGGGATCGGAGAAGGTTTTCCCTACTTTGACCGGTACTGACCCTGTTAAATGATTGCTTAATGTCCAGAAACACATCCAGATTGTATTGCTTGCGATTGAATGCTCTGGTGGTCTCTGTAAGCAGCTTCAACAAGGGATCGTGACACGTTCGGTTAGGACGGAAGCCGAATTGGCTGTTGGGAAGGAGGTCGTTGTATTATAGGCGGTCCCTGAGTCGCCTGGTTAGAATCTGCTCAAAGCATTTTCCGAGGCAGCTCAGGAGTGAGATTGGTCTGTAGGAGAAGGGCGAGGTAAGATCAGCGTGGGGTTTAGGTATCATGACGGTGGAGGCCGATTTCCAGTCCGTCGGGAAGTACGATATGGTAAGGTATTTATTGTAAATAGTGGAAAGTAAACGGAGGGTTGGGTTGGGTAGGTGGCGGAGAATTTTACGGTTAAGGCCTTCATGAGCTGGGGCAGAATTTTTATCTTTTTTGAAATATGAGCTGACCTGGTCAAGCGTGATAGGGGAGTAAAAAGGACTCTCGTTATCGAGTAGGGTTTCGGGAAGGTTAAGGGTACGGAAACCTTCAAGGTGACTCTCAAGGAGTGCCTTGAATTGGTTATCAAATTGGGGATCATCTGGGGATCGGAAAATGGATTGGAGGTGGCGACCAAAGAAGTCGGGGGAGATTAGGTTGCCTTGAAGGTCGGTTAGGTGGGATTTGGGGTTTGCTTTTCTTCTGGTCAGTCTATCAAACTGTTGCCAGAAGAGTTTACCATTTCTATAATCAAGCTGGGAGGTGGATTTGGTCCAAGAGTCTTCAAAGTGTTTATTGGCTTCTCGCCTGATTAAGGCGTTAAGGCGATTGTATTCGGTCTTGAGAGCCGGGTCCTTGGATCGCAAGAATTGACGATAGATTCGTCTTTTCCCTTTGATCCAGTTCACAATGTGCCGTGGGAGCGGTTTTCGAGAAATGTCGATGTTTTTTAATGGGGCAGAGTTATAGGCCGCTTCCGCAATAACGGAAGATAGGTATCTAATAGCTCTCTCGAGATCTTGGGTCGTTTGAAGGTTAGGTGTGGAAAGGTTGTTGGAGATGTGTTCGGAGAACACATTCCAGCCTGCTTTTGAAAAATCTTTAATAACTGTGTATTGAGGGGGTGAAGGGGGGGTTGGAAAAAATAAAGTTTTGACCAGTAGGGGAATGTGATCTGATGTGATCGTGGTGCCTAAAAAGCACTCACGATCGAAATAGTGAACTTGGGTTCGGAGACTATGATGTGGTCTATTATTGAAGCACCTAAGTGCTCGAAGTAGGTTGGCTGTATGTTGGCGATTCGCAGGAGCGGCAACTGCAACAGAGCAGATGATAGTCTGTTACCGTTGCCATTCGTTGCGGTGTCACCAAATTCGGTGAGGCGAGCATTGAAATCTCGTAGGATTACTGCGTTGTGGAAGCTAGAGGCATAGATTAGAAGAGCTAGGGAATTGTGTCCTGGCGGGTTATAATATGTTATATATATTATAGGATTGGGAAAGTGCACAGTCACAGCAACGCATTCGAGATGATGTAGGTGTACAGGAAGTTGAAAAGGAGTGGATGGGAAGCAGTTTTTAATGAAGAGGGCGGTTCCGTGGTGGCTATTGCTTAGGATTGAGTGATACTTGTTGAAATTG